>CM052710.1:57487041-57607996 GCA_028551405.1 Uromys caudimaculatus | reverse complement strand
GGGGAGATAGACAGATGGACAGACAGGACAGGTACCAAGGAGGGTCCAGCCTTCATCATCTCCTACACCTGTAAGGCAAGGTTTGAGTGTTTGAGTTCTTGGGGTCAGGGGGGCTCATCTACAGAGATAAGCATCTCCTTTCTGCATGGGGAGACTTGGAACACGGCGTTGCAGCACATACAGGGGACTCTGAGAGGAGGTAGGACCAGAGGAGGGGTTGGCCACACAGGTTCTGGTGGAGCTGAAGGGAGCAGAGCTGGAGAGCAGAGCTTCAGGGCCAAGCAGGTAGGCGGGGCCTGGGTGGGTTCAGAGATGGGCAGACCCCAGGGCAGAGGCTGATCTCATGAACTCTTTGGCCATAGCCAAGCCCATGGCTTCCAGGGTTCTGATGAAGGTAAGCAAGCTATGAAGGCTCCTGTTCAGAAGCAGGTGTCAGATGACAGTCCCACTGCCCACTGAAGAATGATGGGGCACTGGGGGTGTCTGTATGTGTGATGGTGACAGTTGGGGGCACTGGGGGGTGATGGTGACAGGTGAGGAGGCCAAACAGTTCCAGAGTTTCCAAAATGAGTAGGCAGACTCGACTGGAGGGAGGAGAGAATGTGGATCATGAAGAGGGAGGGGAGCAAAGGAGGGGCAGGGAGGGGGGTGGATGCTGGGGGGCCATCTGCAGAGATTTTTCTGCTTCGTGTGGAACTGAGTGGGGCAGCCAGGGCCTCAGACAGGGACCATGTGGCTTCCACAGATCACATGGCCCTCCAGAGCAGGTGACTGAAGAGCCATCTAAGTCATCCTGCCGGACCACACAGCGCTTTATAAGGTGAGAACCGGTGTCACCCAGCCTTGAGAGTTAGGCAATCCTACAACCTGCTGTAGCTGACAGAAGGAAGCCAGGCACATGGTGGCACACCTGTGATCCCAGCATGCCACAGAGGCAGAGGCCAGTGTAGTCTACAAAGCAAGTTCTGGGCTAGCCAGACTAAGATCCTGTCTAAAACAAAACCCAAACAAACCCACCCAAAACTGACCACCTTCAGAGCCACAGGAAGGTCACTCACTGGCAGTCATGTGATTTCTAGAGGAGAGAGGAAAGAGTGGGGACCGGTGCTCCGTGGAAGGGGCAGGGGTGAACCTGAAAGGGCTGTGGTGTCTGGGAAGTCCCCCCTTCGCCACCTGACAAAATGATGCAAAACCAGCAGAACCTGGGGCCTCTGTAGAGAGGTGGGGGCCAGGAGGTAATTCACTCCTCCTGTGGGCGGGCAGCTGCAGCAGGGTTGGGTGGCTGAGGGGCATCTGTTTCCTGCTTTACAGCTAATGAGAGAGATGGTGTTAAAGATCAGAATGTCCTAGGGGTTCTGACAGCAGAGGAGACCACAGTAGCAAAGGCAGAGGCAGGGACAGCCATAGGCAGCATACCTGACCCACGGCCACTGGTAGACCATACTGACTGGTTGGAGACACGGCTGGAATGGTGGGTTAGAGTGACCTTGTATTCTTCATACCCGTCATATCCACAGTCACATGTGACAACTCAAGATCTAATCTAACTAGAGCTAAGCTCAAGATCACAGCCTCACACAGGGCTCCGTCTGAACTGTGTGGGTTCCAGGACATTTCCATTAAAAAAAAAAAAAAAAAAAGACAGCTCCTTAGGAGAATCCTACTCAAGGCAATGTGCAGCTATTTAAGTCTCTATTTTTTTTTTTTTTTGAGACAGGGGTTCTCTGTGTAGCCCTGGCTGTCCTGAAACTCACTCTGTAGACCAGGTTGGCCTCGAACTCAGAAATCCACCTGCCTCTGCCTCCCAAGTGCTGGGATTAAAGGCGTGCGCCACCACTGCCCGGCCTAAGTCTCTAAATATCGGCAAGAGGACACTTTCTTCCTAGGTCCTCATCCCCAGGAAGGCTAGGCACAAATGCAACCAAGATGTAGCCCATCAGACCAGGTCAAAGTTGGAGCTCAGCATGCGCTGCACAAGTAACTGGTGATAGGCAGCCATGCCTTGGCCCTCTGGAGCTGCCTCCTTTGAGATGGCAGCTGTATCTCTAGTGTTTCTGCAGTCAACTCCCAGAGCTGAGAGGCCGCCAAGCACCAGTCCTCCCAGGTTGGAATAGGTTTATAGCAGCGGCAGCTATAAACAGTTGATAAGGCAGGAGTCAGAGAACTTGGGAATACACTTGGCCGTGGGGATTCTGACTGCAGCATGAGACAGAAGAGACAAAGGTCCTGAACATGCTGCAGACCTCTGTCCGGCTCATTCTTTCTGAGCACTCAGCCTTATGTGACTGTCCTTACAAACTAGCTCATGCAGACCGACACCCATCGGACCAGTTCCTGTCACTTGTCCTAGGCTTTGGGACGTACCTTGCGTGTTCCCTTCACAAATGCTAAGCCCCTCTCGGTGGAGACTTTGTATAGTTAAATACAATGCCTTCTGTGTCCACTGCAGTTCCCAGCACACGGAAGGCACTAAATGACTTGGCTCATAGAGATGGCCATTGTAATCAGAGAAACTGGAGGTATCCGAGGAGGCTCAGACACTACCACAGTCAAAACAGAGCCTCCAAACTGAAGGGCACAGAAGGGGTTCAAAGGGCTCACTCCATCAAGGTCTAGGACCACTATGGTTTAAGGATAATGGTGGCACACATCTAGAATGGATGCACCAGGAGATGCCAGCAGGAGAATCAGCCAGCTTTAGCTCCATGGAATGTTCCAGGCCAGCCTGGGCTACAAACACATGAGACACTGTCCCATAAACAGAAAGAGTCCACTGTGGAGGAGGAGACAAAGCAGCCAATAACAGGATAGAGAGGCTGGGGGAGGAAGGGAGTCAGGGCCCACGGCAGAAGCACGCATCCTGGGAGAGGGGCCGCATCCTCCTTGGAGGGGCATGCAAGGAGGAGAGATAAACAGCCTTCCAGCAAAGCATGCGCGTGAAAGCAGCCCTGGCCCAATCTCACCCGCGTGTGGTGCATCGGTACCAACCTTACGCTTAACAGATCACAGTCGCACCATCCTGCCTAGACCAGAACATGCACAAGGCCCGCCGGATAACTCAGGTATGCAAACTGCACTCAAATTCAAAGACTTGAGGTTGTCTAGAGAAAAAGAGAAAGAGAGAAATCAAACCTAATTCTGAGAACTGTTTTTTGTGGCATGAATAAACATCTGAGCAGCTGACAGCCAGCTTCAAATCAGGACACTGTCAAGCGGAACTGGAGATTTATCTGCTGTTGTGCTTTGGATCTTAAAAACAAAAATTATGGGCTGGAGAGACAATTCAGTGGTTAGGGCGACTGCTTTTCCAGAGGTCCTGAGTTCAATTCCCAGCAATGACACAGTGGCTCACAGCCATCTGTAATGGGATCTGATGCCCTCTTCTGGTGTGTCTGAAGACAGCGACAGTGTACTCATATACATAAAATAAATAATTTTTAAAAAATTGTTAGCCAGGCGAGGTGGCACACATACCTCCTTTAATCCCAGTGCTCAGGAGGCAGAGGCAGGAGATCTCTGTGAGTTCCAGGCCAGCCTGGTCTAGAGTGAGTTCCAGGGCAGCCAGGGCTACACAGAGAAACCCTGTCTCAAAAGACAAAGAACAAAAAACTTTCGTTTAGCTTGTGTGTGGTGGAGGGAGGTGGGGAGCGCGAAAGAGATGCACCCGCATGCACCCCAGGGCATGCACGTGAAAGTCAGTCAGCCTACAGGTTACACTTGCCTGTCGCCTTGCTCCGGGTCTTCTTGTTTCTGCCACACTGTGCGCTCAGGCTAACCAGCACAAGAGCTTCCCCACTACTTCCTGTCTCTGTCTCCCCTCACTACCCAGGTTCCAGGCTGTCAGGTTTGTGTGGCAAGCACTTTGGCCAGCTGGGCCATCCCATTGGCCATGCTTTGGATTGTATGTGTCCCCCCAAAGGCAATCATGTATTCAAGACTTGATCCCCAGCTAATGGAACTGTTAGGGGTAATGGTGCCTCCTAGAGGTGAGTGGAAAGATGTTAGGTCACTGTGTCGTACCCTTGAAGGGATCACGGGAACCCTGCCTGGTCCTGTTTCTCAGCTGCCACGAGGTTTGAAGTTTTACCCCACCATGTATATCTCACCCTATCACACCACCACAGCCTCTCAAAAGAAAAGCATGAAGCAAAACCAGTTCCTCTTCCTTTTAAATGAACTATCTCAGGTTGTTGTTTTGCTTTTGATAAAAGAAAGCTAACACACTTGGGATTCTGACTGGAGCAGGGCCTCTATCCTCTGTCAAACAGTGGCTGGGTTGACAGCATAGCTGAAGCTCTAGGGTCTCACTACATAGCCTTGGCTGGCCTGGAACTCACTACATAGACCAGGTTAGCCTTGAGTTCACAGAGATCTGCCCGCCTCTGCCTCCTGGGTGTTAAGGTTAAAGGCGTGCACCATCATGCCCAGCTTCAGAAGTAAAAAAGGTATTTGTGAACATTTCACTTATTATTTTTTTGCCTGCATGTTTGCCTGCATACCATGCACAGGCAGTTTCCATGGAGGCTGTAAGAAGGCGTCAGATCTCCTGAGACTGGAGTTACAGGTGGTTGTGAGCATCCGTATGGGTGCTGGGAATCAAACCAGGGTCCTCGGGAAGAGCAGCCAGTGCTGTAACCATGGAGTCATCTCTCCAGCCCCCAAACATTTTTTAAATGCGAAATTGCCATCTTTCCAACAGCTAGCTTTAAGGAGACTGTTTTGGTAGCACACACACCATACCAACGGAACCCTTCGGACCACACCCCCAGAGTCTCTCTTCCGGTTTTTCAACTGTCATAAAGCGTCAGGATCACACAGGATATGTCTAATATTGGTTCTGATAAAAAGCATTTGTCCAACAAGAGTTTTGAATATTCACATTACTCATCGCTCAGCCCAGGCGGCCACTGGAAGACAGTAATGGAACCTAGGTGACACTCAGTTCTGGAGCCACAGAGAAACCTATGACCCGAGTTTCTAACCCCTTCCCGATGGTGACATCAACTGTCACTTATCCTCTGGAAATCCTCCTCGGCACTGAGAACAGGCTTCTCAGACCGTGCTGCATATGGCACCTGAATCCCGGTCAGAAAGAGCCCAGTTCTTCAGTCCCTCTCCAATTCCAATGTCTACCACATTCTTACTGAGCTGGCTTCTGTGAGTGTGCCTAGTAACTTTTGGAAGCTGAAGACAGCCTCCTCACCATCATACTTACATTCTTTGAGAGGCAGGCTGTGCATGTACTCGGCTTGCTCACGCTGTCTTGAACCAAAAGCCTGGCAAACAAGACCCATCCCATCCTTCCCTGGTGTGCCCTGGTTTTCTATTTCTTGTCTTCTCACAGCACCAGGCCACTAAGAGTGCCTTGTAAGCAAACAAGGGGTTACAGGGATCTCCACTGAAGTCAGCAGGAGCTGAAACTCAGTGCTCCCCGATGCCACCCTAGCCAGTACAGAGTGGGTAAGAAATTCAGCCGAGAAATTTATCTCCAACGTAGAACCACTCCCCACTCTACTGCCAACTTCGGCAGGACTTCCTTTAGAGCGCGCCCAGTCACTTGACACTAGAGCAAACAGTGTCACGTGCCGTGACCTCTCTACAGCTTAATGACTATTATGATAACCCTGCACTGCCAGCAGTACTCTGCTACTCTGGCTGTTGCCTTTCTCACTGCCGGGCACCATGGGTGGTGCCAGGCTTCCCCACCCCCAACCCCGAGAAATGGAAAGTCACCCTATACTTGCAGTAGGTCTCCTAGCCCCCTACTGTCTAGGGATACTTGTGACTGCGATCCACTGGATAATCCCAGGGCTAAACAATCCTTCCAGCGCATGAGGATGAGTTATCCTGCTAGAATGGAGAGAAATGAGGTGTCCTGCCTGCCCTGTCCTCTGACGGCCGTCCTGCTAGAAACCGGAGGAGAACCAGCAGGACGCTGTCCCCAGCAGTGTTCAGTCAAACTAAAGCAATTACTCCAAGGTGGGGGGGCGGGGGGTGGAACCTGCCACCTCCCTCTCCCTGGTGTTTACCATCGCCGCTTTCCATTCAGCCCTATGGCCCAACACCAACCCAGCTGGGATGCTCGCCGCCGTCTCCCGGATGCTGGGCCGGAACCCACTCGCAACTGTCCTGAGGCTGTCGCCACCGTTCTGCCCTTGGCCAAGTAAGTGCTAGCCCGTTCCACAGGCCCTTGCAACGAGCCTAGCGCGTGACCCAGCCGGACCGAACCATCGCAGGCATGCGGAGGGCAGGCAACGCCAGCGACTAGCCAGAGAGAGCGGCGCCGTGTCCCCGGCAGGCGACTAGAATGTGCCGAGCCTCGCTGTGCCACGTTACGCTCCTCTAGACCAAGAATCCGAGCCCCTCGGCCACACGCGCCCCTCGGCGTCGCTTGTTTCCCCGCGGAGAAGCGCAGATGGTTCTGGCCGCCGAGAGAAGCCATTCTGAGGGGGTGACGTCAAAACTAGCATTTTAAAAGAGTCAGAGAGAATTAGTCAACCTGTGCCGTCGTCCTACTGAAGAGGAAAAGAAAATGGAGAAATTTCCTCTGGACTCTGTGAGTTCTTGTGGCTCCACTCCCCACCTGTTAAATTGCCGATTAGAAACACCGTCTCCCCTTCGTGAGAAGTGGAAGGTGCGGGCAGGTCCTGGGAGGGAGGGGGGTTACAGAGCGAAGCAGGACTGCGCATATGCGCGACACAGTCTTGGTCTGAGCCAGACCTCTTTGTAAACTAGCTTTCAAAACAGTTCATGGGTTGAGAGTTTGTTTGTTTGTTTGTTTGTTTACTCTAGGCCCTGAGTTTGGTTCCCAGCTTGGGGGTGAGGGATGGAATATTATTTAGCTACTTAAAAATGAATTTTAAAGCTATTAGTGCATACCATGAGCCCTTGAAGACAGATAATAGGGCCCTGGGCTTGACCCTGTAGCCAGCCTCTGCTATGCACTCTATGCTGGAGGTCCAGGAGGATGCCCAGAATGTGGTCATCAGGAAGTGGGGAAGCTTCAGATGAACAGAAGTAGTTGTCTGTTTTTCAAATCACAGGAATCTGATTTCTTTATATTTCAGCTTTCGGGTTTTGTTGGAGAGGAAGCAGGAGGAAAATATGGAAAAAAAAATGCAAACTTGTGTGTTGTAATTTCGTTAACTAGCTGGCAACGATTAAGGAGTGCAGGGTGGAGTTACGGTGTTAGGCATTGTCTTTTGTGTGTTTATTTTTACCAATCTGATTATTCCTGATACAGTGAGTCAGCAGTGGGAGCCATCTCCTGTCTTCAACAAAGTTCTTCCCCACCCTCCTCCAAGAACAGAGTAAGCAGACAGCAGAATAAGAAAGCAGATACGGGTCAACTAGTGGTTAACAATGTTAAACTGGATAAAACAGCTTTAAACAGATTGCCACTCAGGATATAAGTGAAACCAGTTGGAACTCCCCATAGCAGTGGGATGTTATGAAGAACCTGGTCAGCTCTGATTATGACTCTGAGAACCATTATCCTGGAAAGCAATCAGAGGATTTGGGCAGCTAACCCAAAGCAGTCACTACAGAGTGAGTCTGGAGGTCACTGAGGGGACAGCAGGAATGTGCATCTCCTCACTGGCTCCCCCAGGTCTCTAAGGTTGAGGCAGCTACCAGGATTCCTTTCTGCAGTCATTGAGAAGCCTTGGAGGCTGAGGTGGGAATGAGTCCCTTTGCCTGAACCCGCTGATCCAGTCCCAGAAGCTAGCTGAAGCAAGCTCCCCACAGAAGCCTGAGCCATAGGAGACTTCCCAACTCAAAAGGAGCTTGTCTTCAGAGACAGGTTGGCTGATTAGAATGTCAGTACCAGTGGACAGACTGGAATGTTGCAGATCCAAAAGCTAGTTGCCTTATCTTGAGCTGGTTCTAGCTAGCCCTCTGGAACAGCCATTCCTAGCCTACCTCTGTGTCAGAACAAACAGATAAAAACCTTGTGCAGTGTATTAACTCACCAACTCAAAAGTTCACCTAGTATCTTGGGCTTACAGGAAAGCTCCCCCATCTAATTGTACTGGCCTGAGGTACCCACCGATGTTATTTTAAACTTACTGTGACTTATGACTTTTTCTTCTGTAAAACTATAAAACTTGAGCTGCAGGGGTGGCAGATACCTTTACCACCACTTGGGAGACAGAAGCAGGCAGATCTCTGAGTTCAAGGCCAGCCTGGTCTACAGAGCAAGTTCCAGGACAGCCAGGGCTACACAGAGAAACCCTGTGTCAAAACAAACAAATCTTCCCAACATGGAGCCAGCCACTTCTGTGTTGCATGAAGAAGTATACAACTTTCTATATGCTAAACTTAATGACCATAGCTAGTTTTGTTTTGAAAGGTTTATTTCGGTGGTCTTGTTTTTCTCGTTTTCCTCTTATTAGTAGGTGTTCTTTGTCCTCCAGGAATAAACTCACACTAGGCAAGAGTTCTGTGCAGCTCTATTCTCCAGTCCCACGGTCTGTTGAGACTAATGCTTGCTACTGAGGATTTAACACCATTTAACAAACATAACTTTAATTCTGGGGATTGCTTTTCTGGACTTGTTTGTGGGAGCTAGTACTTATTCACATTATCCTTATTTCCATGACGACAGAGGCGGCTTATTACTGGCTATTTCAGTAAAATCTGTTCCAGCTGGGCCACTGCTGTCCTCAGCACCACGGGCTCAGTCACCAATTCTATGAACGTGATTTAAAAAAAAAAAAGTTTTTATGTGTATGAGTGTTTGCCTGCACATATGTATGTGTATGTACTATGTACATGCCTGGAGCCCACAGGAGCCAGGAGAGGTCTTGGATCCTATGGAACTGGAGTTGGTGGACAGTTGTGAGCTGCCGTATCCATGCTGGGAATCAAACCCAGGTCTGCAAGAACAGCAAGTGCTCCTAGCCCCTGAGCCATTGCTCGCCCCGCCCTACTCCAACCGTTTCTTAGAGAATACTTAATGTCAGTATTTCTCAAACTGAACCAAGCATATTCACTTATGGGTCTTACCCTTTTTTTTATTTTTCTGGTCAGTGCTGGGGATTAGGGTAGAATATGTGTGTACGAGGCAAGTGCTTGACCAGTGAGTTACACCTCAATCCACTTTTTACGTTTTGAGACAGGGTCACATTAAATGACTCAAGTTATCCTTGTGCTTATGATCCTTCTGCCTCACCCTGCTCAGCGGCCTGTATACCAGGCCCTGTAGTTCCTGTATCTTTTTTTTTTTTTTTTTTTAATAGTATAGAATAGTTTATTCAGGGGCATGGGGAGGGGAGTTAAGAGGGTAGTAGAGGCAGAGAAAGGCAGAGAGAGGGAGAGAGTAGAGAAGTAGAGATGGGCCATGACCACATGGAGAAAGAGGGGGGAAGGGAATGGGGAGAGGGGGCAAGAGGGAGAGGCAAGAGCAGTTCCTGTAACTTTTAATCAAAGTCAGGCTCCTTAATTGCTTCATTTGGCACAAATCCAAATAGAAACACAAATGTGATGCAGATACTGGATTCTGATGGCAATTAATGAGTGGTTCTAATCTAAACTTTTTTTAACATTTGAGATTACCATGGAGAAACAAACTTGCAAAACTTCTGAGAACTAGTAGTTCCACCAATGAACAGCCACCCAAGACCTCATCTAGGACATCAGCAACACCCCTAATTCCCTAAGTAAAAACTTGCCAACCTCTGGCACCACACAAATGCAACAGGCGTTCATGTGTCAACATGTTCACAAAGGAATCTGCTGCAGAGAATTACCCTGAAGGACAGACAGCTAAGGCAATCTTAATAATTAATGCATTTAAATGGGCCAGATAGTGCTCCAAAGCCAAGACAGGCAAAGCCTCAGAAGCCACCTGTCAGGCAACAGGTGTGAAGTCCTAAATGCTTTTACAATGAGCAAGGCATGAAACTTGTGGGCCATCAAGCTGGCCAAAGGAGCCAGAGTGAGGAGAGGAACAAAGATTGCACGACCATAACCAGGTATTGGAAAAGAAAGTGGCACCAGGGGAACTCCTCAAGGGGGCTGGAGAGATGGCTCAACAGTTGGGAGTACTGGCTGCTTTTCCAGAGGACGGGGTTCAATTCCCAGCACCCACATGACAGCTCACAACTGTCCCATTTCCAGGGGTATTTGATGCTCTCATACAGGTAGAACACCATTTAAAAACAAACAAACAAACAAAAAAAACCAGCAGCAGCAGCAACAAAAAACAAACCCAAGACAAACCCTCAAGTCCATAATTCACTACACAAACAAAAGACAATTTTCCTTTAAATATGTCCTTTCCAAAACACAGGTATACACAAGCCAAAGAGATACCAGCTATAAACAGAACTAATGGAAGGAAATCTGAGTCCATAGGAGCCACTGCTGGCTTCTCACATCCAGAGGACCTGGCAGTATGGATCCACATTACAGGAATTTGAAACTTTAAGAGTTTCATCTTTTAAAAGAATATCTTTTGGGCTAGAGAAATGGCTCAGTGGTTAAGAGCACTGACTGCTCTTCCAGAGGTCCTGAGTTTAATTCCCAGCAACCACATGGTGGCTCACGACCATCTGTAACAGGATCTGATGCCCTCTTCCGGTGTGTCTGAAGACAGCTACAGTGTACTCATATACATAAAATAAATCTTAAAAAAATTTTTACACTTGTATGTGCAAGCATGCCACTGTGTGAGTGTCAGTGAACGTGTTCTCTCCTTCCACCACATGGGTTTTGAGATTGAACTCAGGTTATCAGGTCTGGTAGCTTACACACTTAGCCATCCCACCAGTTCAAGGATTTCCTTAAAAACAAAAAGCAAAACCCAAACCCACATTTATTTACCGTGTGTGTGTGTGTGTGTGTGTGTGTGTGTGTGTGTGTGCGCGCGCGCGCGCGCGCGCACCTCGAGATGGCAAAAGCTATGCACATAAGGGGTAGGAAGAGCCAACAGCACCTCAGTTTACAACCACCTGCCACCACAACAGGGGATTCTCGTGCTTCAGTGTAGACCTCAGTTTACAACCACCTGCCACCACAGCAGGGGATTCTCGTGCCTCAGTGTAGACCTCGTGCTCCCAGCAGTTATCCTATTCACAATGAAGTGTGTCATTAAAACCTTTGCAGAGGGGGAAAAGGTGAGAACACACATTAACATGCAAGAGATTAAACAAAAAGGTAACTTTAATGCAATAATAACAATAATCTGAGGATAAATAAATCCACAACAGACTCTAAAGTAGGATTTTTTTCCTTTCTTTGCAGAGAATGGTTTTCTGAAAGCAATAGGACTGAAGATGTTAAAACTGAATTTCTGAATGTCCAGGAGGAACTGGCATGGAACCAGCGTGGTACTTCCTGCTGCCCTCTTCACACTTGCCAGGCCAAGGTTCTGTTACCTCAGGATGGGAGTCAGTTTCAAGAATAACTGGAGGGCTTGTTTCCTGAGTCATCTTCTTGTGAGCCCATGCTCTGTGAAGGAGAAAGCAAAGTGCTGTGTTTGTGATCAACTCTTTCAAGAGGACTCTTGTGAGAACAGCATGCTAGCTCCCCAGCTTGTCTCTGCAGGAAAGTCACCACAGAGTAACAACAGGCAACCTGGGCCTTCCCTGTGCGTAGTTAGAGGCAGTTCCTGAACATATCTTCAAAGGTATTTCTGTGAATTTATGGGTACTGGTTTTCAAGAACAATGAGAAACTTCACATTTAATAAATGAAACCAAGTTCTTGTGCCTGACATAATGTCCTTCCTCCTCCACCCATTTCAAATGAGGAGAAGCCTGTTTACCTTCTGAACAAACTGGGGGTTCACTGTGATCTCCTGGTCCATGGCCTTCAGTCGCTCATCCAGCTCTATGCATTTCAGCATCTGTGCAAGAGCCATATAACCATGGTTAGCAATAGGCTTTGGTCACTCACATCTGTAACCAACTATTGGGGGGGGGAGGGTCTGGAAACTTAAGTCACTGATCTGAAACCCCTCAGCTAAAGGGTTATGAAGCCAAAATATTTGGATTCAAGAGTAAATACACGAGCCAGGAGGTGGTGGCGCACGCCTTTAATCCCAGCACTTAGGAGGCAGATGCATGTGGATCTCTGAGTTTGAGGCCAGCCTGGTCTACAGAGTGAGTTCCAGGGCAGCCAGGGCTACACAGAAAAATCCTGCCTCACCCCCCCTCCCCAAACCCAAAACAAACAAAAAACAAAAGAGGGGATTTCGTGTACTACATTAATACCCCAGAGTTGAAACAATTCCTGCAGTCAATCCCATTAGCACCCTCCTCCCTGAAACAGACAGACACACAGATGCCAAGAGCATATGAGGAGGTCAGGGAAAATTTTGCAGGTGTCAAGCCTGCTCCTTCCACCATGGAGGTCCCAGGAACTGAACTCAGGTCTTCAGGCTTGGCAGCACATGTTTTACCCTCTGAGCCATTTTGCCAGTCCCCAAACTAAGGTTATCACTTTAGGTGACATTTTGATATCCACAAATTATAAAAAAGAATAATAATAAAGTTCTACTTTCTACATTGTATTTTTCAAACCAAACCACAAGAAAGTAATGTAGGGAATGCGTTCTACACTACCATGGGTTATTTTTTTTAGGATTCCTGGGATTTTTTTTTTAAAAACATGTATGAGTACATAAGTGCACTAAATGAACTGTATATGTGCAGTGCCATATACAGAGAAGTTAGAAGAGGGTACTGGATCACCTAGACCGGGGCTTACAGATGGTTGTGAGATGCCTTATGGGTGCAGGGAACTACCCAGGTCCTCTGGATGAGTAGCCAGTGTTTTTAACTGCTGAGCCATCTCTCCAGCCCTATCCTGGGAATTTTGCTGTAGGTTCTGGTGTTTTCAGATAGTCTTGCTACTTTGGGTTGGCCTCAGACTCAATCATCTGCCTCCCAAGCATCAGGCTCAAAGAAACAGGCGACCACACATAGCTTTTAGTTTCTTATTTAACGTGACCACACTCATTTCCTTCCATCAAAGTAAGAAATACATTGTCTAGATGAACCAACTCATTCCCAGAACCCAAAGCAACACTAGAGAGCAGCAGACCGCACACACAGGCTGTGGCTATTTGCTGACATGGCACCCCTCTAGACGCCCAGGACATTACTGCTACTGCTGCTGCTGACATGGGAAGTACCTTCTGCTTTTCCACATGGATATCCTCAGAAACAAGTCCACACACTGGCAGTTGTGGTAAAGCACAGGTAAAATACTAGATCCTTTGAATGGCTTTGGAGTTCAAAGTAGGTTTTGGTAATCTATGTGGGAAATCTACCCTCCCATTTAGTTTAGCCATGCAAACAATTGAGAAGCGTTTCCAGCAGACTCTATTGTGTTCAGGCTGGGAACTACTGATAAACAGGCTATCCTGGAGCACAGCAGCATTCCAACACAGCAGCTCAATCACCTGTCAAATGCCCAAACCAGGCAACATGCTTACCTCTTGATCAATGTTATGAAGCATGGCTGGGTTATTGTACTTTTCAGGATTATCATGGAAACTAACCATACCATCCTTCTGGTTAATACTTGCAAAAATTTCTCCATCTTCTATCTAAAAAAAAAAAAAAAAAAAAAAAAAGAAAAGAAAAGAAAGAAACCATGAAAATCTGGACGGGAACATATAGTGGGTGGGTATAACCAAAGGTCCAAAAACAATGCATAAGTCTTGCTGTGTTGTGCTGACACACCTCACACTTGTGACCCTTCTGCCTCAGACACTGAGATCTGGAATCACAGGCCTGGCTACTTTAAAAACAAAACAATAAAATATGTATGGATGTTTTGGAGGGTAACTGTACTGGCTAGTTTTGTCTCAACTTGACACAAGCTGGAGTTATCACAGAGAAAGGAGTTTCAGTTGAGAAAATGCCTCCATGAGATCCAGCGGTAAGGCATTTTCTCAATTAGTGATCAAGGGGGGAGGGCCCCTTGTGGGTGGTACCATCCCTGGGTTGGTAGTCTTGGGTTCTATAAGAGAGCAAGCTGAGCAAGCCAGGAGAAGCAAGCCAGTAAGAAACATCCCTCCATGGCCTCTGCATCAGCTCCTGCTCCTTGACCTGCCTGAGTTCCAGTCCTGACTTCCTTTGGTGATGACCAGCAACATGGAAGTGTAAGCTGAATAAACCCTTTTCTTCCCAACTTGCTTCTTGGTCATGATGTTTGTGCAGGAATAGAAACCCTGAGACTAAGACAGTAACCCACTGAACTAGAGTTACATGGTGTGAGCCACCATGTAGGTGGTAGGACTCAAACCTAGGTCCTTTGGAAGAGCAAGTCCTTTTAATCTCTAAGCCATCTCTCCAGCTCAATTACATATGTATTTTAAGTGTTATCTATTTATTCAGTATTCCCTAAATGTTATATGCTAGGTATCATTATAGATGCCAAGTGGATCAATGCTGATACTCACACACAAAATCCTCCTGCTTCATGATCCTGATTGCTAGGATTGTAGCAAAAGCCACTGTACTGGCTGTTTTGTGTCAATGTGACACAAGCTGGAGTTATCATTAAGAAAGGAGTTTCAGTTAAGAAAATGCCTCCATGAGATCCAGCTGTAAGGCATTTTTTCAATTAGTGATCAAGGGGGGGGGGCCCCTTGTGGGTGGTGCCATCCCTGGGCTGGTAGTCTTGGGTTCTATAAGAAAGCAAGCCAGTAAGGTACATCCCTCCATGGCCTCTGCATCAGCTCCTGCTTCCTGATCTGCTTGAGTTCCAATCCTGACTTCCTTTCGTGATGAACAGCAATTGGAAGTGTAAGCTGAATAAACCATTTCCTCCCCAACTTGCTTCTTGGTCATGATGTTTGTGCAGGAATAGAAACCCTGACTAAGAGAAATTGGTACCAGCGGAGTGGTATTCCTGTGACAACCTGATCATGTTTTGGGGAAGACTGTGGAAGGACTTTGGAACTTTGAGCTAGAAGAGCCATTGGGATGTTAAGAGCTCTGTAGGGGTTCTGTGGGAGCTTGGAAGGTAATGTTGAGAACAGTGCAGAAGGTGGAGGCCTGCCTTGTGAAATTTCAGAGGGAAGATTAAAGACTCTTATCATTGCTAGTTTGCTGTAAGATTCTGTGGTTTTGGTTAGCTGGGGCTGAAGAAATCAGCTGTGATTAACAAGATACCAGAACTACTAAAGCAAAACCATTGCATTACTGGGACTATTGATGCTGGTTAGCTGGAGCTGGGAAATTGGCGGTGATTGGGAAGAGACCAGCATCGATGAGGTGAAATCCTCTGAGAAGTGTTTTCTGAGAGCACAGAGGCTGCATTCCAGAGATAGCCAGGTTTGTACCTTGTGCTGTGGCTGGACTTGGTAATGTGTAAGAGTCACCCAGGTGGTACTGGTTTTGAAGACATGAAGGGGTCGTGAAGAGCAGCTGAGGCCTGGGCACTGTGAGAGGGCTCGGAGAGCCATTGGTGAAGGTGCAGACTCAGTTGCAATTGATGGCCCAGGACTGAAGGGTCATGCAAAGGAGGTGAGACTTGGCACCATGAAGAGAGCCTATGAGAGGCTGTTTGTAAAGCCTAGTTGCAATGGAAGACAGCAGTGTTTTGGAGATGCCAGTACCATGAGATGACCACCAAGAATATCAGCAGCAGTGGAGTACAGGCATCTGGAGCCTAGAAGACAAGGTGTGTGCTACAAAGGGCAGAGCTGGAGAAGTGACTCAAGCCCTTGGAGGAATCCAGAAGATTGTGAGTGGATCCCAAACATTTGCCTGTTGGAGTTTGATTTTGCTTTTGATTGTGACTGTGCCCTGATGTATTTTCCTTCCTGAAGGAAGAAGGTATTTTAGTGGAGCCCACAGTTAAGAGACTTTTGGTGGTAAAAAGACTTTGAATTCTAAGAGATTAGATATCTTTAAAGGGATTGAAATTTTAATAGTAAAGAATTTGCAAAGACTGGGGGATTTTTAAAGTTATTTAGATCTTGGGGATGAATAAGAAAGTAAGAGTTGAGGCTTAATAGTGATGTGTTTGTGTGTCAAGTTGACAAGGGGTCAATTGTACTGGCTGGTTTTGTGTCAACTTGACACAAGCTGGAGTTATCACAGAGAAAGGAGTTTCAGTTGAGAAAATGCCTCCATGAGATCCAGCGGTAAGGCATTTTCTCAATTAGTGATCAAGGGGGGAGGGCTCCTTGTGGGTGGTTCCATCTGTGGGCTGGTAGTCTTGGGGTCTATAAGAAAGCAGGCTGAGCAAGCCAGGAGAAGCAAGCAAGCCAGTAAGTTACATCCCTCCATGGCCTTTGCATCAGCTCCTGCTTCCCGACCTGCTTGAGTTCCAGTCCTGACTTCCTTTCCTGATGAACAGCAGCATGGAAGTGTAGGCTCAATAAACTCTTTCCTCCCCAACTTGCTTCTTGGTCATGATGTTTGTGCAGGAATAGAAACCCTGACTAAGACAGCCACCTTGCCCAGATCTGCAGTGTGACTAATGTTTGGCCCACTTGTGAGCAATGGAACTGAGCTCCCTAAAATGGCTGTTCCTTGACTTGGAAGGGACAGTAGACAGTGTTAACGAGATAGCAGCTCCAATCCAAAGCATACTAATTAGAATTCAGAGTTCTCTCACCATACATGTTATTGCAGTCTCAAGCTACATCTGGACCATAGTTCATCACAATAGCACTTCTTGTAACAATCAGAATAGAAACCAATCCAAATGGCCACATAGTTAGGATACAAAGGTACACTGTAACACCAAAGTCTGAAAATGGACCACCTACAAATCTATATTCATGCATGGCTCTTAAAAAGCATTCACTGTACACCATTTATATAAAGTTCAAAATAAACACAACTAAACAGTCAGGCTATCACTGAACCTTCTTGCTAGGTGCAGAAACAAATACAAACGTGCACTTCATATTCTGTCTCAAAGATATCTGCATCTTTTGAAAATGTGTGTGGTGGGGGCTGAAGCAATGGTTCAGAGGTTAAGAGAATTGGCTGCTCTTCCAGAGAACCCAGGTTCAATACCCAGCAACCACATGGTGGCTCACATTGGTCTAACTCCAGTCCAAGGGGATCCAAAGTCCTCATCACTGCATGCACATGGTGTACAGACATACATGTAGGTAAAACACCCACACACAAAATTAATGAAGACAGACAATGTGTGTAATGGGATGCCTATTATGTGTGCTTTCATGCACATTACCTAGTAAAGTGGCAGCTTGAGAACCTGCCTTGCCGGGCAGTGGTGGCGCACGCCTTTAGTCCCAGCACTTGGGAGGCAGAGGCAGGCGGATTTCTGAGTTCGAGGCCAGCCTGGTCTACAGAGTGAGTTCCAGGACAGCCAGGGCTACACAGAGAAACCCTGTCTCAAAAAACCAAAAACCAAAAATCAAAAAAAAAAAAAACCTTGCCTCACCAAGCTGTCTCCCAGGGCTGGTGTACTGCGAAGTCTTCCTTTTAAAGGTTTGCTTTTATATATGTGTGTACACCTGTGTTAGTGTGTACATGTGGCTCAGGTACCCTCTGGAGCCAGCTAGAGTTATAGGCAGTATGAGGGGTCCAACATGGGTGCTGAGAGCTGAACTCAGGGTTTCTACAAGAGCAACAAGTACTTTTTTTTTTTTTTTTTTTTTTTTTAAAGATTTATTTATTTTATGTATGTGAGTACACTGTCACTCTCTTTAGACACACCAGAAGAGGGCATCGGATTCCATTACAGATGGTTATGATCCACCATGTGGTTGCTGGGAATTGAATTCAGGGCCTCTGGAGGAGCAGTCAGTGCTCTTAACCTCTGAGCCATCTCTCCAGCCCGCAACAAGTACTCTTAACTACTGAACAGTATCTGTAGCCCTAAACCTCTATGCTTTAAGCTGGTGTCCGTGTGTGAATGTCTGTCCTGCACTTTGTCAGTGCTATTCCACATGCAGCCAGGCTGATAATGCCCACATCAAGGTTGGAATTTGACTCAGAATATAAGTCAACAACATCAGAACACACTGGATCAGGTACCATTTGGGGGTGGGGTGGGGAGGGAAGACTTTCTTGATGTTGAGTGCTGTTTCAGCATCCATACCTGAGTAGTAGAAAGATTCCATCACAGAACAACATAACAGCATTACTTTATGCTTTATGTGAAATAGTTTAAGTGACTTAAATATACTAAATAAAGAACATAAACTAGATACAACCATAGTGTATATCACACAAGCACATTTAACTGAGTGTCTTTAAGGATTCATTGTGACTGAAAGCTTTGTTTACAGGAAGGAACTATTTCGTGAGAAGACTTTAGGAGGTTGGGCCAATGGGAGGATCTTGGAGTATATCTCTGAAGGGAACTGTGGGACCCCCTTCTTTCTCTTCTGGTTTGCTCTTATACATGTTACTGTCATGATATGCCACCCTCACCAAAGGCAGTAAGACCCCCCATATTGGACCCAAAATGTGAGGTAAATCATCCTTTACACTTCTTTGTAGTAGTGCAGCCATGACTGGGAACTCTTACCGTAAGGAAATAGACCAAAATGCCAACAGTGGTTGACACTCAATGTTTGGTTCTTTTTACAATCTTATTGTCTTCATAATGAACATCCACTGCTTTTATAAAAATAAATCTACTAGTTAAAAATTTTGAAATACACTTACCATATGTAGAACATATTTTTCTGCCTCCTGGGGTCCAGATAACTGCACACGGCTTGCCATATCTTGTAATGATAGTGTTAAAAAGGTCTGAAAGTCAGAAGTAAATTAATCACATGTAGAAATGAAAAAAAGGTAAGAACTGAATGTGTCCAGCATTCTTTTCATTGCTACATAAAATAAAATTTTCTTCGTGAAAATGACTTGCTGCTGACAAGACAGCTCACTGAGTACAAGTGCCTGCAGTCAGTCTGACAAGCAGAGTTAAATCCCTACACCCTACTGGTGGAGGGAGACAACTGTTCCCATCTATTGTTCTCTGCTTTACACCAACGTGCACAAGCGCGCACACACACACACACACACACACACACACACACACACACACACACACACACACACACAATTTCTAAGTGACTTGAAATGACTGAAACAAGTGATCTTAGCTGTTACTCTCTGGCAGAGTAATGAGATAGTTCCCTACACATATTCGGCATTTTCCTAAGTAAGAAATAGATCAAGTTTCAGAAGTCAGAAGATCAAGGGCTATTCAAATGTCAAAAAGGAAACCAAAGGGATATTCATCATAGGGAAAATGCTCACCCTAACACCATTAGGAAAGCGTAAGTAAAACCATACTGAGATTGCATTTCCACTGGGGCTAGTGAGAGAGTGCTTGCAGTTAAGTACCTGTGATATAGGCTTAGGTTGCCATGGAAAGGAGGTTCAGGACATGCTGAGGAAAAGAATGGGCGAGAACAGCATGCTCCTAATTACAAATGACTATCTTCACAAACACACACAGAAGAGACATGAGAGGGATCTAAAATCTAATGTCCAGCCAGGCATGGTTAACACACCTTTAATCCCAGCACTGGGGAGGATGAGACAGATGGGTGGATCTCTGTGAGTTCAAGGCTAGCCTGGCTTGGTAGGCAAGTTCTAGGCCATAAAGGGCTACACAATGGGCTACACAGTGAAACTGTCTCAAAACCAACCAACCAACTAGTGTCCAAACAGGGGCAGAAAGTAACCCCCTACAATGGATGAGGCAGATAAAACTCCCAACTCAACGGCCCCTATATGTGGCCACCTTGAGACAGAGATCTCAGCACAAACATCAATACACACACAGCCTATCTGCTGAGGCTTCTAGGAACAGCTTCTTTCTGACTTGCTACTAAGGATGAGGTTTCATTTGTCTAGCAACTTCTCTTCTGCCACTATTACTCTGGCACTAGGACCTGATGCCAAGAGTAGCTATCACCACCAGAAACCTACCCTTTGGGCGAAACCCTGCCTGCCTACCTCACTTTACAGTGGTCTTCCCCTAGATGCCCTCAACGGTGCTCATAAATTCAGTGTGTTATCATCTACCACGAGCTGGCACATGAAGGATCCCGCCTCAGCTCTGGTCGCACCACTTTAGGACACTGTTTATTTGATCAAATTCTTTTTTCTTAAAATTTTTATTTTTTTATAATTTTATTTTTACATTTGTGTGCTTATTTTGTTCTAGATTATCCTATCTAAACTAAAATGCACATTTTACTTTACTGCTAGCTCGAAAGTACAAGCTGGTAACTATTTGAAAATACTAAACTATGGCTGATGATTTTCATAGCAACATATGTCTGCATATATTAGATTGACTTTTTTCTTTGCTTTGTTTGAGAAAGGATCTCACTATGTAGCCCTGGCTAGCCTGAAAGTCTGTATGCTAGGCTGGCCTTGAACTCAGAGATCTGCTTACCTCTGTATTCCAAGTGCTGGGATCACAGGCATATGCCACCATATGTGTAACCACATTAGATTTCTAAAGCTGATCTGTCTGGTTGATAGGTTACATTTGTTATAGAATTTTCTGAGTTGCTTTTCTTTGTTTCATTCTTCATTTTCCTTACAAATTGGCTTCTTACTAATTCTTTGCTGGTTTCCTTTGGAGTCAGGAAGTTGTTCCTCGTTCTTTCTAGAGTCTAGACTACTGGGAGGGACTCCTATTCATCAGTGAGCTTTCCCTGTCCCCTCTTCTCCTCCAGACTCCATGTTCCCAACGGCCTGCCCATCTCCACCCACTGACTTCCCTACTCTCCTTTAGCATCCGTCATCACTTCTTGCTGTCAAATGGGCACCCTGGCTACAGCCTGATGATGTGGGCACAAGCCTGGGGACATCAGGACCCCCGTCATCTCGCCAGCTGTCCCTGCCAGGCCGTGAGCAGCCTCTTTACAAACATCAAATGCTACATAAGTTTTCTTAGTAAAATTCTTGCAGCATATACTTTTTAAAAAGGGATTTAATTTATATGTTTCGCTTCACAGTTCAAACACTTAATAAAAAAAAAAAGCATATTTCATTTTTTTCCCCTTGAGTCAGAGTCTTGTAACACTGTTTGGACTAGCCTTAAGAAATCCTCCTTCATTGGCATTCCCAGTGCTAGGACTACATGCCATTAGACCCAGCAGGCATTTGTTATCAGAAACCCTAAACATAAAAATGAAGAGCAGGACATGGTGACACATACTGGTAACTCTAGCACTCTGGACACGAAGGCAGCTGGATCATGAGTTTAAGGTCCACTTGGGCCACATAGGAAGATCCTGTATAAATAAGTAAAAACTCCCTTACCTCCTACAACTTAAGCACACGTGCCTTGTCTAACTCTGGCCTACGTGGTAATGTCAGTCTTCTCCTGTCTAAGCAGAGATCAGCACAGCCTGAGAGTCGAGGCCAGCGATCACTAGCCACCCATGGTTCCCCACTTGGAACTAGTCACCCCTTCAGGGCTACCTCTCTGCCTCCCAGTGTAGCCGTGTGTATCTCCTACCTTTCCTCCTCTTCACCTGCTCCTCTTCTCAAATACCCTGCTCTAGCCCTGGAAAGACCAAAAGGTAGCAATCAAACTCTTTCTAAGATCCCAGCCGCAACATATTCTCTCTTAGTGTAGAAACTCTGCCACACTTTATCCTGTATCTGCTTCCTCTGTGCTCAAGAGGAAAAGAAAGGGAAACCAGGTCCAAGAAGAGCCAGAGCGGCCCCTGGGGCAGCGCCTGCCTCACCTTTGTCAGCCTCTGAATGTTCTTCTTATAGAGAGATGAGAGGCACTGCTTCACCAGGCCCATGTTGTTATCCCGAGTGAACGTCTCACTGTGCTTGTTCACCAGGTTCCGGAGCTCAGACGGGTTGTTGGTTGAATAAACTTGTGCTAACTCATGGTAAGCGTTGCTGAGAGGCTAAATGTTTAAAGTGAGAAAAAAATTATAGCAATATATTTTCAGAAAATACATTGCATATTATCATAAAGCTACACTTTACCCCAACACAAATGCCTGGTTTTCAAAACCAAGGACAGAAATTCACTATCGAGGAATTTGTTATCAATAATTTAGTGAAGATTTCTCTATCAGTGGTTCTGGGTTTTTGTTTTGTTTTGTTTTGTTTTTTGTACTGGTAAGTTACATGAGAAAAATGAAGGCAAAATCTTCATTATCGCCAACTGCTCCTCACCACCAGGTGCAATGGGACAATCTGCTATTTCCTTCAGGAACTGGACAGAGAGCAGAATGACTGTGAAAGAGTCAGAGCACTACCATCAGGCAGAAACTGATTCAAACGCACTCTGACTAGTCTTGTTCCTAACACCACATTCCTCTAGCTTACTAATTCTTAGGAGTAGTGCCTACGCTGTGAAGACAATCACTCTACAAAGGCATTCCTCCTCCAGTAGGTCTGCTGTCTGCCTAGGAGCCACTACAACAACTCAGTGGCTTTCTGTGGTGTTCTGAGTATGATCCTGCCTATCTCAATCCCACAGGGTACTTTTAGCTTTTCAGTCAAGACTTGAAAGCCACAAGGAACTCTCAGGCAAAGTGTAGGTGGCCATCTGTCAACAAACAACATGATACAAGACTTACATTCCTAAAATGTTGACGGTCTTTTTGTTTCTTTTCTTGAGACAGGGTCTCTCTGTGGAGTACCAGTTATCCTGGAACTCACCATGTAGACCAGGCTGGCTTCAAACTCATGGAGATCTGCCTGCCTCTGCCTCTTTAGTATTAGAGTTAAAGACGTGCACCACTGATTAGTTTTATGACAGTAACATTATTATGATATCTCCTTGCAACTGCTCAACTTAAGGGTTTTGAGCACGCTAGGCCTGTGCTATGCCCCTAGCCAGTATATATTACCCGAATGCCAGAGGTCCATCTTTTTTTTCTTCTTCTCAAGACAGCTTTTTTTGTGTGTAGCTAGCCCTTGCTGTCCTGGAATTTGCTCTGTAGACTAGGCTGGCCTTGAACTCAGATTCGCCTGCCTCTGCCTCTACCTCCCTAGTGCTGTTGCTGCCGCCACTACCACTACCACTACCAGCAGCAGCAGCAGCAGCAGCAGCAGCAGGAGGCTTCATCCACTTGTTTTCTAACATAGAATGTCTCATTGGGACCTGGGATCCACTTGTTTTCACCTTGCTCAACTTTTCACATGGGCTCTAGGAATCAAACTCAAGCAAGCACTTTATCAACTACGATATCTCCCCAGCCCTCTCTATATGCACTTAAAAACAAAAAAACAAAAACAAAAATCTCATTTTTTTTTTTTAAAAAAATGTTGTCCCAAAGTTTGGCTGCCAGGGGGAACTGGAACAAGTTAAGTAGAACTTCAGTAAGACAGCCCAACATTTGAATAAGTTAAAAGTTCAATCAAATGAGAACAGTTTTCAGTATTTTGACTAAAATGTAATAAAGAAATACAACCTGCAACCTCAGCCCCTGCATGAGCTTAAACACCTATAGTCTGGAAACGGGCTTCTGAGAACAACTACCACCAGCAAGGAATGCAGAATGTACACGGATTAGAGCGGAGCCACTACAGACTGTGACCAAATCACACTCCTGGATGTGCCTCAGCTGCTGGGAGAGCTAAGTTATATAAGATAAAATTACAAGACTGTGGCCGGGCAGTGGTGGCGCATGCCTTTAGTCCCAGCACTTGGCAGGCAGAGGCAGGTGGATTTCTGAGTTCGAGGCCAACCTGGTCTACAGAATGAGTTCCAAGACATCCAGGGCTACACAGAGAAACCCTGTCTCGAAAAACCAAAAAAAAAAAAAAATTACAAGACTGTATTGTCATGATGCCTGTACATACAAATTAATACAGAATGTAAGAAAATCAGTTTTATTTTAAAAACTTACCTTAATAAATCTACCCACAATTTGAGAGGTGTATTTAGGCAGCTGCTGTACTTTGCCAAGTAATATCAAAGACACTAAAATATACTTTTTATATGATTCCAGCATGATATGACTGACGGCCATAGCAGGAGTAGTTATAGCCTAAGCAAGAGAAGACAGAGTAGAGTGAAGATATAGCACAGCGTAGCAGGACAGCAACTGACCACAGGTCTCACTTAACTGTAAAACATCGAGACTTAAGTGTCCATTGCTATTGAGATGTTTTATTACATCTATCTACAGTGTGTGGCCACCTGCGTATACACTGGTGAATATTTGGAGTCAGAGAACACATCTGTGGAAGTCCTGTCTCTTTTCATTATGTAGGCTTCTAGGATTAAAAACAAAACAAAACAAAAGCAAAAACCAGGGAAGGTGTTAACAGTCCATCGCTACTACAAAGTATGCAGCCAAGTTTCCTGCAGTTAGGGAAAACAGAGGTCAGCCTATCCCAAGTGCAATGGAGAAGTCTTACCCTGGGAAAACCAGTGACCATGGTTTTCCCCTGCTGGGTAGAGTATAACACTTTTGTTTATTTTTGAGATAGATAGTTGCTGTATAGGCCATGGCTGCCCTGGAACTTAAGAAGTACCTACTGAGCTCTGAGTATGTCAGCACTCATGGCTTGTGGCAGCTTTATTGAAATATAACTCAAGAGTACAAAATTTTTACCTTTAAAGTATGTAACTCGGTTGTTTCCACTACATTTACTGGGTTGCAATACTATTATCATTACCTAATCCAGAACACTTCAATCCCTCAAAAAGAAAGCTCAGCTCATAAGCAGTCATTTTTAACTTTTTTTCCGCAGAACCATATTCTACTTTCTGTCTCTGGACTTGTTTATTCTGGACAATTATATAAAAGGCATCATAAATACGTGATCTTTTGTGATTGACTTCTTTAACAAGTGTTCCAATTCTGAAGTCCGTACCTCCCCCCTTCACATGGCTAAAAATGACCTCATTGTGTGGACACACATTACCCATTCTTCAGTCAGTTGACGGTTATTCTAGGTTATTCCTACTTTTTGGTTCTACATGTTTTTATGTGGACAGTGTTTTTTATTTCTCTTGAATATATTTTTAGGAGTAAAACTGCCACATGCTTAATATTGTAATTGTTTTTGTGTTTGTTTTTTGGAGTTAGTATTCAACCCAGGACACTGAACAAGTAAACACTTTTGCACTAAACTGTATCCCCAGATCTTGAGTTTTATCCTAACCACCAAACTCTTTTCCAAAGTGACTGTCATTTTACAATCCTACGTGCAATTATGAGGGTTCTGCCTGTCTTTCGACCTTAGCTCTCCTAGTACGTATGAATCGGTAACACTCGCTGACTGTTTGGATCACACAAGTTCAGAACCACACCAAAACTTTAGAAAACGAATTACCTGCTCATAAAAGTACAGTGCTCTCTCAAAGTTCTTGAGCCCCGTATAGATCATCCCTCCGTAATAGTAGTAGCACAGAAAGTGCTTTGCATCATAGGCTCCGTTCTCTTTACAGATATCCATCATATCCACATCAAGATACGGAAGGGCAGGTTTAAAGCACTTCGCTAGTAAACAAAGCTATAAAGAAATTTGTATGGAATCACTATACATTTCACTATGGCAGGCTTTAGAAAAAAATTCAGTTTCCAAAATTTTAAGATAATACTGTTTTGCTTCACAGATGATTAATAACATAAATATCAACACAATATTCCATTTTCTTAACCATCTAGAAATAAAAGAGCATTTCCCATTGGGTGTGGTCACTCACTCACACCTGTAATCCTTGACACTCAGGCAGCTGAAGCAGGACTGCTACAAATTCAAGACCAGCCTGGGCTACAGAGTAAGAGTCTACTAAAAAAAAAAAAAAAAAAAAAAAAAAAAAAAAAAGGATAAAAACTGACACTAAAGTAGAGCAAACCACAGATGAACTGAAAACTATCATCCCACAGACACAGTGCAGTACCCACCCAGCACTCACGAGTTTCTGGATGAGTAAACAAAAGTGTCACTTTCAATTCACGGGCTTAGTGAAACAAAAACAGACAGTGTCAGGCAGGGCTTGGTGCCTGCACTGAGGCCCAGCGATGGGAGGCCGACTGACGCAGGGGATTCTCTGAGTTCTAGGCCAGCTTCATTTTCAGAGCTGGTTCCAGATCAGTCAGGGCTACACAAAGAGACCCTCTCTTAGGGGGAAAAACAAAAACCCAAAACAAAAATACAAATCAGACCAGAATGGTGACATCAAAGGTGAAGAATTTTTTTTTTTTTAATTAATTCTTTCTCAAACTGAAACTTTCAGGTAAATATATAAGTGTGCAAGTACAAAAAGCAAACACACAAGGTAAGTGATGTATCTAAACCATAGCAACAGTGGAGATGTCTGCAGACTCGCCCAACAGCCTATTTTTAAAGATTAGGTGTAATAGCAGCGATCGGGATGAAAAGTGAATAAAAAACTTAGGTATAACCAGGCTTTGTACTGTATGCACGCCTTTAATCCCAGCACTTGGAAGCAGAGGTCTCAGGGTTTCTACTCCTGCAAACATCAGGACCAAGATGCAAGTTGGGGAGGAAAGGGTTTATTCAGCTTACACTTCCACGTTGCTGTTCATCACCAAAGGAAGTCAGGACTGGAACTCAAGCAGGTCAGGAAGCAGGAGCTGATGCAGAGGCCATGGAGGGATGTTTCTTACTGGCTTGCTTCTCCTGGCTTGCTCAGCTGGCTTTCTTATAGAGCCCAAGACTACCAGCCCACAGATGGTACCACCCACAAGGGGCCCTCCCCCCTTGATCACTAATTGAGAAAATGCCTTACCACTGGATCTCATGGAGGCATTTCCTCACCTGAAGCTCCTTTCTCTGTGATAACTCCGGCTTGTGTCAAGTTGACACAAAACCAACCAGTACACAGAGGCAGGCAGATCTCTCTGAGTTTAAGGCCAGATTGATCTATCTGCATGAGTTCCAGAACTTCTAGGGTTTATGTAGAGAGGCCCTATCTCAAACAACAACAACAACAAAAAACCCAATCAAACAATAATAATATTGAAGTAAAATAAAATTAAGTATATGTTATCGCTGTCATAAAAGCACTGTGAAAGATGAATGATGTAAGAAAAAGGAACAGGTGTCCAAGGTAGTCCACCACGAAACACTCACTCCACAGTCCAGCTCCAGTACGACTACTCATAGTACATAATTCCAAGTGGCATAATACAGATCAGATCCCCTCCAAGATGCATCAAATAGGAAAAAATAAGATACATGAAAATTCACATAAATTATTGGGATTTGGGGATTTGTGGACTTTTTTTTTTTTTTTTTTAAAGAAAAGGTGTGTGCGTGTGTGTATATGTATTTGCTTGTATATGCAAAGTATCTGTAGAAGAAATGCACAAGACAGTACTAACATGGGTTTTCTCTGAAGAGAACTGCCTCCGGCAACAGTGGGGGAGAAATCAAGTCTTTTGGACTTTGAACTATTTAACATAAGATAAATAAGTGAATAATGTTTTAAGACATAAAAAGTTGCCTGTATTTTTACTCTTCAGTTCCATAATTTATTTAACAGAAAATGACTTAAATTTCAAAAATATGCTAGGACCATTACGATGATCCTATTGTAAGCCCTACTCCACACATCTCAGCCTCTACTGCACCATCTCCACCCACTATCTTGTTGGGCAAGCCCATGAACAGTCTCACATCCCAGAGCATGTCAATCAATCACGTTCTTTGGCTTCGTACCTGGCAGAGATCAGCGTGTACTGAGGTCAGCTGGTTTGTATTCATCTGCATCTTGTCTATTGCTTGCTTAAGGATGCCAATTCCTCGAAGGGGCTGTCAGAAATGACATCTCTTTCAGATAAGTTCTCAAAGTTGGCAGCACATTGGATCTTATGTTGTCACTTACAAATAAAAAACAACACTAATTGATAGGTTCCTTACATAGCAATAAGCTTTCCACACTATGTCAGGAAATGTCTGCGTCTATTCAGTCATAAAATGTTTTAATATGTTTCTTGGAAGACATAGATAATTTCAGTATCATACTTTAAATCAAGACCCTTTTTTTTCTTTTCACAATGACTATCACTAATAAACTGTATTGCTTTTTTTTTCTTTTTATTTATTTGTTTGTTTGTTTGTTTGTTTTTTTGAGACAGGGTTTCTCTGTGTAGCCCTGGCTGTCCTGGAACTCACTCTGTAGACGAGGCTGGCCTCAAACTCAGAAATCCACCTGCCTCTGCCTCCCAAGTGCTGGGATTAAAGGCGTGCGCCACCACTGCCTGGCTATTGCTTTCTTGAGGCTAGAGAGATGGCTCAGTTGGTGGAGTGCTTGCCATGTAAGTACCAGGCTCTGAGTTCAGTCTCCAGAACCCATGTACAAGCAGATATGGCAGTGTGCACTCAGCATTTCAGGACTGAAGAGTCAGAGACAGAAGATCTCTCTGGCTTGCTGGCTAGTGGGTCTAGACAACCAAAGACCTCCAGGTTTGTCAGAGACTCTGTCTCAAAAACAAGGCAGAGAGTGGATGAAGAAGACACCCAATGTTAACCTGTGACCTCCACCCACACTGCATGTGCACACATGTGCATACACATGTATACAAAACTAGAGTGTTTTCCTAATCGTTAAACAAAGAGAAATTTTCTGCATCATTTACCACGAGTTGTAGCTTAGAAGCTAAGCTTGTGGATGGTGCTGGCATGTTTTCACAGGGGGAGGATTAGCCCTAAAGAGTAAATAGCCACTGAATCTATAACCACACATCATAAGCAAACTGTTTCTTGCCTCCAATTATAAACACCACCTGGCTAACAGCTTTTTCAATAAAGAAGAGGCTGGTAATAGCTCTCCTCTCAATACACAGGAAGAAACACAGTAGTATCTCCCAACCCCCAAGACAGGGTATCATGTAGCCCAGTTTAATTTTGAACTAGAAATGTAGCCAAGGATGACCTGGAACTCATAAACCTCCTGCCTCTATATCTTCCAAGTGCTGGGATTACTCAGCCTTTTTTATTTTATTTTTTTAAATATATATATATATGGGTTCTGCCTGAATGTATGTCTTAGCAAGTGCTCTTAATCACCGAACCATCTCTTCAGCCCCGCAGCATTTAACCAAATTATTTAGCTCCTAAAGAATACAGAGGCTTCTTCTGTTTTCAGCCTCCTTCCTTTCACTTCCCAATCAAAAAGAAACACACAAATTATAATTTGTGTTCCCATACCAAAGCCAAAATTTAAGAATAAGAACCTTTCCAGGTGACAGAACTAAAGAGAAACATCAGTGTATCCACCTACGCTCTGAAGTCTGCTTTCTACAGAGAATGTCAATCATCTACCTGGCCACATCTGGCCAGACTGTGCGTTGAGCAATATCTCAATATCCATTTCCAGACACTGACCATCTTCACAGTGGTTTATATGAGAATGTAGAAAGCACCCACTGAAGTATTTAGGACAAGGAGAACATATCTACAGTTGGCTTTCCAACAGTGGGGGGAGGGAAGAAACAAGTGCTGTGAAACACTAACACTGGGAGAATCTAAGTCAAGAGCACATAAGATGTCATCATACACCAGGCAGTGGTGGCACACGCCTTTAATCCCAGCACTTGGGAGGCAGAGGCAGGCGGATTTCTGAGTTCCAGGACAGCCTGGTCTACAGAGTGAGTTCCAGGACAACCAGGGCTACACAGAGAAACCCTGTCTCGAAAAACCCAAAAAAAAAAAAAAAAAAAGATGTCATCATACGATCCTTTCAGCATCATAATTAAAAGCTAAAAGGAAAACATAAGAAATAGCATCATTATAACACGAAGGCACTGGCAGTTTTTTAGTTTTTTTCTTTTTCCAGTGCAGGCATGGAGCCAAGTACTTTATACACGCCAAGCAACTACTCTACCACTAAGCCACACCTCTAGCCCAGACTTGCAGTTTCAAAACCACTGCTACCAGTCACCTCCTGGGGGCCTCACGTGTAGCCAAAGGCTGCTCTCAAGGAAGCATACAATAAGTATTGGGATGTTGAGTATTGAACCTAACCTTTTCTAGACTAGTTTGTCAGTCAAACACACATTGTAACAAAACTTGAATAACTTGAATATTTCTTACCTGTTTTCTTTCCACAAGTGCATTTGTTAGCTGATGGCAAAGCCCAGCAACTAGATGCAACAATAACAAAAACAATAACAAAATATTAAAAATATAAACACTGCAAAGGAAAATGCATTCAGGAAAAGAGGAAATATTATTAGCTTACACGTGTCTGTTGCGTATCGAATGTGCTCGCCATTACAAGTACTAATGAAAAGCTGAACCTGTGAGAACAGTGTCTCGAAGTCAGGAACACTGGGCATTGAAAATTTCACAAACCTAGAATGGGGAGAGAAAGAATCTTATATCTCATACAGTAAAGAATAAACAACATAGGTCTCATATCCATTCTGCCTCTGAAATTAAGTGCCACAGGGCTGAAGAGAGGGCTCAGTGGTTAAGAGCATTTGTTGCTCTTGAAAAAGACCTGGGTTCAATTCCCAGCACCTACATGGTGGCTTATAACTGTAACTTCATTTTTAGGGGGATCAGATGCAATCTTTTGATCTCCACAAGAACCAAGTACGCATGTGGTACACATACATACATACAGCCAAAACACTCATACACAATAAAAAATATCTTTTTTTTTAAATCAAGTATCAGAGTCCACCAAATCTTCCTGGCCTGTTTTTTCCCTCTTTACAGTACAAAACAAAGATATAAATAGAGGTTAAGGAAAATATGCTTAAAGGACAACATTCAGAATAAAAAACTTTGTTTTTGAGACATAGTCTCTTTACATAGCCCTGTGTGTCCTAGCCTGGAACTCACAAAGACCCTGCCTGCCTCTGCCTCCCAAGTGCCTGAATTAAAGGTGTGCATCAGCATGCCCTGCTGCTGCTGCTGCTGCTCCTCTTCCTCCTCCTCTTCTTCCTCCTCCTCTTTTTTAAGCCCCAGTGTGGTCAGTTAAGAATCAGTTGCTTAGGGCTGGTGAAGTGTTCACCAGGTAAAGGCATTTGCGGCCACGCTGGACAAGCTGAGTCTGGTCCCCGAGAGTAACATGTTGGTCGGAAAACATCTCTAGCAAGTTGTCCTCTAACCGCTAGACACGTGAGACATGGGTGTCTCCATATACAAACAAATTAACATTTTTTAAAAAAAATAATCTGCTGCTTTTCCTGTTTAGGAATACTCAAATAAGGCAAAGAGAGCGGAGTGTGGAAGGAGACTAAGGCAGCAGGTCAGGTTCAAGCTGCTGTCGCCACTTGGATTTCTACCTGGAATACTGAAAGAAGTAGATGACAGACAAAACAAGAAAGAGAGGGGCAGATATAACAGGGAGCACTCAGATGACCCATCCTGACTAAAGGGCAGACAGTGCCATCAGCTGCCAGGAGACACTTTCAGGTGGGCTTGCAGAGACTCTCAGGAGAGAAAGCTTCCACCACTAGAACACTGCACTAAAGTAAACATTGTGATCTCTTAAAACAATAACTACTGAAATTCATTTCAAGAAAAATGGTGGATTTTCCTCCATCTTTTAGTTCCCTTACTTTCCTGTATCTATACCAGCAGATCTCAACCTGTGAGTGTCCACCCTTTGGCAAACCTATCTTCAAAAATACTACATTATGATTCTGAACAGTAGCAAAATTACAGTTATGAAGTAGCAAGGAAAATGTTCTGGTTGGGGTCGCTGCAACATGAGGACCTGTATTAAAGGGTCACAGCATCAGGAAGGTTGAGGACTGCTGATCTACACAGCACTACTTAAACAATGTCACTTTTTACTTTGTAATTAGGAAGATGTGCTTGAAACAATTTCACAACCATCAACAAAGTGTTGTGATTTATATTTGAAAAAGCAGCAGCGCAGGGCTCCACTTTCTATAAGTGAAAGAACATGGACTGAAACGAGGCTTCAGACACATTCTTTCCATACAATATTTGCATATAACTAACATACAATGGTAAGACACTATATAGTATCAAATGTTTTCATAGTTACAGGCATTAGCACTAGGGAGGCTAAGGCAGAAAGATGGTGAGTCCAGGATTGGCCTGTGTTAATACTGAAATCCTGTCTCAGAGGAAAAAAAAAGAAAAGCTTTCTGAGCTAGGGAGCTAGCTCAGAGGGTAATGGTGCTGATGGCCAAGGCTCAGAGGGGAGGGGTGCTGATGGCCAAGGCTCAGAGGGGAGGGGTGCTGATGGCCAAGGCTCAGAGGGGAGGGGTGCTGATGGCCAAGGCTGATGACTTGATGTTGATCCCTGAAACCCACATAGTAGGAAAGAACCAATTCTCACAAGTTGTCTCTGACCTCTGTATATGGATATAGACACACACAAATAAATACATGTAAAAAGTATGTTTTTACATACATCCCATGTGACACTTGTGTATGTATATGTATATATAAAATACACACACTATCTGCTCTTTCATATCAGTAAGAAAAAAATACACCTTTGTCTCAGAATGGCTAGTGTGACTACAGCCAGATGTTTTAAAAATTCAAATTTGTACATACATACATACAATGAATCAAAATGATAAAGTTGGAAGCTGGATCATTCACTCTAAAGTTAAGAGAACTTGTTCCTCTTGCATAGAGCCCGGGTTAGGACCCAATACCCATATGGTGGCTCACAACCACCCATAACTCCAGTTTCAAGGGAATCCAACACCCTCTTCTGACTTCTGTGCACACCAGAAATGCATGTGGTACACATGGATACATGCAAGCAAAATACTCATACACATAAAATCAATAAAAATCTTTCAAAAAATTATAAAACTGGTGTCAGGTGTCGTGATGCACACCTTTAATCCCAGCACTCAGAGGCAGAGGTAGGTGGAGCTCTTTAGTTTGAGGTCAACCTGGTCTACAAAGTGAGTTCCAGGACAGCCAGGGCTACAGAGAGATTGTGTCTCCAAACAAAAAGCATGGAACTGAATAAAATATAATAATAAGCAATGATTTGCTGGAACACATGCATGCATACTAGAAAACAGACTGCAACAAGCACAAACCCATAAAAGAAAAAAATGCCTCTTACAGAACAGCAAGGACACCCAAAGAGTGCTCTTGAACATCTAAAGCCCCAAGCACAGTGTCCAGGTGGGACAAGTTCTTCGCAAGGAGTTCTCCACTCTTGTTGATGAGTTCACAAAGCTGAGTCATTTGCCCTGCAAAACAGAACACTAGCATTCAGTTAGGGCACCAACCAAACTAAAGAACACTAACCAGACTTCCTTCTCAAATGTTTACATGATTTGTTATGTCTTCCTCTAAGACTAGGACGGGAACAAACAATTTGCCCCTATCTCAAAACTAGTCAGAGGAAACACTAGACCTCCTAATTGGCTCTGGTCTCCAGAAAGTGCCTGCAGTCCCTAAAGCCCAAGTCTACATATCACTGTGCCTGTCTTTCTCATAACCAAACAGGACTTAAGCTATGCCATAAGCTCCTCAGCTCCACTCCTTTCCTTTTCATGTCTTAATTCGGAACATTGTCACTTCCTGTATGAACTGCTTGGTATATCTTCTAAGTGGTATGTATCTTTATTCCAAATTCTACTTCATATTATGCAAACTCAATCAAATTACACCAAAGGCTTTAAGAAATCCAAACAGCCCAGCTCAGTTTCCAGAGCCAACTTAACAACTGGTTTCTGCGGTTTCCTAGCCATGCCTTTTACTATTTCCACACAACTGCACTTCAGTAGCGCCAAGCTGAGAAGACCAATACTCCATGCTCTCTCTGTGCTTCTACAGTCTTCCACACTGACTGGCCTCCCTTCACCCATCAGCTTAGGCCTTCTCTCTGCCCTCACCACCCTCCATCCCCATGACTCCCTAGCCACCTCCTCTGTGCCCTCCGTGCACTACAGGGGACTGTGATGGCCAGGTGATTCAAAGTAAATGCACGTGTAAGGGTCTACTGAGCAACTAATCATTAGCTCCTTGGATTAATCGCCAACTGTTTAAAAAAAAAAAAAGTTCCATTTAATGGCGTTAAGTGCAGCTGGGAGGCCAAGGTAGGTGGGTCTCTGTAAATTCCAGGCCAGTCAGGATTACACAGTGAGACCCTGGCTCCAAAGCAAACAAAAACATAAGTGCATGTTTACAGACAGTATGTCTATAAAACTAAACAGAAACCTGTTCCACCCAGATTATACACTCCAGTTATTCTGAGAAGCAATGCAATGTTACCAATGAATGCCTTAAGCATCCTTCTAAAGACAGTCCACATGTATAGGAATACTCACCCGTGTACACATGCAGTCTTTCTATTTATTCACACAGATAGTACTGTGTCACGTACACTAGTAAGCATCTTTTTGCTATTTAATGATAACCTCAGATTCCTTTTCGGTTCACAAAAAGTATATGCACTTTTCTTTCCCCGGCTGCATAGGAATCCATTTGTATGGATTACTTTATTGTAATTTTAATTCTGTGTCTGTATCTGTATGTGGGTATGTGCATATAAGTGAAGATGCCCAAGGAAACGGAAGAGGATGTTGGGTTTTGGATCCCTTGAAGCTGGTGTTACAAGTGGTTGGGCGTCCACGAACAATGCTAGGAACTGAACTCAGGTCCTCTGGAAGAGTAGTATATGCTGACAGCTGTTCCCCAGCCCCACTTAATTAACTCATTTAGAGATCAGGGTCTCATTGTGTAGTGCTGGCTGGCCTTGAACTCCAGAGATCCACCTACTTCTTCCTCCAGAGTTATGGGATTATAGGAGTGTACTCCCTTGCTCACTATTAACTAATCCTACTTGTATAGTATGGATGAATGATTTATTTAAGGGAAAAAAAAATCACTCACAGGTATATAACTGGCCTCTGGGCTTAAGTCCACCACCAATAAGGAAAACGAGAATTACTATATATTTTGCAGGGTTTCATCATTTTAAACCTTAAAACAGTTAGGTGGACAATTCCCCGGACACACCTCATACCTCTCTTTTTTACAAATGAAGAAATGAACCTAACCTCACGGAATTTCCACATGCTTTCTCCACTCAATTCCTTTAACTCTACTAAGGAGAGATTACATTCTTCTGGCTCAAGATTATGGACCAGACAGTATGTAAAATTAAGGGGGGAATAAAGTAACAACTGTACGCCCTAGAAATGGAGTCCGACTACTAAAAGCGAGCTCGGTACGACCAAAATAGGGGCGGAGGATTCCGAGCGTGCGCTGCTGGCCAGCCAAGACTCAATCCTGCGAGCCAAGGAGCCTAGAAAAGATTCCCCTCCAGCCGCTGGAGAGGCCTGGTCAGGGGGTGGCCAGACCGGCAGGACGGATCGGACGCTAAACCAATCACCGAAAACCAGTGATGGCCAAGGGACCAATAGGCGCTCCAGAATGCCCCTAGCGGAAGTCACGCCCCCAAACTGTCAAGCGGCGCACCGTGGCTGGGGCCCGAACAGGGAGGGGGGTGGGGTGGAGAAGGGGGAGGGGAAGGAAAGTCTCCAGGACCCGAGACGGGAAGAAGGCAGAGATTACGGCGCACGACTGCACGAGGAGTGCTCCTCACGGCCGTTCGCTCCTACCCTAAGTACATGGCCTGAGCAGGTCCATGAGGAGAGGCTAGAGCTAAGGGCGGTCCCAACATCCGCACCGGCGCCAGGGCATACCGGCCCAGCCCTGCGGCCCAGGCCTCACCTTGAGCTGAGAGCTGTCGGACACTGTTCACGAACTGCTCCAGAGCAGACGCCATGTTTCTCCGCTGGTGGCCCGAGCAACAGAGATAACTCGCGCGGGAAAAGGCGACCGCTCTAGGAGGAGGGGCCGGCGACCCACTAAAGCTTGGAGGGAGGTTGTGTCACTTCCGCCGGCCAAGCGCCGCGAGATCTTACCTGGCTGAGTCCCCTCCTGTCTCCATGGAAACAGTTCCGCTAGTCGCCGGAAGTCAGTTCCCCTCGGTCACCTTTCAGTGTAGAGCACTTACTGTAAAGTCTCGTTTCATGTTAAATGGAAATAATGAAGAAAGGAAGAATAATACATAAGCACATAATTTTTGGGCCCAGTTTTACTTAGAATGACTGAACATTTTTTCAAACCTAGCTACATATTTCCGACGCTGCTCCATTGCCACTTCCGGAAAGTACTTGTCAATGGAGAACCATACCTTCTTCCAGAGGCAAGGGAAACCTTTTGGAGGATGGGGAACTCATTTCATAAGTTCTTGAGGAATGGTGGCTTTTATCTAATCACTAGGAAATCCTTATGTATTTGAGGTTGTGCATTTCTGGACATGCACAGGTCCTGAGACCTAACAGAGCTGGAAAGTTTCCCAAATCAAAAATGTAACATTAGAAAGATTTTGAATTCTCCTAAAGCTGAAAATTAAACCCTAAGCAATTCCCCGGGTTTCCAGCCTCTTCAGGTCTAGACTGAGACACTGATTTTTCTCATTCCATCTTTGATTTCTTATATGACTCTTCATCTATCAGTAATAGTTAAACTTTCCACAAACTTCTCCCTCTGAAGCAAGTGTGTAATCTAAGGCTAAGGGGTTCTGATAGCACTGCACACTTTAGGTGCCTGTTTGACTAGGAACTAGTTTCTTTCCCAGGGTTTCTAATGCTATAGCAAAGTTGAGAAAAAGGTTATTTTGTATTACTTCATAAAAATGAATGAAAGTCCTCATGAAATGAGGCATTAGAGCAAGACTATGACTCTTTTGAAATCCAGCAGGGATCCAGAGTGTTAGAGTTACAGCTCAGAGGGGCAAGTTTTCCCTAATACAAGTGTTGCAGTTCTAAGGGGGAAATCCCAATGCCTGTGTTACATGTAGCTCAGGCAAGACTTCTCCAATGGAAGTGTTACAGCTCTGAGGGGAGAGGTTTCCCCTATCTAAGTGTTACAGCTGAAGGGAAAGTTATCCTGGCAGTTTGGAGCCAAGGAATGCCACAAAGTCACATGGCACAACAAATCTCACTCAAGAGACTGGGAGAGATACAAGAGGGTGGTGCTGCCTCTGCTCCTGGAAGAAGCAGCAGGGAACTGGTGGTGAGGATTGGTGAGATTTCAAGCCAAGCCCAAAGACTGGTGAGATTTTGTGCTTAAGGACTGGTAGGTTTTAGGGCTGAGGAATTGGTGGGTTTGGGTAGGTTTTCAAGTCTGGAAGTAGACTTAGACCTTTTACTTTACACAGGTTCTTGGTTATACCCAAGATAAAAATCAATTTTGTGGTCATTCTTCCATGTCAAGTCTTCTGGATGGAGGGCTGCTATGTGACAAAACTTTTCCTGGGGAGATGCTGTACACACATGTACTTACCCAAGATGAGGAGTCCACAACAGACCAAAGGAATGGACTCCACAAAAGTCCAACTTGGTTGAACCAATGAGCTTTAGTGGGGTTGTTTATAAGAGTATAAGTGAGGGGTTACTTACAGAAGCAGAATTGACTCAAAGACAGCTGCATGACCAAAGCCTACCCCAGTATGGATGACAGCTCCCAAAAGCTGGGACCAGGAACACACTGCACAGCCTGAAGGCAGCTCAACAGGCTTAAGAGCATCCTTTCTTGCTGACTTGGTTGTTTTAAACCTCTTCTAGACTGCTAGGCTGGTTTCTGCTTCTTCCAGGCAGCTGGTTTGGTCTCAGAGTCTTCTTTTCAGCTTGGCTTCTCTGAGACTCTCAGTCAAGTCTTTATTGCTTGCTCAGCAAAGGAGGAGCCTAGTGAATCTGGTCAGTTTCAGGGACTTCCTGAAGCTATTTTGAGTTGTTTACCTTCCTATTTAAGGAGCTTCCTTGTAGGATGGAATGTTTCACTCTTGGAGGAAACTGTCACACAACAAGGATATTTAACAGGATTATAGGTTCCCGGTTTACAGTTGGAGATGACACTACCCCTTGGAGGAGTGCAGTTTTATCTTTATCCTTCCAAGTGGTCAATGAACCACAGCTCCGATAGGGGCAGAAACACCAGCCCTCGGTGGCATGTCTAGATGTAACTAGAACTCTTCACATATATATGTACTTACCATTAAATCTATACTCTTGTTCCCAGTATGGATCCACATATGGTTCACTGTAAGTTGACTGGGCATTACTTAAGGCATCACACATGTCACAGCATAAGAATATTTTGGATGTTTGAGGTCAAGAACTTGGATTCAGTTAGTCTGGTTACACTGGACCATTTCCAGACTTTTATCTACTTCTCAATGGGGAAGCACTGTGAGTTGAAACAAGTATATTGATCTCCTAGTTGGCAGATGGAACATGTAGTCTTACGTCTGCAGGCCTCTAAGACCTTTTCTTGGCAAGTAAAACGAGTGTGATAAAGTAAGGTTTTCATGATGGCCTGGTCATGTGGAGTGGTGCAGATTGCATGAGACAGACTTAAGTCCAGAAACAAGGCCCAGATGGGTAGCGACCAGTAGCAATGAATTATCATGCCCACAAGAGGGAAAAGAACACTAACAGAAGTCATTTGCTGTATTTCTAGTTGACGAGGGAAGTCTCTGCCAACCCTATGGCAAAGAAGAGGGCAAGGATCACAGCAACAGACCATGGACAAGAGATGACAAGAACAGTAAGAGGACTGATAGAGGAAACAGTTTCTTTATGCCACCAGATGGCTCTCCTCAAGCTGCTGTCACACATAGCTGAGTCAGCTTCTGACATGACTAAAGTGGGCTGCAGTCCTCTGTGGTATCTGGCACACAGCTGTCTTCCTCCAGATGATGTGTGATGTGATGAGCCATCTGTGCATTCTCAGTCTCCAGAAGCTGGTTTTCCTCTGCTGTGGTGAATTTGGGGGACCACCTTTACTGCACTATGGATAAAGTGGCAACGAATGGACCCTCCAAAGGGACTTTAGGGGTTGGACATCCCACTCTTTTACCCATATAGCATCTCCATCTGTGGTCAAGCTAGCAAGCAAGCACTCCCTGCTTGGATGGTATATAGTAGGAATGAGCCAAGAGCCTGCATTTGCTGTCTCGGGGTAATGCTGCCTAACCCCTGTATACTCTGATAAGAGGCAAGAATCCATAAAGGGTAAGGGGAGAACCTTATATGTCCTGTAGGGCTAGACCTAATACTTACCAAGCAACTGACAACAGCTGGCCCCAGACTGGGGGATACTCAGTGAAGTCCACAACTATATTTTCAAATGGGGCTCCTCCAACACTCTGTACCCTAGAAAAGACATTAGGTCCCCAACTCAGGTTATTTTGGGTACACATTTCACATTGTATACCACCTGGGCTATGCCAGAGAGGATGTAGAAATGTCAGCTCAATGGGTCTTTAAGAGCTTCCCAAGTAAGATGGGCCTTCTGTGCAACGGTTTGACAACACCTGAGACTCAGGAATTAGCCATTTTCAAATCTCCCCCCATCCACCTGGGAGACAGATCCCACTTTCAGTCTTATACTGAGTGTTCATGATGTGAGTCACTAGGCTCCCATTCTGCCAGTGGCCTAAATCAGTGCATAGGGCACAGCTCTATGTCCTGTTGTTCCCTTGAAGGCTGCAAGCTTCACTTCTCAGTCTTCTTTAGTTTCCTCCCTTGATGCCCCCCAAAGCATAAACTGTCACCTAAAAGTTCTAGGATTTCTTCTCATGTTTGTTTTGGTTTTGTTTGTTTGTTTGTTTGTTTGTTTGAGACAGGGTCTCACAATGTCGCTCTGGCTGTCCTGGAACTCACTATGTAGACCAGGCAGACCTCGAACTCACAGAAACCTGCCTGGATTAAAGGTGTGCACTACCACTCCTGGCATAAGTTCAAGGATTTCTTTGTCATGGGTTATATCTTTTCTTTCTGAGTTGGCTAGGCACCTTTTGTTCTATAAGGCTCATGTATGTGGAGAGTATGTGGAAGGCATATTTAAGAGTTCATGTGTATATTGGCATACACCTCAGCTGCAGTAGCAGGGCCCAGGTTAGTGAGAAGTTCTGCCTTTGGCAGAGATTTCAACCCAGTGATGAAATTCAAGTTGACCATGGAGTACCCCGGAAGATATCCTCCCTCTTTCACAAACTGCTACCATTGATGAAATACTAAGCATTCAGGGTCCAATTGGCTGATGCAGTCATGGTCTTGCTTGTCTAGACCAACAAACACTGGGGTCTTGAGGTTTGAGGTTCACAGTACTTCTAGGTGAGTGTGCAGATTCTCACACATTTCCTGGTAGCCGATCATCCAGGCATTAGCTAAGCAGTATTGTTCCTTGTACTCCATTGTCAGCACTAAGAGTGTGGGGCTGAGTATTAATTATTTTCTCATAATCAGTCAATCTTTGACACTATGATGGCAATGGCGGTGAGTGTCTAGAGCCAGGCAGCCAGCATTGCGCAGTGGAGTTAGGCTGCTTGGAAAGATCTGCCACGGGGCAATGCCATGACAGCAACACTTGGGTCAGGACCCCCATCCTAGTGCCAGCACAAGAGTATGGACATATCTGGATGCCCTAAGGCATGCATACTCGTGAGGGCTTTCTTGATCGCTTCAAAAGCCTTCTGTTGTCCTTGTTCCCATGGAAGAGGGTCTTGCTCTCCTGCTTTGTGGCATCATAAAGTCATTTTGACAAGATGAGAAAGTAGATATTCAGATTCCATAGAAACCTGTGGCCTTGAGGAACTCCCAACCAAATCTAGCATTAGGTAGATGAACCCAGGATAACAAGACAGCCTGCTTTCTCTCTGGCCTGAGTCAATGCTCCTCTTGGGGTACGTGAAAACCAAAGCATTTGACTTATTCTTGGCAGACTTGTGTCTTTTTTTTCTTTTAAGCCATGTAGCCGTTCCCACAGGAGGGTAAAGAGCAGTTGTATTAATCCCTTATAATCTTCCTGCACTCATCGGAATATAGTGTTCAGCCATGTTGGTCTGCTGCAAAAGCTTCTAAATGAGAGGCTAACTCAGAGCCAAAATGGTTCAAAAGTTTTTGAGTCCTTGAGGCAGTCTAATCCACGTTAATCGGCCAGTCACCATTTTCAAGATTCTTCTTTGGAAAGGTAAAGATTGGTTGGCTCTGAGAGGTCAGATGGATACAGAAAAAAGATATTTTTTTAATTAAAAAAAATCATGTACACTAGTGCTTTGCCTGAATATCTGTATGAGAGAGCTGTATCCACTGGAGCCTGAGTTACAGACAGCTGTGAGCTGCCGTGTGAGTGTTGGGAATTGAACTCTGGTCCTTTGGAAGAGCAGGCAATGCTCTTAACCGCTGAGCCATCTCTCCAGCCCTGAGAATGGCAATCTTAAGGTCCAGGCATGTGATGAATGTAACCTTCCACAGGAATGAGACCCAGAACAGGGTAGAGGTTATGGACAACTCGGGATAGAGTAGCAGGTGGCCTTGTTTACTGCTTATATGTCCTGACCTGGCCAACAATCATCTGTTCCTGTTTATAGCCAGGCAGGAGAGTTATGTTCCAGGATGACTGGCAGGGTCAGAGGAGTCATAATTACAACAAAATTCCTAAGACCCAAACAAGCTTGGTGTTTCAGAAAAGAACATACCACCATTTCTGCTAGAATATAGTACATGAAAGAAACCTTGCTTCTCTGTAGCACGTGTAATAATCTATTAGATTTGTACAGCTGTTAAAAAGCAAGGCATTTGGTAATGTATGCAGGTCCACTGTGTGACTTGAAAGGGCAAGCAGGTAATCCTAGAGGAGGCAGGAGCAGTATGGTGCTGGTGGGGATTCCCCCTAAACCCTACTTCTCTTCAGAAGTGTGTCTGGAAAACCAGACTTGGCGCTTACAGACCACATGTGTAAGGCCAAGAAGAGGCCTGGTACCTGAGAGCAGGTTTCTGCTCACAAAGAACTCTTGGCTCCAAACCAAGGCAGGGTTAGGGTTTATAAGATCAAAAACAACAGACCTCTTCCTCTAGAAGCTACAGGTGTGGCAGTGTGAGAGTCGTCTGCACAGAGAGTGTGCTTGGCAAGGGAGTGGTTGGGTGAGCTAAAACTAGGACAAAATGGAGTTACTTTGGGCAGTATAATACAAGATGCTCAAGTGTTTGAATGTGACAGATGCATATCCTCCCTCAGACTTCCAGCCCTCCCTAGGTTAGGTTACATTTCATAACAATACAATGTAATCGCTGTCAACAGTTGTTATGCTGTATGGTATATAGGGAAAGTATACATGTGTCTACTACAAATGAAAAGTGTATTTGTCTATTAGTTATTTATTTGATCATTTATTTTTGTGACCCTGTCTCACTGTAGCCCCGGCTGGCCTGGAACTTGATTTGTAGACCAGGCTGGCTTTGAACTCAGAGAGCCTTGCCTTCCTATGCTCTACCTCCCAAATGCTGGGATTAAAGGCAGGAGCCACCATGCCTGTCTCAGAAGAAATTTTAAAGAATATTTTTGAACTGTGGTTAATTGATTCTTCAAATGGAAAAACCTGGTAGTACCAGAAAGATATAGATAACCACATTGATTAAGCCAATTAAAAGTATATGAGTCCTTTCTGGAAGATCATAGTAACTATTTTAAATATAACAATAACTATTTTAGATATAACATGAGGATTACTTTTGACTTGTACCATTTTCAGTCCTTTTAGTTTAAATTTGTATAAATATTATTATGGTTAATGCATCTGGACCATGGTCCACCTCGCAGAAATCTCAATTGCGATGCCAAGGCAGATGTGACTGTTCAGGGTGTAGAGTGCTAAGAATTGTTTAAGAAAACACCAAATGGGGTCAGAACAAGATGGCACTGCCTTTGCTGATTCACCCTTATTATTGAATTGTTTAAATCTGCATTGTTTCATGTGATCTTGGCTGGAAGTGTCTTAATACTGTAGTCTAAAGGCATTGCACCTACAGTGATTCTTTCAGGCAGGTGTTAGTGTGTCACATGACTTTCCTGAAACACTGTTCACCCCAAATAAGAAGGGCACAAACAGACTGAAGAAAAAATGTCAAGTTCCACTTGGCAAAATAAATGAGTTTAATTAATAAGATTTAATTATAGGACCATTAAAAAGCCCCAAACCCTTAAGCTCCAATTTTATCTAGTGCTGTCTACTAACACATACACACACACACACACACACACACACACACACACACACACACACACACACACACACACCAGGAGCACAGATGTGTTTCACTATATCTCGTCTATGTGGTGTTAGGAATTGGACCCAGGACTTAGACATTAGGCAGTGCATTCTGTCTACTGAGGTTACAGTCCTAACCTACAGCAGTGTTAATACAAACCTAAGCTCAGATGGCTCCCTTGTGTTAAAGCAGCAGATGTGACGACAGGCCCAGCAAACGTGAGGCAGACAAACCAGATTCCGGGAAAGTGATATGCTGATGTGTATCACTCCATCCCAGCTCATATGGGCATCCTGCTGGACTCAGCAGACACTGTCCCAGGAAAGATGGTGTTTCTTGTTGCAGGCTGGCACAGGGACACTAAATGACATCTTGCTGAAAGATGGCCACCCTGGCCAGGATGTCGAGGCTTACCAACCCTGCAGTGGGAGTCACCCAGACAATTTGCAACTGTTCCACTTCTTTTTGTTCTACCATTTTTGAAGCTCAGGGTGACTATGTTTCTTTATCTGGCCAACAAAGCACAGTTGAAATGGCATGTTTTATGGAAATTGCATGTGACTTTTCCTGGAGAGAGATGATAGACCAAAGAAAACATTTCACCCAAGGCTAGCTTGGTGAACTGATGAGTTTACTCAGATTACCAGCATTTGCAAGGGTGAGGGCTTAGTTAGAGGCGCATGGATGGACTCACATAGCTGCATTAATAAAAGGTGCAGCTCTGTATGGCTCTTGAAAGCCTGCATCCCGGCTGCTCCCTGCCCAACTTGCAGGGAGCCCCCACAGAAGAGCCTCCTCTCCCCAGCTCGTTTTTCACCTTGAAAACCTTGTGAACTAGGAAGATCCTTGACTGTGACGAGCTCTCTAGCTCCAGGTGGGCTTACCTCAGGAGTAAGGGCTCCAGAAGCTCGGAGTCACAACGCTTTTACCGAGTCACTGGCTCCAGATTCTTGTCTCGTGAATTAAAGAGTGAATTTCATAGATGACAGGGAGGGTAAGTTTCTTTCAAGGATGTTTATTTTGAATATACGAAAGTTTTGCCTGAATGTATGTATGGGCACCACACACATGCCTGGTGCCTGAGGGGGCCAGAAGAGGGGTGTTGAATCTCCAGAAACTGGAGTTACAGACTATCGTGAGCCACTGCCTGGGAGCCCGGTGACATTTCTCTCTTCCATGTTAGCAGGTCTATCATTGGTTCCTTGCTCTGGTCATATTTAGGTAGCCATATTATGGATGTATCATGGGTGAAGCTTCTCTGTCACTTCAAGAAAACATAATCTCACAACAGATTGCCTGGTCCTCGTGCTAGTCTCATGGTTCATAAACCCCATGTAACTTGCTTGGCCTTCCGGGACATGAGCTTTCTAGCTTTGTCTTTATCTTTCTTATTTTGGAAACATTCAGCCATCCCTCTTTAGGACAGAGTAGTTTTTAATCTTAAAAAACATTCCATATCTATCTATCTATCTATCTATCTATCTATCAATCATCTTTTTATGTGTTTGGATGTTTTGCCTACACACATGTCTCTGCACTACATGCATGCAGTGCCCAAGGAGGCCAGCAGAGGGAATAGGAGTTAGAGAGGGTTGTAAGAATTCAGACCAGGAAGGACAAACTCTTAACATACAGAAATCTTTCTTTACTAAATACCTTCATGTTTGCATCCTTTGAAATATTTTTTTCTACCTACTAATTCCTTTTTTTAATAGCATGAGGCATAGTAACAATTCATAAAGGTATAGACATATTTGAAGACTCACTGTTGAATCCAGTAGTGTCAGAGGCTAGACACAGAACATCTGTTCTTCTTAGAACCTTTATAGATTTGAAGGCTTATCCTCTGATATCTTTAAATCTTATAAGGTTATGGTTGCAAACAGTCAGCATCTATGACCAAAGAGGATCACACACAACAGGTGTATCTGTCTTTACCTATGTCTAAAACTTGAAATCCTTTCTGTCTATACTTGCGAATGACAAGTTTGAAAATCTGTACCCACAATCCAGGATGGCTGAAACTGTTGGGTTCAGAGCTCAACCAAGTAAGCGCTCAATAAACACCTAAGGACACTGGGTTTGTTCCTCCGGGTGGTGGACTCCTCCATCCACCACCGCTGCAGTTGGAGGAGTGCTCCAGTCTGGCTATCACAGGCGGCTGCAACCTGGGACTGGATGTCCCAGGGCGATCAGCACCCACGTCGCGCTCACCTTCTCCGGGCGCGTGTCCCTTTAAGGGTGGCGGGGCTGCGCGCGGGCCTCGCTCTGGGCCGGAGCCTGCGCGTCCGTGTCCGTGGTGGAGGCTGCGTCTGCCGAGGGCCCGGGCGAGGAGCGGGGCGATGCATAGGCTGCGCGGCTGTTGCGCGCGTCCCCGCGGTGCCCCGCTACGGGCCGAGCGGAGCCGGGCGAGCAGCCGCGCCCTGCGGGTGCTAGTGGACATGGACGGCGTGCTGGCGGACTTTGAGGGCGGCTTCCTCCGGAAGTTCCGCGCGCGCTTCCCCGACCTGCCCTTCGTGGCGCTGGAGGACCGGCGCGGCTTCTGGGTGTCGGAGCAGTACGGACGCCTGCAGCCTGGGCTGAGCGTGAGCACCCGCCGAACCCGCAGCCATGCCCCGCGGGAGGGGAAACTAAGGCCGCAGCTGTCCCGCCCCAAGCCAGCTCGACTCCTCCATGACCTTTGGCGGGTTCTTTTGTACCACAGGGCCCCTGGGAGGACTAGGGCCACAGAGCTAGAGGGACCCACCGTTCAGCTGCTGCTGGGCTTCCAGCCGACTCCTTAACTCCCTTCCCCAGGTGTCAGTCTTGACTCTCCCTTTCCCCCTCCCTTCCTCACTCCTGCTGCTGCCCCTCAGTATCCACTTCCTTTCAGTATTGGAGAACCCACAGTATTCTGTAGACTAGACAAGCTCCCTACCACTGACCTACATCTCCAATCCTCTTACTTTTTACTTTGTCCTTAGCTCTCACTAGCTTCCCTGGGCTGCCTTTGAACTAACTCACTGTGTATAGCTTAGGAAGGCCTAAAATTTTGATCCTCTTGCTTTAGTCTCTCAAGAAGCTGAGTCTGCAAGCCTGTAACACTATGCCGGGCTTGAATTTTAAATTCTTGGTGTATTTGGCCTCAGGTAATTTGTTTCATGAAAAAAGAAAAGTCTCCTTGCTCTTACACAGACATGGCTATTCCTCCCGATGAAATTGACAGGGTGTCTTTGCCCTCCTCTTTTGCCTCAATCCATGGAAGCAAACTTTCAGTGATACTATATGCTAGAGAATGTGACTTTCAGAGTGTCACATGGGGAGTCTGGCTCGGTAGAGTGAAGCTTCCCTCTTGACCAGTGTAAGGTTTTTGGTGAGCCCTTGGGCAACCCCTCAACCCCCATGGCTAGACAAATATTCAAGCTTTTTGGTAGAGTGTAATTTAGAGACTTAACCTATTTTATGAAAGGAATAAGGGGATTTGCCCAGCATAAACTTGGAAATTCTGGCGTTTCTCAGTTGGTTGTCTAAGGGCCATAGCTAGAGGGCTTGGTCAGGACAGTTGTTTGTTTTTTTGTTTTGTTTTGTTTTGTTTTGTTTTGTTTTTGTTTTGCTTTTTAATTTACCAGGTTTGTAACATTTCATTCTTCATGGCCTTCCAGGACTGATGGCAGTGAGGTAATGAAGAAAAAGGCACACAAACAGAAAGCTGGGTTCGCTGGACTGGGCTCTTTGCTGGCAAAACCATAGCACTCCTGGAAGCTCGGGGTGTTTATAGGGTTGAACAGGGATGGGGGCATAGGTATAACTAACCAGGGTAGAGGCAGTCTGCAGGGGAGCAGTCTGCAGGTGGTAAGCATTCAAGGGAGAAAGCTAAGGTGGCCATTTTCTGCACACACTGTCAAAATCTATACTTGGATCAGAGGAAGGCTTTTTCCTGCTTCTGAGCCTCATGCCGGGGCGGGGGTGGGGCTTTGCCCCTCCTCCATGGGTCTGAGGCTCTGGGGTCCTGACACAGCTCCATCTGTCAGGACACATCCCCTCAGGACTTTACCCAGCGCTTTCTCCAATCCCGTATCTTGGCTGTGGGAAGATGCTGCTGTTCCACTTTGGGCATGAGGAGACCTGCCTCCAGGCCGTGGGGTGATGAGGAGCGCAGGTGGGCTTCAAGCCCCAGCAACACATCTGCCTGCTCCACACGGTTCTCTCACATCGACCTAGTGTCCTAGTCTCTGTTCTGCTTTCTCTTGATTTCTACACAGTATGCGGGAATGGTAATACAGCTCAGTGGTAGAGAATGGTCTAGCCAGTGTAAGATTCTAGGGTTCAGTCCTAGCACTGCAACCTCCTAGCCCCAGCTCCCAGGCCCCTACATGATAAATAAGGTACCCCCACAGTAATTTGGTTTCCTGAGGGTCAGGTATTTAAAGGGGACATGGGGTGTCATTTCTGTTCATTCACAGATGGTACTGCTGCAAGCAACTCCACAGAGCCCAGATAGCTGATCTCTCCCAGTGCTGAGAACTATGAAAACTTTAAACCTAAGGAAATGTTCTGTCACCTCTGTCACCTCAGCAATCAGCTGCTGCACTGTATAGGGTTCACTTACAGATGACTGACCAACATTTGAATTTGGAGGACATAATTTCCATGTAGGAATATATTAAATTTAGTCTTATGTGTGTGAGTGTTTTGCCTTTATATATACATGTGCATTGTGTACAGTCCTGGTGTACAAAGGTCAGAAAAGGTAGCCAAAGCCCTAGAACTGGAGTTATATACAGATGGTTGTGAACTACCATGTAGGTGCTGGAATTGAACCCAGATCTTCTGCAAGACCAACAAGTACTCTTAACCTCTGAGCCATCTCTCCAGACCTGGAATATATTAATGGGATAAAATGAAATCTACCCAGACTCTGCAAGCAGACTTGCTTCAAACCCCACCATAGAGAGGAAGAAGAAGAGAAAGAGGGAGAGGAGGAGGAGGAGGAAGGAGAGGAAGAGGAAGAGGTGGAGGAAGAGAAGGAAGAAAGAAAGAAAACTACAATGAAGGTTTAAGGGTTTGGCTTACCAGTAGTGTTAGCCTAGGATGTGTGAGGCCCTGGTTTTCTCTTCACCATAAAACAACAAAGAAAAGGAGCAGTGACTCAATAGCTCCTTGTATGGATACTCAAGGCCCGAAAGGACTAATTCCTGACTTCAACTGCAAGATGAGAAAGTGTGGGGCAGGAAGGGGCTGCTGGGATGCAAGGAACCTACTGGTTTCTGCTCATTCCTTTTTCAAGTCTCAGCTCACTGAAGAACACCCAGAGCCTCCCCATGGCCTGGTTGTCTAAATATCTGTGGTTAAACCAAACAATCTAGGTATAATATATGTAGTCACTTTCAAATTTGTATTCTTGCCCTTTGGTATTGAGGGTTCCAGGACCCCTAGGATACCAAAATCTACAGATGCTCAAAATACTTTATGGAAAAAAAAAAGGTGTTTGTGTGTGATCTGTGTGATTCTATGTAGCTCAGCCTTCTCTAGGTGGCTTATAACGTGGAGGACAGTGTAAATACCGTGGAGATGGTTTTGGATATTAATGGTAAGGAGAAATGACACAGAAAAGGGCCTCTGTCTGAATGTTCAGTACAGACAGTCATTTTCACCCTGTATTTTCTGTGGTTGTTTGAGTCCATGAATGTTGACTCCATGGCTCTTGAGGGCACCTTTGTGTTCATTCCCTGTGGTTTCCACAGTAACTCTTGGAGGGAAATGGGCAAAGGTAGAAAGAAAAGCTCATCTCAATTGACTTAGAATCCTCAGCTGTTAGGACAGGGAAGGGGGCCCAGAGAAGGGATTTCCTCTACCAGTGCTTCCTTCGCAGCAACAGGAGGACGGGGAGCTGGGAAGTTGACTCTGTAAGCTTGGTGTTAGAACTCCATGTCTGTTCTGTCTCACCAGGACTTTGGGAGGGATGGGTCTTGTCTTCACGCTGTTGGAGAGAAGCTCCATGAGGGTGGTGGCCAGCCCAGAGGTGACCCACAGCAAGGGTCATACTGCCTCCAAATGTGAGTTCAAGTCCTGATGGTGTTACCCCTAAGCATCCTTGAAGAAAACCATGCTTAAATTGTGGACCAGCAATCCTTGGTCCTTGTAGGTTGTAAAGATGGAACTCAAGAATGTCTTAGAAACAGGGTGTGTTTGCTGATGTAGTTGACAGAGGTATTGGTGCTTGTTTAACCAGGCAGTGGTATTTCCTGTCCTGCACTCAGAGGCTGAGATGTCTGTCTTCCCCTTGCCTGGCCCCGGGAGAGATCTGGCACTGGAAATGTGAGTTCTGGCCTGCTTGCACATGGTAGAAGAGCCTTACTCAGCCACTGTTTTTCTGCGTGACATCAGTTTTCCTATACTTAAAAAGAGTGTTCGTATTTCTTTTGACACAGGGTTGTATTTAGAGACAGGGTTGTATTTATTTTATTGTTCAGACTGGCCTCTCACGTAATAGGACCAAGACGGGCCACCATGCCTGGCACAGAGTCTGGATTTTTTGGCTTTCAAACTTTACAAGCAACAAAACCCCTTTTTTGAGGGGAGACAGAAACAGGTGGGTCTCTGTGAGTTTGAGCCCAACCTGGTCTCCATAGAGAGTTCTAGGCTAGCAAGAGCTACACAAAGAGATCCTGTCTTAATAAAATAAAACAATGTGTTGGTGCTTGAGCACATAAACCAGGCACGAGCAGAGCTGTTCTGATTGTGTGCTGAGGAACCTGGGGCTCTCCTAGTTGCCCTTTTTCCTGCTCCCCATATTCCTATCCTTGTAGACTGTGTAGACCAATGTGTACCTCAGAGTCTGCAGGTTTCTTCAGGCTCCACTCTAGTGACTATTTTTGTGGTCATGAATGCTTTCCCTCAGCTCCCACTGAGTTTGGGCTGTTCTAGGCAAGCTTAGCAAATGTGCACTTTTGTGAAGACTATCCTTAACTGGAGAACATCAGGTAGCTCTCCCAGAGCTGATACCTTAGCTTGTCTCTGCTAGGCCCTAAGAGAAGTTACCTCCTTCCCGATAGAGAGTCCCAATACATGGCAACTCCTTAGATTCCTCCCCAGGAAACAGGTCTGGGGTGAGTGTAGGGAACCTTGAACCCTCTTTCTATCTAGCAGCAGCCCCACCCAGCTGTGTATGTTTCCAAGAGGAGGGTGGTGAGAAAGTGAGAACCTGGAGGTGACTTGCTTTTTTGGCTTCTCAGGAGAAGGCCATCAGCATCTGGGAGTCAAAGGATTTCTTCTTTGACCTCGAGCCTCTTCCAGGAGCTGTGGAAGCTGTGAAGCAGATGGCCAGTCTGCAGAAGTGAGTATGTCTTCCTGCCTTGGGATGCCATCCAGGCCTGCACCTTTATCTTGCTGTCTTGCTCTTCCCTTCTGGGCCCTTCTCAGTCTTCCAAGGGCTGGAGTCTGAGCAAAGGTCAGGGGTGTCATTTTGTCCTGGTAAACTGAGAGCTTGTGAGGGCTGAAGCCCTCACTCCATTCCCACCCTCTGGGGTCCCCTGACACCTGTTGGAACCCTGAGATCTTTCACAAGCATAGCCTTATTGACCTCTACCCTATACCTTGAAGCTTACCCATTTCAAGTGTAGAGTTCAGAGGCTGTCAGAACACCTGCAGTGACTGAGCCATTGCTACTGTCAGTTTCAGAATTTTTCATCATTCCCTAAAAGAAAATGTCAAACCTATTAGCACACTGCTTGTTCCTGGCCTTCTTGGTTTCTAAGAACCACCGATCCACTCTCTACCGTTATAGACAGTTCACATAGATGCTACCATGTAGCATGTGGTCTGGCTTCTTAAACTTAATGCTTTTAAGGTTTACTTATTTTGGAGTATCTGTCAATACTCACTCTTTTACTCTATAAATGAATGTGACTGGGGATGGTTTTTGTGTGACTTATGTATGATAGACAAGTGCTGTAATCATTGAGCTATACTCCCCCAACCACATACTTATGCTTTTGACAATGGACTAGTCAGTTGTACAGATAGACTGCATTTTGTGTGTGTCCATTCATTATTTGGTGGACATTTGGACTGTTTCTACCTTTTGACTTTGTAAGTAGGACTGCTGTGAACATTTGTGCTAACATTTGTTTGAACACCTGCTGTTAATTCTTTGGGGCATATACCTCGGAGTAAAACTGTGAGATTATAGGTAATTCTATACTTAATGTCTTAAAGAACCACCAAGCTGTTTCCCATTAACTTTCGAAAGACTGCAGGTTCTTGACATGTTTGTCAACACTTGTTATTGTCTTTTATTTTGGTGGTGGATACAACTATGGTCTCTCATTGTGTTTTTTTCTTTTATTTTGTATATGGGTGTTTCTATCTGCATGCATGTCTGTGTACCACATGAATGCCTGGTACCTGAAGAGGCCAAAGAAGGTGTCAGATCCTCTGGAACTAGGGTCACAGATGACTCTGAGCCACCATGTGAGTGCTGGGAGCAGAACCTGGATCTAGAAGATCAAGCAGTGTTTTTAACTGCAGAGCCATCTCTCCAGTCCCTTAACTTTGCGTCTTATTTTTAGATCATCCTATCTATTTTTCTTTCTACTGCTGAGGACTGAACCAAGAGTTTCATACATAGTAGTTATCTTAGTTACTTTTCTATTGCTGTGAAGAGACACCATGGCCAGAGCAACTTACAAATGAAAGCATTTAGTTGGAGGTTTGCTTACGGTTTCGGAGAGTTAGTCCATGACCATCATGGTGGGAGCATGGTAGCTGGCAGACACTGGTGGCACTGGAGGAGCAGTTGGGAGCTTCTATGTTAGCTGCAAGATGGAGGTGGAGAGATTGGAATTTGCCCTGGTTCAACCTTAAAGACACTCCCAGTGACACACCTCCTCCAACAAGGTCACACCTTCTAATCCTTAAAAAACAGTCCACCAGCGGGAACCAAACATTAAATATATGAGCCTGTGGGGGCCATTTTAATTTAAAACAACCAGACTAGGTAAATGCCTCAGTCCTATGGACCTTTCTCCTTCCTTCCTTCCTTCTTTCTTTCCTTCCTTCCTTCTTTCCTTCCTCCTTTCCCTTTCTTTCTTTTTTCTTTTTTTCTTTCTCATATAGGGTCTCACTATGTAGCTCTGGGTGGCCTAGAATTTGCTATGGAGACCAGACTGGTCTTGAAATCATGAGGACTCATTTGTCTCTACCTCCTGAGTACTGGGATTAAAGGCATACACTACCATACACCACACAGCTCTCCTCTCTGAGCTGTCACCTGTCTTAGTATCTAATTAGTCTCTCACCTTTTGTTGAACACACTACTATTTCTCCCATTGAATTGTCTTGGTGCTCAGTTTAAAGTCAATTGACCCCAAATGTAAGGGTTTACCTTGAGATTTGCCCATAATTCTGCTTAAATTTAAAAACTAGGTAACAAATGTAATATGGTCTTTATTGTGCTATCATATAAATGCCTCTAAAACTATCCAATATGAGGCTGGTGGGATGGCTCAGCAGGTGAAGACACTTGCTGCCAAGCTTGAGGTTAACCCCAGAATCCACATGGTAGAAGGAGAGAACTGATTCTTGTAAATTGTCCTTTGATTTCTTCAAGCATGCGGGGAGACACACACACACACACACACACACACACACACACACACACACACACACACATTGTAAATTCAAACCTGACTAAACAGGTACAAGGAAAACAAAATGCTTGTAGTTCGGGTTGAGTTGTAGACCTTGCTTGGTTAGTACTTTATCCTTGGGCTTGAGCGTAGGCCGTGTACTTCCTATGTCTTATGACGTGGATTTATAAAGATCTATAGCAAGAGTTTGGGAAGCGGGCAGGGCTGACCCTCCGTACTTGTGAGTTTCTTACCCTTGGATTTAACCTATTTGTATTATTTATTTTCTGAGATTGTAATATAATTACATCATTTCCCCCTTCCATTTCTACCCCTCCAACCCTTCCATATGCCCCTCCTTGCCCTTTCAAATTCTTTTAAAAATTAATTGTTACATACATACATATGCTTATGTTCACATATGTGCACATACATACTGCTAAATACAAAAGTACAAATTGCTCAGTCTATACAGTGTTACTTTTATGTCTATTTTCAGGGCTATTTGGTATTGGATAACCAGTTGTTCTTTTTCCTGGAAAAGACCGTTTTTACTCACTCTTACATTCCTTAGTTGCCTGTGGTTCCTCGTGTAGGACGAGGCCCCCTGGGCTTTCCCCCGTCCATCCCAGCAAGTGTATTGTTGTTTTTCTTGTTCAGATCACATTTAGGTAGTCATGTTGGTGAGACCCCTTACTAGGAGACACACCTAACAGCAAACTCCTTATTCCTCTGGCTCTTAAAACCTTTTCAGGATCCTCTTCCAAAATGGCCCCTGAGCTACAGGAACCCTGTTGTAAGTGCACTGGGACAAAACTACATAACTTTTGATCAGTCGTGTGTTTCTGTGATGGTGTTTGTCGACTGTAATGAAAAGTTCCTTGATGAGGGATGATACCTACCTGTGGGTAGAAGGACAAATATTTAGCACAGAGCGAGAGAGACTTTGCTGGCTTGGGGACTTAGGAAAGTGACAGTTGTAGGTTCTTTTCAAAGATTCATGCCTTCACTTGCCCTGAGGAGTTGGCTTGATTTCCAGTACCAGGCATAATTTCTTCTTGTTGAGTGGGTCTTATGTCCAAGTAGAGAGCAGTTGGTTCCCAGTGTGCCACTGCTGTACCATTAGGGTTACTACGGCGTCACGCTGTCACTGTTGTGGTTCAGAGGTCTCATATCCGGGTAGGACTATTGGTTGTTCCTTTGGAAGCTTGCATGGTATCTCCAGGCACAGAGAAGAGAAAGCCAGTCATCGGGGAGGAGTCTTCAGGTCAGCTCCAGCTCAGAGGTTCCAGGCCCTCTTTCTGAGGTCATGCTGTCTTCAGCATTAGCGCTTACCTTCCATCTCTGGGGCACGGGGTCAACCAAACACAGGAGCAGGATCTGTTTGGGGGTCTCTTGGGCAACCCTGACCAACGACTCAAAGGAGGGCTCGTTATACCTAATATTGGGATTTTTCTTTGATTGTCATTGGCTCTTGGAGGGAGCATTGTCAGTTCAAATGGAAAAATTTCACGAGGTCTATATATGTATATTTATAAAACAACTTATGGCTTTTCAGGCATTTTTATTATTGTTTTACTCTTACCCTCCTTGGAACCTATCTTGAATAAAAAAATTCTGAAAGAAAAGTTACATTTGGAGAGATAAAAAGAAAGCAAGCAAGTGTAAGGAGAGAGTGGTGAGACAGCTCAGTAGGTGAAAGTGCTTGCCACTAAGCCTCCCTGAGTAAGAGTCCTGGGACCCACAGAGTTGGAGAGAACTGACTCCTGTGAGCTGTCCTGACCTCCACATGTACACAGTGGCACCCCCATGCAGACTACATGAGTAAATGTAAGGTTTTTATTTTAAAAAAGAGTTAGGTGAGACTAATCAGAATACATTATATACATGTATGAAATTGTCAAAGAACAAATTTAATCAGTAAAAGGTTACTTTTTAATAAAAGTGTATTTTTAGTATATCCAGTATACTAATAGGCCTCTTGTGTTAGTTAACTTTGTGCTACTACTATCTAAGACACCTGAGAAAATCAGTTTAGGAAAGAAAAAGGGTGGGGGGCTTGAGAAGTGACTCAGCAGTTATGAGCACTTGTTCTTGTGTGTGTGGGGGGGGGTTGATTCCAAGCTCCCACATGGCTGCTCACAGCTGTCTGTAACTTCAGTCCAATGGGATTTGATGCCCTCCTCTGACCTCCTTGGGCAGCATGCATGCACACTGTGTGTATAGGCACATGCAGGCAAAACACTCCTAAAATAATAAAATTAATCTTTTTGAGAAGAAAAAGGTTTGTTTGGGCTCATGCCCATGGAAATTGTAGTTAGTGGTCACTTGTCATGTTTCTGTGCATGTGGTGGGACCATGTGGTGGAAAAGGCCTGTTCACTTCATGGTGGCTAGAAAGTGAAGAAAGACAGAAAGAGGTAGGGTCTCAGTGTCTTTTCTGAGGATACAGTACTTTCCTCCCATAATTCCCAAGGCTAGGGACCTTGGGGAGTGCTCCAGACCCAGACCATGGGACACATGGTACAAGCTGTGTTTGCAATAAGCATGTGTGGACTCTTCTATTTGTGCAACCAAGTAGTGCAATAGAGGTGACTACACCGTGGTGGCACTGCTTTAGGCCATCAGTCCACTGGTGTTGGTGAAAGGCACACAGAGGATGTGCATGGGACACATAAGGGACCAGAGCATCCCTAGTGGTTGGTGCCCACAGGGCCTTGCAGCCCACTCCTATGGATGCTAAAGGTGCTATGCCAGCACCTATTCAGAATCCTCTTTATTGTCTCAATCTGTGTGTGCTGAATGTTACAGCTACACTGCTATATCCTAGCGCAGGGCTTTTGAACAGGGTCTGCAACTAGACTGCTCAGGCTCATGTCCCTGCAAGCTCTCAACCTTCCTGAAGATCTATTTCTTAAACTGTTTAAACTGCAGCTAATAAGAAATTAGCCACAAGGTCATACTGTGTCTCCTGGCACAGAATAAGGTGCTCAGCAAAAGCAGCAGTGGCAGCAGGGACAGCGGCGGGGGCGGCTGCGGGGGCGGGGGCGGCAGCTGTTACCTCCCACAGGAGTTAGTAGATGAGCACACAGAGGTTTCAAGATTGACTGCTGCATTCACACTGCAGTGTGGCTGAGTCTGGAAGCCATGATGCCAAGGGGAGGAGTCCAGACACAGAAGCCACACACTGTATGATCCCAGTTACACAAAATCCCCGACTGGCTGATCGTTGAGACAAGATACAGATCAGTCTCCAGGGGCCAGTGAAGTGGGATTGGGTACTGACTGCTTAGTAGGGGTGTTGGAAATATTCTAAAAATTAAGTTTCAGTTGTGTTTGATAAAACACTACATATATACTAAAATGTATTTAATTATATAATTTAAATGGGTCAGTTTTATATAGATTATCTCAGCACAACTTAAAATCAGGACAGGAGTGGTGGCATACTTCAATCCCAGTACTCACAAGGCAGAGGAGGTGAATTTCTGTGAGTTCAAGGCCAATCAAGCTTCTGGCCAAGCAGGGCTGCATGGTGAGACCCTGTCTCAAAAACAAAACAAAACAAAGCAAACAACACCAAACCTAAAACAAAGCAAATAACCTTAAAATCGGTTTGCTTGAATTTTAAGAAGATAAAAGCAGCTGATGTGTTTATTTAGCAGTGTGGGTGAATAGTTCACTGAGTGCAAGAAGCCAGCTGCACCCCAGATGCTCTGGGATATGCAAAGCAATCTATAGCTGGAGAAAGCAGCTTGGGGGTTGCTGAGGCTCTGGGGTCAGGAAGTCAGCCGGGGGCAGGTGGGAGAAGGGTGGGGAGGTGGGGGAGGTGGTGTTGGGGCTCTCAGGTCAGGAGGTCAGACAGGGGCAGGTGGTGGAGAGTGTGTTCTACTCTTGACCGGGAGATCTGCTTTTGTGGTGTGTGTGTACCACAGCTTATCAAAATTTCCCCTTTTAATGAGTGCTGTTTTCAAAGATGTTTATATTTTATGCTCATGTGTGCTTACCTGCATGTATGTATGTGCACCACATGTATGCTTGCATGGCAATTGTATCCCAGTAAAGCTTTTTGGAAAATGATCAATTTGGGCCAGATAGCACCTCTGTAGACCCATCTACTCAGAAGGCCGAGGCAGAGGGATGAGATGAATAGATTCACAGCCAGCCAGGGCAACATAACAAGACTCTGTCCTGTGCCTCCTTAGCATAAAGGTTTAGTTTAGGTGAAGGAGGACAGCATGCAGGGGTCAGGATTGACCAGGTTGTCTGTTTTGAGGCTGAAAAGTTGAGCGCAGGCAAAGCTTTCTGAGCTCTGGGGGGTAGGCAGTGTGTGGTGGCAGCAAGGCAGGGAGTGTGAAGGCTGTGTGGCCTGAGCCTGAACAGCCAGGCTTTGGAAGGAGCAGCGGAGAAGAGGGAGACAGCTTGCTTGCTGGCCTTCCCTCTAAGGTTTGGGGGGTGTGAGGAAAAGCCTGTCTAAGGCTAGACCTTCATGTGAGGCAGCTTCCACAGAGGCTGGGGCAGATACTGCCAACCATGTTGTCTCTCTGCACCTGCTCATTTCCTGAACACTGAGCAGATACAAAACTCCCCAGAGACACCAGACAGGCTTCCACAGTTTGTCCGGGGATTGATTTGTAAAAAGTTCAAGAAACACCCCTCTTGCAGCTTGGCTTGGTAGGCCATCCCATAGAGAGTAGAACACAATGTTATTACTGTTTAAAATGGGCTGGTGGCGGTAGTTGGGAATCCATCCCGTGGGTGTGGGGAGGAGCAGGCACCTGGGAAGCCCTTCTTGGACAGGGCCAGCAACCTAAAGCTGTGATGATGCATTTATCATTCAAAGCCCAGGCCCCTCTTGAGGCTATGTGCCGGGGAGCTCATCTCAGTGGAGCCTGCCTCCCTTCCTGTGCAGCCTGCAGCCAGGGGTAGAGGATCACTTCCTTTCCTTATTCCTTTCAATCAGCTGGGGATGAAGTTCTCTTTCAGGTATCTATAGGCTCTGCAGAATTTTTCTCCTTTATTCTTTCCCTCCTCCCTTTTTGGTGCTGGAGCTGGAACCCAAGGCCTTGTCTATTGGATACACCTTCTCTACCATCGAGCCTCCAGTCCTCTGGATCTGTTCAGTGCTGTGCTTGTTGGCAGATGCCCATTTCTCTCCCCGTTTTCTTATTTAACTAGAGTGTATGTGGTTAATATGAGTATGGGATAGAGTGTGTGTGGGTCTAGTCCTGCAAATATTGTCCCACCTCAGAGTTGGTTGCCCGTGGTCAGGGAAGATCGTTTGCAGCTAAGACCTTTAAGTGGGGTGGAGGTTGCACATTGTAGCCTCTTGGGTGGGAAGATGCAGAACAGTGGGTTTTCCCATGACAGGTGCAGACTGAGTCCCTGGCAGGGCTCGGCTAACAGAGGTGGGCGGTGTGGGCGGCGTGGAGATAGCTGCAGGGCTCACTGTCCTTTCTCTTCTGACAGCACTGATGTCTTCATCTGTACAAGCCCCATCAAGATGTTCAAGTACTGCCCTTATGAGAAGGTAAGGAGTCCATCCCAGGCAAGGGCTGCTGTGTGGCACGGGGCCTCGTCTGGTGCTCCCTGCCTCTCTGCACCAGCCTGAGGCTCTATCTCATGTGCTGGATGGGCTTGTTCCAACATGGGCTGGGTGGGAAGGGTACTTGCCACATTTGTCAGATGCACCTAGCCCAGTAAAGGCCGGTGTCTTAGTCAGGGTTTCTATTCCTGCACAAACATCATGACCAAGAAGCAAGTTGGAGAGGAAAGGGTTTATTGAGCTTACACTTCCATGCTGCTGTTCATCACGAAAGGAAGTCAGGACTGGAACTCAAGCAGGTCAAGAGCAGGAGCTGATGCAGAGGCCATGGAGGGATGTCACTTACTGGCTTGCTTCTCCTGGCTTGCTCAGCCTGCTTTCTTATAGAGCCCAAGACTACCAGCCCACAGATGGTACCACTCACAAGGGGCCCTCCCCCCTTGATCACTAATTGAGAAAATGCCTTACCGCTGGATCTCATGGAGGCACTTTCTCACCTGAAACTCCTTTCTCTGTGATAACTCCAGCTTGTGTCAAGTTGACACAAAACCAGCCAGTACAGCTGGTAAGGGAGGCAACAGGGATCAGAGAGAGGACCATGCCTGGGGAGGGGCTAGAAGCTCAAGGATGTCCTGCATGAACAGCCCCACCCCCACCCCGCTCATTCTCACACTCACCTCTGTGGTACTGGGAATGAATCTCAGCATCATACATGCCAGGCAAGTGCTCTGGCACTTACCTGCATCCTCAGGCGTACACGAAAAGTCCAACCAAGAGCTGGGCATGGGGTGAATATCTGTAACCCCAGCACCCAGTAAGCTGAGACAGGGATGGCAAATTCCAGGCAAGCCTGTGCTACATAGTGAATCCAAAGCTAGCTTAGGCTACAGTGAGATCTGTCATGCACCACACCTGTTTCCTCCCCCCCCCCCCAAAAAAAAACCCCAAAACAGAAAGTCTAAGCAAGGAAATGTAAGTTGTTTTTCTGTGTGCTCTTTTTTTGTTTTGTTTTGTTTTTCGAGACAGGGTTTCTCTGTGTAGCCCTGGCTGCCCTAGAACTCACTCTGTAGACCAGGCTGGCCTCGAACTCAGAAATCCACCTGCCTCTGCCTCCCAAGTGCTGGGATTAAAGGCGTGCACCACCACTGCCCAGCTTTCTGTGTGCTCTTTTGTCTTTACTGAAAGAAGTAGTCTTACAGCAGGGAGCTTTTTGTTCTGTAGACGCTGCCAGTTGTACTCTGTGTGGGGAGGTTAGGGCCACACCTTGAAGGTTTCCCAGACACTCCTGTGGACGCTGGAGGCTGGGTTCCCAGTCAGGTTTCCCCACCTCGGGCTTTAGATCCTCACGCTGAGGCTTCTGAGAATCTCTACCTTCCTCTCTTCCACACAATGCTGTCCTCAGCCTGGAGGTGTTATGTGCCTTTCGTAGGGAGGATCTCACACCCATGGCAGCTACTGTGGGTTATGTGACCAGTTGCCATGCCAGCTGGGGTCATCTTGACCCCCCTGACTTCCCAAGGCAGAGTTCATTTCGGCACAAGGGAGTTGGATCCACAGTTCCTGGGAGTGAAGGATGGGTCCCCATTTGTATCAGAGCACCTATCTCCCAAGGATGTTCTGGACTGGTGGGGTCAACCTCTCCTGGGACTGGTTAGAAATAGACATTTTCAGTAACACTGACCTTTGAGTCAGAAACTCTTGAGTGCCAGTGTGGTCTCAGCCAACTTGCCAGATGACTCTGCTGGACCCCTGCACTTGAGCCGTGAAGGTCAGGTGACAGCGTCAACTTTAGCTGGCTCAAACAATTGGACGCCAGAACAGGTACCCTGGGTGATTGTCAAAATCTGCAGCCACTTGGGTTCCTTATAGAAACTAGTATGGTGTGGACACATCATGAGCCTGAGTACTCAAGCCATCTCAGGTGACTATAATACCTGATACAGTACAAACGCCTTTGCTGCGGTTGCAGACACTTTTGTGTAGAGAATGATAGGAAAGTCCATGCTCCTTCAGTTCAGCTGCCATTCGTGGTTTCTGTTGGTTGTGATGAGCCTGGCTGTATACTGGCTCTACTGGTGTAGTCCATCCTGCTGCCTCCTCCTTCCCCTCCCCCTCCATGACTAGTGAAATGGGCCATGCTTCTGTGGATTCTTTTTCTGAAACAGACCTGGCATCTATCTGCTTCTCTTCTTATTATGGCCACTTCAAACCTCTGTATAGAATTAATGTTACCTCTGAAACTTGATAAGGTGGACCACATCAGCCCCATGGTAATTAGTTCCCTATAAAAAACAAGCCTGGCCTAGCCTCAAAGCCTGCCTGACTCTGCACTCTGCATCCGAGCTGCTCATTCCCTCCGTGACTTGTATTACAGCTCAAATGTGAGATGCCCTCCATGGACTCATGTGAGCTCTTAGCCCCTAGTTTGTGGTGCTGGTGTAGGAGGTTGGGGAACCTTTAAAAGATGAGGCCTGGCTAGTGATAGTGAATTACTGGGGGGCAGTTTTATGGGCTGGAAACCCCCCTTCCAACCTGAGATTCTCTGCCTGTTTCCTGACCCACCCAGATATGAGCAAGCTCCCCTCTCCATGCCTTCCCTCCCATAATAGAACTGTCCCCTCAAACCATGAGCTAGGAACAAGCCTTTCCTCCTTAAGTTTGTTCTTTCAGCACTGACAACAAAGTAACCAGTGGGGTTGCTAAACCCTCTCCTCTGTGTGCCTGTGTTCAGATGGCCAGCACGTTAGCTGACCACCACATCTAACGTCTGTTCACCCTCTGCCATGTCGTGCTCTGTCTGCTCTGTTTCCTGTATAACACCACTGCTCAGAAAGGCTCCATTTCTTTGTTTCTGGATTATTTTCTGTCTCTTACCAGACTGAGGTCTGCAAAGATGCAGTACCGTCCTCCCCAGTGAAGAGCTAGGCGAGCAGGGAACACTAGAATAGGTCCATTGTTCAACAGAGAACTGTCAAAACATCTGCAAGTTATTTTGGGGGGGATTTCATACACGAGTACTGTATTTACATCATTTTTACCCATCCTTCCTCTCCAACTCCTTCCCTGTCTCCCCCCTCAAATTCATGAGCTCTTCTGTATTTATTCTCTGTGTGGGTCTCTCTCTCTGTCTCTGTCTCTTTCTCCTTCTCCCCTCCCTCCCTCTCCGGAATCGTTTAGTGGTACTTGTATATACATGTACTTAGAGCCGGCCTCTTGGCATAGGATAGCCTATGAGGGAGCTCATCCCTGGAGAAAAGAGATTTCCCATTCTCAGCAGCCATGGCTTCTCAGCAGCTCACCATCTAGCCTTGTCAAAATCCCTCCATTCACATTAATGTGCCAGCTGGTATTCTCATCACGTAAGTCTTGATTAGGAAACCATACTGTTGAGGTTTCATGGGTAAAGCTTCTTTGTCATATCCTGAAGACACTATTTCAAAGCAGGCATCCTGGTCTTTTGGTTCTTTTTTTTTTTTTTTTTTTTGGTTTTCCGAGACAGGGTTTCTCTGTGTAGCCCTGGCTGTCCTGGAACTCACTCTGTAGACCAGGCTGGCCTCGAACTCAGAAATCCGCCTGCCTCTGCCTCCCGAGTGCTGGGATTAAAGGCGTGTGCCACCACTGCCCGGCCTGGTCTTTTGGTTCTTACAGTCTTTCTGGTTCCTCTTCTGTTATTTTTTTCCTGAACCTTAGAGGTAGGGGTTGTGTCATAGATGTAGCAATTGGGGTTGTACACCCCATTGTACGTTTCCATGTTGACCAGATGTGGCTCTCTCTAATAGTCACCATCTGCTGCAAAAAGAAGCTCCTTCAATGAGGGGTGAGAACCACACTTATGGGTATATAGATACAAATTTAGAATGCAGTAAGAAATTATATGGTTTAGGAAGATGGCAGTAATAGATTCTCAAGGGTCTGTAGCCTCTCTAGCCACAGGTGGTAGGCTAGGTCTGTGTCACTTGTCATGAATTCCCTCCTACTGAGTAAGCGTTAAGTCCTGCTAGACAGCTAGCTGTTGGTTAAAGTAGAGGTGATGAAAGTGCTACTGCTGTATCAGAGATGTCTCATCAGGCTTTATTGGGTTCATAGACTTTACACCTCGGAAGGGCTACTTACCGATTTCCCCCCCGGCAGCTTGTGCAGCATCTTTGTAGTACTAGGAGAACTAGTTCTCACTGATGAGGCTTCCAGCACAGTTCCATCTGGGTTCCATTCCTCCAGGCATGTGGTGTCACCAGCAGTCACACTGTGCACCCAACATCAGCAGTCACACTGTGCACCCAGCACCGCTTAAACGCTGACCTCACAGTCTCCCTCTTCTCTATTTTCATATCGCACGCTGGACATGTTCTCTCCTTGCACCACGTGCGTCCTGAGGGCCAAACGCAGGCTGTTAGCCTTGACTGCAAATGCTTTTACCTGCTAAGCCATTTCACCTTAGTAGGCAAAGGCTTTCGTCTTTGAGGCAGGATTTCACTGTGTAATCCCACTGGCCTAGAATTTGCAATTCTCATACTGCGGCCTTCCAAGTGCTAGGACTACAGGTGTGTTCTTCCGTACCTGGCTTAACAAAGTCTTTAATTTTTTTTTTGGTGTAACAACATATAGTCACATGTTTGCTTGAATTCATTCCCCTCCTCTCAATCCCTCCCTCCCCCCAAGTTCATCCCATTTCATATAGTAGGCTGTGGCCTCCTTTCTCGTTTACCAGATTCAGAATATCTGGTCTTATGTCGACGTTCATGATGCATTTGGATTGGAGTTTTGTGCAAGGTGATAGGTACAGGTCTCTTTCTAGACTATTCTGTTCTACTTGTGTTAGCCAACGATTCCTGGGCAGACAGCCTGCCCTAGGATATGGCTAATTCTATGATTAAAGAAAATGGCTGTTCGTTTGTTTGTTTGTTTGTTTGTTTGTTTGTTTGTTTTTTACTTCTAACAGTAGCTCTTAATTGCAAAAAGTTTTCTTGGTTAGAGGTGGGACTCTGTGCCCACTTCCCCATCTCAATGCTGCGATTTTGTCTAGTTGGAACTTGTATAGGCCTTGTGGGTGGTCTTAGTTAAGGTTTCTACTGCAATGACCAAAAGCAACTTGGGGAGGAAAGGGTTTATTTGGCTAACATATCCTGATTCCTGATCCACGTATGGAAGCCAAGGCAGGGACTCAGCCCCACATGAACCTGGAGGCAGGAGCTGATGCAGAGGCCATGAAGGAATACTGCTTACTGGCTTGGTTCTCATGACTTGGTCAGTATGCTTTCTTATGGAACTCAGGTCCCAGGGGTGTTACAACCTACAGGGACTGTGCTGGGCCTCCCTCCATCAATCACTTGTTATGAAAATGCTCTACAAGCTTGCCTACAGCCTGATCATATGGAGACATTTTCTCAATTGAGGTTCTCTCATCTCAGATTAACATAAGAGTAGCCAGGACAAAGGTATTGTCACAGTCTCTGTGAGTTCAACTGTGTGTTAGCTCTGTTGTATCTGGAAAACACCTCTGGATCTTAAAATCTTCCATATTCCTTTTCAGCATAGATACTTGAGCCTTGAAGGGAGAAGTTGGATAAAAACATCCCATTTAGGGCAGACTGACAAGAAGTCTGACTCTTCACACATTATCTAGTTGCGGGTCTTCGGGTTAATTACAGTTTACTCCAAGAAGAAGCTTTGCTATGAGGACTGAGCAGTGCATCAATCTGTGGTTTTAGCTGTATGCCACTAGTTGTTTTATTGCTGTGTTCATTTAGCAGAATAACTGCAGATTTTTCCTTAGGGCCTATGACCTACCAAGTCTCAAGTTCTTAGCCTCATTAACCATCTCAGGTATGGGTTCCATGTCATGGAGCAGACCTTATAGCCAAGCAGAAGCTGGTTGGTTACTTCTGTAACATGTATGCCACTGTAGCACCAGCAGGCAGAGCTTGCAGTGGGCTGCTGCTGTAGTTCTCAGGATCTGTAGCTGGGTGAGACTGACGCTTCTCCTCCCCTCAGGTGGTGTGTATATTACCGTCTAGCACTGTAAACCCTGGTCAGTAGCAGCGAAGCTTCTAGTTGAGCATCAACTTCAATTCCCCATGTTTGATGGCGTAAGTATGTGCTATCCTCAGCAACAGGGCCTTACATCAGGATTTTCTAGATATTAACCCTCTGACATTTATATAGCTGATAAAGATTTTTTCCATTCTGTAAGCTGTCTCTTTGCTTGATCGATGGTGTCCTTTGGTGTAAGAAGCTTTTTATCTTTTAATTGAGTTGTTTTCTTGATGTCCAGTTTTTGATATATATTTTAGATATTAGCCCTCTGTCAGATGTGTAGCTGGTAGAAATCTTTTCCCATTAGGTAGCCTGCTGCTTTGTCTGAATGGCGGTGTCCTCTGCCATACAGAAGCTCCTCAGTTTCATGAGGTCCTGTTTATTAATTGTCAGTCTTGGGGCCTGTGCTGATGGGGCTCTGTTTCAAAATTCTTTCCCTGTGCTGATGAGTTCAAGGGTACTCCCTCCTTTCTCACCTATCAGGTTCAGGGTATCAGGTCTGATGTTGAGGTCTTTGATGCATCTGGATTGGAGTTCCGTGCACGGTGATAGGTACGAGTCTGTTTCTATCCTTGCACATGCTGCTGTTCAGCGTTAATGGTTTTTTAGCTCTTTTGTTTTTCCGGAGCTGAGGACTGAACCCAGGGCCTTGCACTTGCCAGGCAAGCACTCTACCGCTGAGCTAAATCCTCCTACTTTTAGCTCTTTTATATGGGTTATGATCCACTTTGAGTTAATTTATTTATATGGTAGAATATTAGTAAAGGCTCTGTTTTGTTTTGCAGGTGTATACTTCTAGTTGTTTCTCTCTTGGAAAAGCAGTCTGAGATTTTTTTACTAGCCTGGTCTAATTCTGACACTGAATAGGTTCATTGATCCATGTCTCTCTCTTTTTGTACTGTCTTGAAAATTTCATAATAACTTCAAGACAGCAAGTTTTCCAACATTATTCTTTTAAAAATTTTAAATTAAACTACAGTTATAGCCAGGTATGGTGGCATATGCCTTTATCCCAGCACTTGGGAGGCAGAGACATGTAGATCTCCGTGAGTTCGAGGCCAGCTTGGTCTACACAGTGCATTCCAGGACTTTCAGAGATACATAGAAAAATCCTGTCTCAAAAAAACCATAAAATAAAAAAAAAAAAATAAATGAATAAACTATAGTTAAATTACTTCTTTTCCTTGTCCCTCCAATCTCTTCCATGTCCCCTCTTCCTTATCTCTTATCAAATTCATGGCCTCTTACTCTTTAATTAATACAACATGCTTAGTCTATTGCCTGTGTGTGTGTGTGTGTGTGTGTGTGAGAGAGAGAGAGAGAGAGAGAGAGAGAGATTATTGTCAATTACGGGGCTTCTGCTAAAGTTCATTCCAAGGAGGAGACATAAGCAATGTCTGTCCTTCCCCTCCAGTCCCAGTGGCAAACTGAGGCACAGTTCTGCTGATGTACGCTCAGGCTCCACCCCTTCTTCCAGCTGCCACATCCTTTTTGTCCCCTTCTCCTGAAAGGGTCCCTGAGCCAGGGATGGGGTGGCATAGATGATTGACAGTATCTCTCCCTGCCTTTCTATCCACTCCCCCGTGGTGGTTGGGGGGGGTCGTTGTATTTCTCCTACTACAAAACAGAAGTGAGGATAAGGACAAGAAGCAGGGAATGGAAAACATCCAAGCAGACCCAGACTGCAGTAATCACCCCTGACTGAGAACGCAGATGTGGGAAGCATTATAGTTGGTACATCATTCATCAGTCAACAGCGCTGGCTTCCCACTGAACCCACAGTTGTCTAAGTTCCCAGTACTAGACGTGAATCTCTACCTGTGATTGGCCGTGAGTCCATTCAGAAAGCTGGATCTGACTATAACTGCGTGTCCGCTATTGTACTAGCCAACACCTCTTGTCTGACATTTCTATCATGAAGCATGCAGGATCCACAGCTGAGTAGGACTTTGGGCCTTAATTCTCCCCAACATTCTTAGTAGGGACTTCTGGCACTACGGAGTTGCTCTAGGGAAGGGAGACTCTGGACCCAGGCCTAGCTTTATTTCTCCAAGTCAGCAGCCAAAATGTAAAGCCTCTTCAGCAATAGGATGTTTCCATCCAGGCCTGGAATGCAGCCCACTGTGGTGATAGCCTTGATTGTTTTAGGGCTCCTAGGGCCTCTGTGGCCAGCAACTCCCAGTGAGGTTACCTGTTCTTAACACCGATGTTCTCAATTGACCACCTTATGGCTTCTGGGTGTGTAGTCTTCAGCATTTACAGGCGTGGGCTTTGCAAACTTACCCCTATCACCTGGGTGGGTGTCCCTGTGCCTTACCCAACTGTAAAGCTCCCAAGAATTCCACAGCAGCACCTGGCCTTCACCCCTTTGTGAACTAATGTCCCACGCTGGCTTCTTCAGGTGCACTCACATGTCTCTTAAATGCGTCTTCAAATCTGCAAAACACTCAAGGGTTAGCCCTGTGCTGTCTTGATGCAATAAAACCTTTCTACACAGGATGGGCAGAGCACTGATCAGGTCCTGACCCACCATCCCAAAATGAGTAGTCAGCTGGAGACAACCCTGGTGAAGCACATTGAAGTCGGTCGTCATCTGCTTTGAACTGTGTCAGGTGATCACAGAAGTTCACTAAGGAGACACTAACTCAAACGTAAGCAAAGTCTAACAGCGGGCAGACTTTATCATTGGTATCCTCTCTTCCCTCCACAGAGCCACGCTGGGTGCAGTAGCATGGACAGGAGGCACTGACTTGGCCTCCACAACCCTCAGGCCGCTCTCTGAGCCATTGCACTCCCACGCCCCAAGCTCTTCCGTGGAGCTTCCCCATACTTCCCCACCTTTGATGAACTTGGTAAGGGTGGCTCAGCCCTGTCCTCCCTTGCTGTGCTTTCTGCTTGAGCTGGTTCCCTGTGTCAGGGAGGCTCTGGGTTGGCACTGTGGAGCTGTGGCCTCCATCTACCACACTTGGCTGCTGGGGAGGCCCTGGCTTGGCAAACTGTCTATACCTCTAGCACCTTTTTTTTTTTTTTTTTTTTTTTTTTTTTTTGAGACAGGTGCTCTGGTGGACATGTTTCTTTTGGGGTATTGCAGGGAGAAAAGGCTTTATCTCTTCTCACAAGTCTCAGATCACAATCCATCACTGAGGGACATCACACACAAAATAGACAGACAGACAGACAGACAGATAGATGTATATATGGTATGTATGTCACAGTCCTGTTTTGCCAGTGGGCACTCTCACATGCTGCTCTAAGTCGCTTAATCCTCCAAAGCCTTTCCTACTCCACCGAAGGGCTCAGCAAAGCCGCTGAAGCTCCATGCCAGTCTCCAGGTCCTTGCTAATCAAGTCTTCCTTAAGTCTCTGGTGAGCACCATCCTCTCGGGCCCTGTGACAGGGCATCATACATCGCTGCCCTCATACCTAGTTCCCTCAGTGTGCCTGTCCCTCCATATTGTCCTCCAGCCCCTGATACCTATGGGACCTTAGCTGCTTGACAACCAAGCATCTCTAATGGCTCCTAAGAGCAAGAACTGGTTCCTTGTACGCCTCAGGCTAAGCAGCTCCCTCTTATGTGTCCCAAGGAGGGGTGTGTAGTTATGTCCTTCCATGTCTCTGCTTCTGCAGCACTCAGACTGATCCTGTCTGCCCCCGCATCCCATAACCTCACAAGCCAGGCCATGAGAAAGTCTTTCATTGATTGTTTAAAGCTTTCCCCTAATTCCAGCAATCCCAGCATGGAATATTCTCTGATTACCATGGTCTCTCACACTAGACCACTGTTAAGACCGCTGTCTGCATGCTGGTTCTTGGGTTTTCTCTTTCTCTTTCTTTGAAGTCGAACTCACGGGGTATCGTTTGTTGCTTCTACATCAATCCAACTCTGATTGCTAGGTGACCCCTCCCATGGGTTTTAGACTTTAGGGTTCCAGGAGGAGCTCTGTATCTCTGGTCTAATCTGGGCCCTCTGTCCTTTTAGCTGTAAAACAACAGGCCAACCTCAATGTCTGTCTCTTTTGTCTAATTTACTCACTAAGTGGGAGGCTAGTGCACCCTTTCTCCCTACATTCCCTCCCTTACACCTGAGGTGTCCCCGAGCTGCCACTTGCCTCAGGTCTCTTATTACCACCCCCGCTGCTGGCTGACACCTCCGTCCCCCACACTCCCAGCTTGTCTTGTCTGTTCTGGATGTTTGACGGTTGTCTTGGTTGGTTATCTAACAGAAGGGAGCCTTGGCTGAGGAAGCGCCTCCGTCAGATTGCCCAGCCTGTAGTACGTATTCTTGATGTCTGAGGGCCAAGCTCACTTAGAACAATGTCACTCCTAGTCTCACCTTCCAAGCAGTTGGGACTTTAGACCTTCTTCATAAGTCTGGCTTAGTTAAAAGTTTTTTAATGTGTTAAATACATAAAACATAGAAGTTCCTCTCATAGCCATTTCACCTGTATAGTTCAGCCTATTTCAATTTATTCTTTGTAAAAACATTTTTGCCTAATTACAATCTCCAGATAAATAAAAATATAAGTGATTTACATATTGTATCATCTAATTTTTTTCTAAGTTATTTTGGGCTATTAAAGTTCAGTTACAGTAATATATATATATATATATATATACACATATATATATATACACACATATATATATATACATATATATATATACATATACATATATATATATATATATATATATATATATATATATATAAAATACAAACATACATACATACTGGGCATTAGTAGATGTTTATGTTAGCCAGGTTCCCACCAGTATAAAAAATACCCTAGATAAATCTGTTTATAAAGAGAAAATGTTTTTCTTTTTTCAGAGATTTTATTGGTTGGCTCCCCCGCCTTGGGCCTGTGGTGAGGTAGCCTGTGGTCATGGCAGAAGCTATTAGAGAGCAAAACCACTTCCCTCATAGCTAGAGAGCAAAAAGGGGGAAGAGAAAGGCTAGGGTTTCACAACCCCCTTTGAGGCCTTCAGTGACCCAAGGATCTCCCCCAAGGTCCAGTCTGTCAAAGGTTAGCCCTTTTAACAGTGCCACCATGGGAAAGAATCCTTTACCACACAGGCCTCTGGGGGACATTATAGCAATGCCCTACATTAACTTAATCATGGCAACTATCTCCTGAGGGGGCACAATCTTAAGAGGCCCTAGAATTCAGTCATTGTCAGAATTGTGGAGTGACAAGGACCTGGGGCCTCTGATTTGTGTAAAACCCAGAGCTAGAATTCTTCCTGTGCCCACAGTATGCCAGGTGCAGTGCAGGGGCTTCCACACATGTCTTCCCACCCATGAGATAGAAGATGCTTGAATTAGTCACACACACACACACACACACACACACACGTATCTGGGATTTATTAGAGTAGCTTACAGGCTATAATCCAACAGTGGCTGTCTACTAACAGAAAGCCCAAGGATCCAGTGGTTGTTCAGTTCACAAGGCTAGATGTCTCAGCTGGTCTTCAATATGTGCCGAATCCTAAAGAAGGAGGCTCTAATGCCCGTGAAGGGATGGACTTGCTAATGAGAGCAGTCCGGCAGAAGAGAGAAGTTTCCTTCTTCCGTGTCCTTTGTACAGCTGGCCAGCAGAAGGTGTGACCCAGATTAAAGGTGGGGGTCTTTCCACTTCAAATAATTTAATTAAGAAAAATCCCTCACAGGTGTAGCCAGCCGCTTGGGTTTTAGTGTAGTTCTAATTTTTTTGTAGATTATTTGGGGCTACTAAAGTTCAGTTTTAGTAATATATACTGGGCATTAGTAGACATTTATATTAGCCAGGTTCCCATCACTATAAAAAATACCCAAGATAAATCCGTTTATAAAGACTAGTCAAGTTGACAACCAAGACTAACCATCACAATGCTGTAGTTACCACAGTGGATCAGGCAGCTTTCCAAGGGCGAACAAGGCTCAGAGGCAGGGCAGTGGCGTGTCCATTTAGAAACTAGCTCTGGTTTCCCAGCCACAGTGCAGTTTGCTCAGGCAGGAACCCGAGCTGGCCGCAGCTCCAGGCCAGGAGAGTGCAGTGGTGGCAGCCATCACGGCCCTCTTGGAACTTCAGTTTCTTTTTTTGTACAGGATCTCTGGGTCACTGTGTTATTTGTTTTGTGCAGCTGCTTCTCTGTGGTTTGTACCCAGGCCCTGCCAGAGAGGAGAGACCCAGAGACTGGGCATGTGGGACCAGACACTTGTGGTGACTTGATATCGATGCTGTATCCAAGCACAGGACAGTCACTCACAGAGCTGCTGGCTACAATGGATTGGAAATTAACAAAGCAGAGGAAGATTTCCCCACTCTATGAATGGTTTGCAAAACATGGTGCTCAGGAACCGACTCTGTTCTGCCTCAGAACTCTGTGCCACTAAGCCTGGGCTGTGGCTCCTCTGCTTGGGAGAAGCCTGAGGTCTCCCAGTTTGTTCAGCCTCCTAGCAGACAGGGCTGAGAGCTGCAGGACTGGGAAGGGTGTATGCATCCGGGTTGTCATGGAGATAAGAAGGCAGTGGACATCAAGTACACAGGGCTAGCAGCCGTGGTTTCCATCTTGCATTCTCACCTCTGTATCACAGCCAGCACCAGGGTCACCCGTGTCCCTCCCTGGCCTGATCTCTGGTGGTCATCCAAACCCCACTCAGGTAAGCCCTCCAGGGACTCAGCCCATCCACCACACATCTGCCCGAGGCAGCATTTCGACCCTGCTAAGCTACTTTATGAGACTAATGGGTTCCCCTACTTTATGAGACTAATGGGTTCCCCCGCAGTATCTTTCTGGGAAGATGGCCAGTAGAGCCTGCATGGCTTCACTGAACTTAGATCATAAAGCCTTCCCTGTCAGGGTGACCTCAGGTAGCCTGTCTAGAAAGGACTTTCTTCTGCATTGGCTCATTTGGTTATTTGGACAGGTATCCAAAGAACCATGGTCCCTGTCCTAAAGTATGCCAAAGGCCACTGAGGCAGCTTGCAGAGATACAGATAATGTGGCTACGGTTGTGGTCATCATCTGGAAGGAGGAGAGTGAAGATGAAGGATGTAGAAGTGGGAAGCAGAAGTGGGATGGAGAGATTGTTTTAGGAACTTGCTATGTCAGGGGAGTGTGTGTGTATGTGTGCCTGTGTGTGTGTGTGTGTGCACCTGTGCCTGTGTGTGTGTGTGTGTGTGTGTGTCATATGTGCATGCGTGTGGTTAAAGGCCTGAAGAGATAGTAGAACGGTCTGAAAATCAAGGTTGCCATTGTGAGACCTGGAGGTGCAGGTGGGACAGGGACAGGCCATGCAGCCCTATCTCTATAGGCTCGGGTCTGTTCTCCAAGCCCTTCCTGTGCTAGAGGTCACTTGGAGCCACATGTAGTCTGCTCATGTCTCCCAAGTCACGTAGACCACAGCTGGGATGAACCTGCCTGAGGCTTTGCTGTGGGCCCATTGGTGACTACACAGCCTTTCCCTCTGGAGGTCATTCCATATGAACTAGTGTGTGCTTGCAACCATGTTCCTCCAGCTTCTGGCTGCTGTTTGTTCTCCAGGTGGGGCCAGAGGAATATGAGCAAAGGCTCCTGTTCTCTTCTGCTGGAAGCTGCCCTGACTAAAATCCATACCCGTTCTGGTCTGTGAGCAGACGAGGGAGGATGTAGAAAGATAGCCAGTGACAAGATGCAGCTCCATGCAGGGCAGAGTGGCACAGCTGTGAACTTCAGGCCCAGGGCTCGCTCATCCCTCTCCTGTTCTCCTGACAGAACCAGACCCAGGCTAGTCAGGCCATATCTGCTTCCAGTTTCCCCGGGGTGGTGAAGAAAGGAAGGCTGTTTTCCCAGTATCTAAAGTGTTCTAGGAAAGGGATGGGCTGTTCAGAACCCCACAGTGGCAGAGGGAAGTGTGGCCTGCCAGATTGCACACTGTTCTGTCAGCGGTAGCTGTTACAAGCTTTCTGCCCGTCAGTCCTGCAGACACCTGTGCTTTCCTGTGTGCCCAGGGACATCGGCTGGCTACAGCATACACACACACCCCTTGCACTGGTGTGGCAATCAAGCTCCTTGTAACTGTCCCCTCTCCCAGACTACTGCCCGGTCCCCTGCCCCCATCATCACACATGGTTTGAATGCACCCATCTCTGCTTTAAATACCTAGCAGAGCCGAGCGGTGGTGGCGCACGCCTTTAATCCCAGCACTTGGGAGGCAGAGACAGGCGGATTTCTGAGTTCGAGGCCAGCCTGGTCTACCAAATGAGTTCCAGGACAGCCAGAGCTATACAGAGAAACACTGTCTCGAAAACACCAAAACAAAAACAAAAACAAATAAACAAAAAACCCCAAAAACCTAGCAGAGACATTGGGCAGATCTGCTGGTTGTTTCTCTTGTGATTCAGCCACCTTAGGGAGTCACTTAGCCCCCTCAGGACTCAGTGGCAGCCAATATGACAGACCTTGTTGGAACACTGAGAGCATATTCTATGTAGCTCTGGGGATGTCAAGTCCTGGTCTGAGTTGTGACCTTTCTGTAGTCTAGGGCACAAGTGTGCAGGTACGCAGCTCCCAAGTGTCAAATTCCTGGGTGCAGCACTGCCTGAGCTGGCCATTGATATCTGCCTCCTTCGCTCCTGAGTGCTAGGGTCCTAGGCTGAACCATCCCCAGCTCCATCTGACGCTGTAATCTCTTCTGTTACCTCCAGTATGCCTGGGTGGAGAAGCACTTTGGCCCTGACTTTCTGGAACAAATTGTGTTGACCAGAGACAAGACTGTGGTCTCTGCCGACCTTCTCATAGATGACCGGCCGGATATCACAGGCAAGTGGCCTATGGCTGGGAGTGGCGGGGGAGGGGGAGGGTGGATAGCACTGGGTGCATTCTCCCTTTTCCTACGTCCCTCCTTCTGGGGTCTCCTCAGCCCACCTCCCACCATCATCAGGTGTTTATTAGTACCCAGCCAGGAGCTTCTTCCTGTTGGAAAGCTCTGTCTGCACCGAGGGACAGGGTGCTACCGGAAGCCAGAATGTCTGTGTCTTATCCAGATTGAATGTAACCTGTTGGCTTTCCTGAGTCAAGTGAAGACCCAGCTTTGATTTTCAAACCTCTATGTTTAGTAGCTTCCGGCCCCTTTTCCCCCTCAGAGGTAGTTTGTGTAAGTTTACTATATGACAGGAAATCACGGTATGGTGTCTCTGACTGACAGTGGCTTGGGCATTGTATTTGTCCTTTTTTTTTTTTTTTTTGGTTCCAGCTCATGATCCCTTGCAGAAAACAAGCAACCAGTAACTCGGCTCCTGTAGCTGATAAGGCGGGGGGGGGGGGGGGGCTAGGCAGCGTGAGATCTGACAGTTGTGTTAGTCAGTCCATTCTGTTCCTTCCCTCCTGGATGTGTTCTGCCTGGTTGTGCTACACTGGACAAAACCTCCTGGTAGTTCTTATGAGTTGTCTGGACACATCTGTAGGAAGACACAGTTTCTATCCTAAGGCTTGCTGAATGCCAGGGGAATCATGCCTACCTGCCCTAGTCCTCCGGTGGGGCATCCAATCTGTCTGTGTGTATGGGGCTGGCCTCTCTCAAACCAGAGTCTTCCAGAGGAGCTGGTAGGCCACAACCCCAAGGAGTTTATCCAGTCAGCACAGTGTAGAAGGAGAGTGGTACCAGTAACTGTAGGGTGTGCTAGCGAGGGCTTTCCCACTTGAGGTAGCACAGAATGGACATAGAGGTGGCTGGCAAGGCACAGCAGTGTGTGATGACAGAGCCCACTCAGCCTCACTCTGGACTTCTTCTGTCACCCTGTGCACAGTGCCTTGTTTTGCCCTCATACCTTCTATAGGGCAGGCTGATAGACGATCACTTTGTGGACAAAGAAACTGAGTCAGGTGAACACAACACCTACTCTTGGGGCTCTTGATTTGGTCCCAGCAAGCTACGCCTAGCCCCTAGTGTCTGGTCTGAGCTGCTGCTTCCCTCCACAGGGGCTGAGCCACACCCCAGCTGGGAACACATCCTCTTTACCTCCTGCCACAACTACCACCTGCAGCTGCAGCCTCCTCGACGTAGGCTGCACTCATGGGCAGACGACTGGAAGGCCATCTTGGACAGCAAGCGGCTCCACTGAGGGCTGTGCTGTGGTTCTCTCATGGTTCAGCGCGGGGCTCGCAGCTCATGACTGGACAGCAAACAGCCCGCTGAGGGTTGTGCTGCAATTCCCTGGTACTTCCTGGAGGTCAAAACAACTTCTAAGACACTTCCCTTCTTCCCCTAGCCAGCAAGGCCTTAACCTGATATTGGGAGGGGGTTGGAAGAAAGGCATGTGCTCCCAGACAAGTTGGTCTGACCTCAGGCAGAAGCTCCATGCCTCTCACTCTGTGGAATAGGTGTGTTCTCTGAGACATAGGAGTACGCTGGTCCAGGATCTACAAGTCAAGGAGTGCCAGGGACAGATGGCAGAGGCTCTCCCGGCAGGCACGTGCCCCTCTACTTCTACCGTAGAATCTTGTCCAACTTACCTACTTAGTCTTTTTGGCTTTCCATGGCTGCCAGGCCCTTTTAGAGGCCAGCAGTGACCCTGCCTATGGCTAGTGCTGCGGTCCCTTGCTCTGGTGTCCCTAGCTCCCATTCAAGGCCCAGAAAAAGTCAGCAGACTCGAATTTTTGTTGATGACATGAGAAATAAATGCTACTCACACATAGCCTGTGCTGTGGCCTTCTCTAGAACCTGCCCCAGGGTCCTCTAGTGTGCCATCTGCTTGTGATGTAAGCATATGGGAAGCCCACACACTGACGAACAGGACGGAGGTAGGCATAGCTCTCCTATGTGTTCCTCGTGTGGTACCATATGGGGACAAAGGCATGATGGCCTGCATGGTGGCATTGCTGGCAGTCTGATGGATTCTTTTGGTTCCATTCATCTGAGGGAGCACTGCTTCCCTCTAGCACCCCCAACACTTCACCCATTTCCTCCTCACCCTGTGGGAGGCACAGGGCCTTGTCCCTACTCTTCCCCCAAGGCCAAGTTTCCGTAAGACCTAGAAACTGCTGTTACAGCTGCAGCATGTGTTCCCTGTGAACGGAACCTCTGGGTGGTGATGCCTGACCAGCCACCTCCTAACTGTCCTCTTAATAATTCAGAAAACAGTGCCCTTGAAGGTCAGTTGCATTCTCAAAACCCTGGCTTGAGACGGGCCCAGTGACACTCGCCTGTTTCCCAGCACTTAGTTTGAAGCAGGGGTATTACTGTGAGCTCAAGACCAGCCTGGGCTATATAGTCAATCTAGACCAGTTATGTGGCAAAACCCTGCCTAAAACATTTAAAGCCAGCACCCCAATTTGTTTCTAGGCCTTCACACTGAGTCTTCATGCTCTGCCTTTAGGTACCTATGGCAGGTGATCTTTAGACTGCCTGGGGACTGGATTAAGTAGAGAAAGGGACAGAGAGAGAACCCTGGTTTCAGATATGGCCAGGGATTTCATTTCCTATCTTTTAGTCTTAAGTACTCAGTTCCATCACCCAGGCCAGGTAGGCCTAAGGCATCCTTCTCCAACCAGACTAGAGAAAGATGCCCCTGGAACTTACTGCCTGTCCTGGGCTCCTCTTGACTTGGCCATATATGGCTTTCCATAGTCCTGCCCCATTGTTGTCCTTTGGACTGGTTGGGGGCCCTGCCAACATCTTCCTGCAAACATGTGACAGTTGTATTACTTGATCCTGGAACTCTGGCATAAGCAGTGCAGTGTCTGGTAATGCCCTGACCTGGGTGGGCCGGAAGAAAGCCAGTCCCTAGAGAGTGGGCTTCATACCCACACCAGAGAGCCTTTGCTATCTTGACACACAAATCACTGTTAAGCTGCCAGCCTGAGGTACAACCCAGGCCACCTCTGGAACACAACATCTGTGTGCTGACTCTGAGGAAATACTTCCCAGAAGATTCCTCCTCAGTGATGCTGGTCTCTTCTTAATCGCCACTAATTTATCTCCAGCATCCATTGTCCCAGCAAAGCAAAAGTTTAGTGCTTCTGGTCTCTTGTCAATCACAGCTGATTCCTCAGCCCCAGCTGACCAGACACCACAGATTCTTCACACCGTTCTCAACGTTCTTATCCTCCTACAGACCAGCTCACTGGGCTCTCAACACTCAATGGCTTCTCTAACCCAAAGTTCCAAAGTCTTTCCACAATCCTCCCCAAAACAACATGGTCAGGTCTGTCACAGTAATACCCCATTCTCCTGGTACCAACTTGCCTTAGGGTTTCTGTTGCTGTGCTGAAACAATGACTTTTAAATTTGAAAGTATTTTATACTACAATGTCCATATTAATGTGTAACCTTGAGGATGAACAAGAAAGGATAGGTCGTGGCTTAACAGTGATTTGTGTGTCAAGATAGCAAAGGCTCTCGGAGTGGGTACGAAGTGCTTTTACCAGTAGGACCGTAGAAGACTGTGAGTCTTGGACACTGACAGAGACACTGGATACTGAAATTTTAAAGTTGGAGTTATATTTTGCTTTGTTCAGATTGTGACTATGGATGCAGAAGTGTGAGACAAATAAACTCTTTCCTCCCCAACTTGACTCTTCCGGGCTCTCTTCATGGTGCCAAGCCTTCTCCATGACCTTTCAATCCAGGGCTTCCACAGCTACAGCTTCTGGTCTCTCAATGCCAAGCTTCAGTTGCTCTCCATGACCCCTTCATGCCTTCAAAACCAGGAGCACTTGGGAGACTGTTACCCACAGTTAGGACTTTGAAATTTTTTAAAAAGTGTTCTGCGTCCATAGTCCATCACTGAAGAAAATCAGAAGGAACGCAACAGGGCAGGAACCTGGAGGCAGAAGCCGACACAGAGGCCATGGAGGGATGGCTTGCTCCCTGTGGCTTTCTCGGTCTGCTTTTTTATACCCAGGATGACCATTCCAGGGATGGCACCACCCACAATGGGCTGGGCCTTCCCCATTGATCACTAATTAAGAAAATGCCCTACAGATCGATCTTATGTGGACATTTTCTGAATTGAGTTCCCTCCTTTTACATAACTCAAGCTTGTGTCAAGTTGACATAAAGCTAGCCACCATATCTGCTGAGGTTTGCAGCCCTATCTGGGTTTCTCCCTCTTACCTCCTGCTCAGGGAGTTTGTGGTCTCCAGGGCCCTTCATGGAGTGGCCCAGCATCCAGTCTCTACTAGTCCTCCTATCTGTGCTAGGGTTGCTGTGAGCTGCATTTGACCAACCCCATGGTGATCCAGGAGGACCAGGAGGACCAGGAGGACTAGGAAGCCCTCTTCACCAGTTAGGGACACTCAAGAAAGGCCTCCTTAGGCATACCCCTTCAGGGCCTGAAGCTCTGCCACCCTGCCAACAAATGGTGCTCCCTGTCTGGGAGGCTCCAGTGGGTGTGAGGAGACCCCAGCTTCTTGTCTGTCCTCAAAAAGACACGGTGAGAGTTATATGGTGAATCCTTCTGGGGATGCCCCAGGAATCTGGAAGTAGTCCCTGAAACACAGCATCAACGGCTGTGTTTATCTGCTGGGATTCTGTATCCAAGGAGCACAGGGCTGCCTCGTCAGTATGGTATCGGAGGAACTGCCAGTTAGATTCCCGGGTGTGGCTCATCAGACAAGCAGTCATCAAGCAGTGATGGCTGAGGACTGGCAGGGGAAGTGGAAGCGCCCACTCTCTTTCTCTGCCCAATGTTGTGCCTTCTTTTAAAAATGATTCTACAGGATAAAAACACATGGAAACCACATATAAACAGCCTCCTCAGTGAATGCATCCGCTGTGTGAAAAAACCTTGATTAGATATGCTATACCTGGCTTGAATGTATAGACTGTTTCACAGAATGTCAGTAACAACCAAGCTACTCACCACTTAATGACTGGCTGCCTGTACAGAGGACTTGTGCACCTAATGCAAACTCCAAAAATCTCTTAATTAGTTCTGCCACTGGGCAAGTTCTAGTGGTTCTCAACCTATGGGTCGTGACCCTAGGCAACATATCAGATATTTACACTAAGATTCATAACAGTAGCGAAATTACAGTTATGAAGTAGCAACGAAATAATTTAATGGTGTGGGAAGGGGTCACCACAACTCGAGGAACTGTGTTAAAGTGTTGCAACATTAGGAAGGTTGCGAACCACTGAGTGAAATAAATCTGACAGAGGAACTGCAGTTCATAAAGATGGCCACTTGATGGCGCCAGAGGACTGGCTCCAGGACCTCGGAGCCCTTTGCGGCTTCCTGGAGCCTGCAGTCATCCCTGGGAAGTCTCAGCCTGTTGTTCCCAACCACCAGCATTTCTCTCTGACCTATGCACCTTCTGGGCAGGGTCTTGGGACCTCAGGCACTGTTGTCTGAGCACTGGGCTATGAATCACATCAGTTGATCCCCCCACTGAGAAGAGCCTGGCACTATGGGATGTGTCAGCCTCCAGACTAAGCAGGGTGCAGTTCTTTCCTGTACCAGCTCCACCTCCAGCCTGGAGCCTCTGCTTTCCCTTCCCACTGACCCCAGGCCTATCCTGTCCTCAGGCCCTGCCAGTGGTCATCCTCCAGAGTCCAGCCTTATGACAACTTACAGTCCTAACTCCACAGGACGCCAGGGGAGGAGGTGCTATCTTATGCAAGGAGAAGAGAGTCTAGGGAAGTGGGCAGAAGGCCCCAGTGCTTCCTGAGCATATGTTGTGTGCTGTGATATCATACATTTATTTCCCCAAGTGACTATGAAGCAAGGATAAGATAAAAAGAGGAAAGGTTTATTTTTGGCTTATTAGGAACTAAGACCAACGGTTTTAGCCCATGGTCTGTTGATCCTTTTGCTGTTGGGCCTGGGATGAAGTAGAGCATCTTGGTGGGATCTCTGGGCGGAGCAAAAGTGTTCACTTCGTGCATTAGGTATGAAAAGACAGGTGAAGAGGAGGGATGGGGGTCCCTTTGAGTACCCCTCCCAATGACCTAACTTCCTTCCCTAGGCCCCATGCCCCCCATATTACCAGCAGGACCACGCCTTCAACACATGGTCTTTTGGGGGGGGGGGGACTTTTACAGTAAAAGCTATGGCCCACACTGACGGACTGAGCTGAGCTTTCCCTTCACCAAGTACACACACACAGCCAAGCCGAGAACACAAGTATGGCGTGTCTGTTTATTTTTTGCTACTGTTTGTTGTTTTTGTTTTTCAGACAGGCTGGGATGTCCTAGGATTCGCTCTGTAGACCAGTCTGGACTTGACTTCAGAGATCTGCCTGCTCTGAGCACAACACTGAGCACAAAGTCTGTTTTGTGGGGGTAGGAAGAAGGAGGGTACTCTGCTTGAAGAAGCAGGCAGTGACCCAGAGGCTGGTGATGTCCAGGGGCAATGACAGTTTGAGCACAGAGTCTGAGGTACTATTGGTGGGATGCTAGCTAGTCTACAAATGGAGACAGCAGGAGCAATATGACACTGTGGTGTGAACCATACACACAGTTAAGCCTGGATAGTTCATGGTGCATGCCTGCGCGCCTACATGCCTGCGTGCATGTATAGATTCTGGGAGTGAGATGTGGTCATCCAGGGACCACTGAGCTCATCCTATGGGAAAAAGAGATTGGACATCCGGGGATGGTAAGAACCAAAACAGAAATGGAGCAGCAGCAGCAGGTGCCAAGAAAGGGACGGAACAAAGGGACCTGCAAGCAGCTTATGGTGAGGAAAAGTGCAGGTCGCCAGCCAGCGGGAACAAGGAGTAAGAGCCAAGGCCAAGGCTGCAGATACTGGGAAGGAGAAAGGAGAACAAAGTTGTTTCCATTCCTTAGAGACGTCAAACCATACCGTCGGGAACCCTGCATCCATTTCCAGGGCGGAAGCGGATGGGGAGAAGGTTGTAGACTCTTTTGGCTTGCAGTAGGCCATGGTGAGGTAAAGAACGGTAGACAATTGATAAATACCCCGGGGAGGGTGAATGTGATCAAAATACATTGCATGAAATCTCAAAGAATTAATAACATTCTATTTTAAACTAGATTCCCATCTCTTCTGGCCATTGTCTGGTCTGCAGGGGTGGAGCTAGGGGGCAGGCAAGCAAGTGCCTTTAGTTTTTGGAGTACTAATTATGGTGGTTAGAGGAAATAAACCATCTCTATTTAACCAAATGGGGGAAGGTTTTTAAAAATGGCTTGGTCTTGGCTATCAACCACAGTGGATGACAGGCAGATGTCTCCAAAGCAAGAGAAGTGGACACCAGGACAGGGAGTTCGTTCAACCAGAGTAAGAATTCAGAACAGGTGTAATAGTGCCCTCTGAGAGATGTGCAGACCAGTGTCCTCAATAGATCGAGACTCGCAGTGGAGACTGGGACAATTCAAACCTGACTGCTAAAAGGCCTCAGGAAATGGGCTGAGCAGCAGCACGAACAGTTCTGAGGAGATGAACAGTCAGGGGCCTGAGCCGAAGACTCCTAAAATGTGCAAAGGGGGGCGGGGGGGAACAGGGAAACAGTTTTCCTACCCCAGAACAATGTGCACCAAAGAGCACAGAGCTGACCTCACGGTGCCTCGGTAGCCTGAGCCAGGGCTGATGCATGAATATAGATTCTTATACTGCACAGATATATTGAACATTTACAATCTGAGGACAAAATAATTCTAAGCATTTCCAGACCACCCACCCCACCCCACCCCCCAAAAAAGAAAGAAAAAAGAAAATGAGATACAAATCTTCAAAATCCAAAGGAAAATAATTTCAGACTCAATCTCTGAATGGAGCCAAATATAAAGGGAAAATCACCCTGAGGAATGGAGAGATGGTTCAGCTTTTTGTTTGTTTTTCGAGAGAATGTTTTCCTGTATAGCTTTGGCTGTCCTGGAACTCCCTCTATAGATCAGGCTAGCCTGAAACTCACAGAAATCTACCTGCCTCTGCCTCCAGACTGGGTTTAAAGGTGTGCAACACCACTGCCCAGCAACACCACCGCTCTTCCAGAGGACCTGGGTTTGATTCTCAGCACCATGTCAGATGGCTTACAACTTCCTGTAACCCCAGCCTCAGGGGCATCTCAATCCTCTGGCCTCGAATCCATGTGGACACTTAAACATACACACACACACACACACACACACTACAAGAAAAATGAATCTTTAGAAAAACATGAGAGTGGAACCACATGACTTTGTCAGTTCCTTTTTTCCATTTTTAAAATGTTATGTGTTTTGTCTGCATGTATGTCTGTGTGCCACATATGTGCCTGGTGCCCACAGAGGCTAGAAGGCAGCATTAGATTCCCTGGCACTAGATCTATATATGGTTGTGCGCTACCTTATGGGTGCTAAGAATTGAATCCAGGTCCTCTGGAAGAGCAGCCAGTGTGTGCTCTTAACCACTAAGCCATCTCTTCAGCTCTTGATAAAGTTCCTTTTTGAAAGAGTTACCAAGTTATGAACTCTAGCAAGAAGGAAAAGAAGCTGTCAGATACCCTACCCACTTTATGAATTCAGCCATCATAGGTAAGATAAGGAATATACAGTTTTCCTGTCCCTATGTGTCCAGTCCTAGAGACCCTAATTTGCTATTTTGCATAGATTCTGAGTGGTTATAGTATGTATTGAGCCCCAAATGCCAGAGGCTGACATATGAGGGGACCGGATGCATCCATCGGGCCTGAATGGTCATGGTACTCCCTGTGAGTGCCTGGCTTCAGTTCTGGACCAGAGGCTGAAGACCACGTCCCTGATGGAGGAGATCTTGCCATATAGTGACAATGTGGGTTTTGTGATGTCATAGGCTCCCTCCCCTCTAATTACAATTTGACACCTTCAGACTGTCCATTTGTGCAGTTGTCTGCTCTGTAGATGCTTGCTGGTCACCCCATAAACAGGCCTGGCCCCAGGATCCCTGTGTGTGGCTCCAGTCCCACATCACACTGGCCATCTCTGCTGAATTGGGCTCTGGGATAGGATGGGGGCCAGCATCACGGTTCCTGCTGCTGGGGGAGGGGTGTGCTGACATCCATTGACTACGTTTGTTCATGTTCAGTGACAACAGGGAGCCAGAGTGTCAGTGAGGTGGAGTGGGACTTGCCTGAGGAGGGCTGTGACCTCAGTTCCTATCACCCACTCAGCCTGTTTCCTGACACTGTGATGTCAGGTTCCACCAGCTTTGGCTTCCAGCCCATCTGCTGTCAGTGATTGCTGGAGCTTGGGTCAGCTTCCCACAGAGCAACTGCCTAGCCTGTCCCCAGGGTCTCAGCTGAGATAGATACCCATTGTGTGCGCAAAGCTGTTCATTGCTGCCAAGTCCTCGTCTCTGCCTCCTGCCTAGCCCAGCTTCTCTGGCCTCACCAGCTACTCCCCACCTCCTTGGAGCCTGTATCCCACCACAAAGCCTCTGCACTACCCTTCCCTCCTCCAGAGGCTGAGCTGGGTACAGGCTGCCCTTTACCAGTGTCCGGACACCAGGTCTTTCTTAAATGGCATCCTCTGCCTAAATTTGGACCTCTCCACCTCCAGCTTCTGGGCCACCACTTGCAACTCTCCTTTAACTGGGGGAAAGGCTATGTCCCTAACCCCTAAGATCCCAAAGCAGAGATGGAGAGGAAGAAGAGAGACAGACAAGATGGATGGATATTTAAATAGGACACAAGAGAAAGGGGAATTTGCAGGGCAGGGGAGGTGATAAGGAGGGCCGTGAGGGAAGGGCACAGTTCAGGAAGCTTAAGACCCTGGAGGTCCACGCAGCCCTGTGCAGAAGAGTTGGCCAGTGGTAAAGGGTAGAGGAGCAGGGTGATGGCACCTCCAGCCTCCTGTGACAGTGACACCCCCACCTTCCCTAGAAATATACATATCCTGAAGGCATCACTCGTAGCCTCCTGCGGCCACACAGAGATACCCTTGTGAGAGCACACGGCAGTGTTTCAACAGCTGTAGCCATCGGCAGCTGGTCTCACATGGCAGAGCCCCAGAGCCACATGAAAACAGGACCCTGCAACCCTGGTTAGCCCTGGACTCTTGAGAAAAGCTTCTAGAGGAGGAAGGAGTGCATTTAAAGGAGCACGGCAGGTGGACGGAGAGCACAGGGCTCAGGGCTCTCCTGGGAGATATGGCACTGAAGCATGGAGGTTTCCGGAAGCATGAAGGTTTCCGGAAGCATGGAGGTTTCCGGAAGCATGAAGGTTTCCGGAAGCATGGAGGTTTCCGGAAGCACGAAAGCGGTTCTGGAAGCATGGGGGGCTTCTGGGAAAGGCAGACATGCTCAGAGGCCGGCGCAGCGTTTCCCGAGGCTTCTGACCATCCGTTAAGGCCTGCAACCTGAATATTAGTCCCTGTTGCCCTCCTTGCAGGATTTCCTCTCTCTGGGGCCCCAGGAAGTAGCTGGTGACTCTGCCTGGCCATTAATCACCCATTTTGTCCTTACCCGGGCTCTGAACCCTGTGCTGAATATTCAGACTGGCTGCCTGATTTACCCCTGCCTGCGTTTAAGTGGTTCTATTTATAAAGCGCCAAGGATGGCTGACGAAAACGGTGAAGAAGAAACAATTTTTTTCAGACTTTAAAGGCACTCTGCAAGCTGTTTGTTTGGAAAATAGGATGACGTCTATTCTCAGTTCCTTGCCTTCCCCCGGGACTGGGGAAGTCAGATTAGGCGCTGGCTTTGCTACTCACTCACAAGAGCTGGACCACACATCATGTCCTCCTGTACCCACGACTTCAGAAACATTGTTTCTCCTTTGCTGACCTTGGATATTGAAGGAAGTTCTCCCTGCAGAGCACTGCAAATCCTTCCTGGGCTCTCCTACTTCATCCTTCTCCATCCCTTTGGCTAAGGCACCATGTCTTAGTGTTCTAGTGCTGCGAAGAGACATCATGACCACTGTAACTCATAAGGGAAACATTTCATTGGGGCTGGTTTAGTTTCAGAACTTGAGTCTGTTATCATCATGGCAGGGAGCATGGTAGCATGCAGGCAGACATGGTGCTAGAGAAGTAGCTGAGAGTTCTACAACCAGATCTACAGGCAGCAGAGAGAGAGAACCTTCGGGTCTGGCTTGAGCATTTGAAACCTTAAAACCACACTTCCTCCAACACGACCACACCTCCTAATCCTTCTCAAGTAGTGCCACTCCCTGATGCCTAAGCATTCAAACATATGAGCCTATGGGGGCTCTTCTTATTCACCACCCCATAAAGCTCCATTTTTTCTCCTGGAGGAGAATCCGGCGAGGCCCTTTGTTGTGGGTTGGGAAAGTCTTGGGAATGGGAACCTGCAGCTCAGGTGCCATGTGAAGCTGTGTAAAACCTTATGCTCATATCTGGGAAAGGGGCATTGACCCCCTGGTCATTTTCTATGTGTCATGTCTTCCACAGCTGATCCTTGACTTGCTGTAAGGTGTGATGTGTTACATTTACTTCACCAAACTGAGTGGCTTTGAAGTCTCAGTTTGGTGTCTTTCCAGGCTGGTGCTAAACACTCCCACCCTCTCTTGAGATACTGGCAGAGAGTGGTCCCACATCTTCCAGGCAGCAATATGATAACCAGGGTGATCAACCCATTGTAGTGTATGGCTGAACATGTATGTAGATGGATTGTGGTTGTTTGAATATGAATGGCCCCCATAGGCTCATATGTTCCACAGTTGGTGGAACTTCGGGGGAAGAATTAGGAGGTGTGGCCTTGTTGGAGGATTCCCAGTGCATATTCTCTCCCTCTCCCTCTCTCCTCCCCTCCAAGCTCCCTCCTCCCCACTTGTGGATCAGGATGTGAGCTCTCTGCAGTCATGGATGCTAACTCTCAGAAGCCATAAGCTAAAGTAAACACTTTCTTTTATAAGATGCCTTGGTCATGGTGTTTTATCACAGCAATAGAAAAGTAACTTTAAGACAGAAGTTGGTACCAGGGAATGGGCTATTGTTGTGATACCCTGATCATGCTCTTTATTAGACAAATGTGGAAGACTTCAGGATTTTGGACTAGGAATGCAGTTGAGTGTTATAAATGGGGCTTAATGGGCCATCACAGTAGGGACTTAGAAAGGCAGTGAGTAGTGATAAGAGACACATTGATTATGGGGGCTCAGCTCAAGGTTTCAGAGGGGAGCAATATTAGCAACTGGGATAGAGGCCATTCTTGTGATATTTTGGCAAATATGGCTTTCTGCCTTGTCCTAACAATTTTCCTGAGGCAAAATTGAAAGCTTTAGACTAATTTCCTTATAGTGTGTGTGTGTGGGGGGGTATTTCAAGACAGCCTACTATTAACTCTGTCAAGTAGTTATTAGTGATCACTGTTATGCAAGGGAGCAACTTGGACAAAAAGAAATACAAAATGTACAGTTTGAGGAGAAAAAATAATGCCAGGAAATTTAATATTAGAGCCAAGGCTTGTTCTAAAAGAGGTGAAAAGATTAAAGGCCTGATGCAAAATGGAATCAGGGGAGTGGTGTCCTCAGCAAGGCCCCACCCTGCTGAGCTTCCAACTTGGAAAAAAGAAAGTTCTGAGGGATTTTCTGCAACTAAAGAGCAACAAAGGAAACCTGCTACACGCGTGACCCCAGGGGCCGGGCTCCATCCAAAGCCGACCCAAAGCTAGCACTGCTATCCAAATGTTCTACCCTTCATGAATGTTATATGGGAAAAGGGGTTGTGGAATCTTCTGCAGTTAAAGAAAACCACTGAGGCCAGTTGTGTGTCAGGAGAGTCCCTCATGGATGTCCCAAGAGGCCATGACATGAGGTTGTGAAGGTGAAGCCTTGATTGCATTGGAGGCCCTAGGATGTTGTAGGTTTTAGAGCCAAGGACTGGCTGCCAGGGAGAGCTGTGCACAGGGAGTGGAACCATCCCAAGAGAGAGAGGTGCATTGTGGGCAGCAAAAAGCTGGAAGAGCAGAGCCATCTAAGCCCTTTGATGTCAGACATGGAGCTTCAGGATTTGGGAGTTTGCCCTCCTGGGATTCAGCCTTGCTTTGATCCACTATGCTTAGATATCTTCCTTTTGAAATGGTAATGTATATTCTATGCCATCATATGTTGAAAGTATGTGATTTGCTTTTGGATTTTATAGGGGATTACAACTAAGAGATTGCCTTGAGTCTCAGAAGAGATGTTGGACTTTTAAACAGAGTTAGTCTGTGAAAGACTTTTGAAGTTGGACTAAATATATTTCACATTATGATATGGCCATAAGACATTGAGGTCAAGGAGTGGATTGTGGTGGTTTAAATGAGACTGCCCTCCACCCCCATAGGCTCATAAGTTGGAATACTTGGTTCACAGTCAGTGGAACTGTTTAGGAAGGACTAGGAGGTGGGGACTTGTTCAAAGAGGTGTGTCATTGGGGGCAGGCCTGGGGTTTCAAAGAATTCTTAGTGTTTGCTTTCTCTGCCTCCTTCTTTGAAGGGTCTCCATGGGTGTCAGGCAGGTAAGAGAACCAGGAAGAGATGAGAATGAAAACTCAGTTCAGATGGACCTGAATCAAGACTTTAGTGAGTCTAATGCCAGCAGGTTCATTGTTAGCATATTTAAAACATGGTATAATTTGGAAAAAAAAAGTTTCCTGGTGTAATACAATCCCTGGTGCATAAGAAAGCATAATTACACTGAACCTATACTGGGGTACATGTAATTTTCTTCCTAGAAAGTGGTTTCTAGAGATAGGCTACCTGTACTAGGTTTAAGGACCTAAGGAAGGATCTGGCCTGATCTCAGTCATTTGTGAGACCCACTCCATTGTGGATGATGAGGTCATGGAAGCTGTATCCTGGAGTCCTGCTCTCAGTTTACCTTTCCCTTTCTCTGTACTCTAGCACATCCCAAGGTCATCTGCAGCTAGGGTACAGGCTGAGAAGAAAAATGCCTGGAATCTCAGGTGAGGATCTGTCCCTCCTACGCTCCTCCTACTTAGGAATGTTAAGTTTCATTTCTGACAATAAACCCAACTATCAGTGTATCCGGTTTGTCCCTTTAGTTGCCATGGATACCAGGCTGAAGTCATCTTTACCCCAAGAAAGAGATAAGATTCATCATGTTATGGCCAGGGGGTGGGAAATACAGTACCACTCTGCCCATGAAGGGCTTCCTGGGGGGAGAGAGTAGTGGTGGGTTTAGGTGTGGCCAGCAGCAACATCCTAGCCAGCCAATTAGGGTGATGACGTGGTTAAAATGAAGCAGCATGGTGGTTAGTGTTGGTTGTCACATAGGTTCTTGTGTCACCTCAGACAAGCCTCTGGGAATACCCGACTAGGTTATCGAAGCAAAAAGACACATGCTGACTGTGAGCAGCTCCATTCTATGGAGTAGAGCCCTGGACTAAATACAAAAGAAGTACTTGATAGGAGAATCAATTGGCTTTTGTTGCTCTCTACTTCCTGACTGTGGCAGCAGCAGGACAGGTTGTCTAAGCTGCTTCAATCTCCAGCCGCCTTGACTTCTCCACCGTGGTGGACTGTACCCTTGGACTGTGAGCTGGAACTTCTCCCTTAAACTGCTTTTGTCAGACTATTTTATCATAGTGACAAGAAGAGGAGCACAGTCTTACACACCTTTGCTAGCGTTGTAAACCATGATGGCATCTGGCAGCTGGGCACTTTCACCTCACTGTATCAGCTCACCCTCATTGTAAGCCCAAAGAGGGCATGGTTGCCAGAGAAGATGTGGGCATCAGAGAAGCTACCCAGTTGGAATGGGGGTAGACATGGAGCCCAAAACCAGACCTGTCATTCTCAGGGCCTTGCTCCATACCACTGTGTCCTGCTTCCTAGAGCTCCCAAGGGGATAGAAGGCAGGTGACAGAAGGAGAGTGGCTCAGCTTCTTTGTCTGCAAAATAGGGTCTGACTCTCCCTGGAGATCAAGTCTCCAATCATCCATGATGCATCCATGATCCTGTCATGATATTGCATGCCTTAAAGTCATTGCAACCATTAATCTCTGGAGAGTCTGAGTTCAGGTTGAACTGCCCCCAGCGTAGGCTCCTGGGTTGGGAGACCCTCCTCTTCTATGATAGGGCGGGTCTAATGGAAGAGCCAGGATGGGCTTCTGGGTGGAACAAGAAAAGATTAGGGAGGTTTCTTCCAGTCCTGGTCCCCTAGGACTTTGTATGCATAGCATGTGTTACCTATTCCATAATGAATTATTTAAAAAACACCAAGAACTGGGCTGGCAAGGTGGCTCAGAGTGTAAAGGTGTTTGCCACCAAGCTTACAGCCTCAGTTTGATCCCCAGACCCCACATGGGGTAAGTAAGGAACTGACACCCACAAGTTATTTTCTGACCTGTAAGTCACAGCAGTGCTCCCCATATATATGTAAAATAAAAATAAGCAAGCAAAACCCACCGGTGACCACAAAGCACCTGTACACAAGTATTCACAACTGCACGGTGGCTGAGAGTTGGAATCAGCCACATGACCATCTGCAGGTACCTGCACAGGACGATGAGGAGTGTCAGGACAATTTGACTCGTGAAGGAGGCAGATGCTGTCACATGTCCCAACAAGGGTGAACCTTGAGGATGCTGCTCAGTAAAACGTGCCAATTACAAATGGAGACATACTACAAAATTCTGTTCATACGAGATACACTGTTTTGGTTCATCTTCACATTTCAACTTGACTGGATTTGTAATCACTATGGAAACACATCTCAGGGTGTGCCTATGATGGCTTTTTTCAGAAATCTTAACAGAAGAGGGATCCTGAATATGGTGGTACTATCAGTGCACTGGAGTTCTGGGCTGAATATGAGAAGAAAGGAGCTGAGCGACAGCCTGCATCTCTCTCTTTCCTGACTGTGGACTGTGTCGCCAGCCTCCTCATGCTCCTGCCACCATGGACCACATGGGTCGTGATGGATTACATCCCCTTGACAGTAAGCCAAAGTAAACTGTAGCTTCCTTAAGTTGCTTGTCAGATGCCTTGGTCATGGCAGTGAGGGATGTAACTATCACAGGCACACACAGGCACATCCAGGATGAGGGGAGAGACTGGTGAGCCCGGGCCAGAAGAGTGAAGATTCTGATGAGCTTGTGAAAAGTTCCAAATTTACCTGTTGTCTACGGGAAGGCTGTTGACACACATGTCCATGTCATTTCTTTTCTTCCAGTGCTCAGCTTTGACCCAGGACTCTAGGCTTGCAAAGAATGTGCTAACCCTGAGCCACGTCATCTCAGCCTCAAGTATGCACTTTAAGGAAGACAATTACACGGTTTGGGAATTATCACACAGTCACTGTACTGGTGTGGTGATACAGGCATGTAATGATCTCAGTTTCTTGAATGGCTGAGGCAGCAGGATTGCTTAAATAAAACAACTGCAAGATGGCTTAGCAGGTAGAAACACTTGCTAAGACTGACAACCTGAGATTGACCCCTGGAGCTCACATTGAAAAGAGAATCAACTACTGAAAGTTTCCCTCTGGTCTCTATATGTATAAATGCCCAAGACAACATATATGTATATGTGTGTGTGTGTGTGTGTGTGTGTGTGTGTGTGTGTGTGTGTGTGTGTGTATGTGTGTGTGTATATAATTTTTCTGGGTTTTTTTTTTTTTTTTTTTAGACAGGCTTTTCTTATTATGTAGCACTGGCTGTCCTGGAACTTGTTAGGTAATCTGGCCTCAAACTCAACAGATCTACCTGCCTTTGCCTTCTGAATGCTGAGATTAAAGGTATGTATTTATAATAAATAAATATTTCTAAAAAGAGCTTCTGATCCCCCATGTGGCTCCACCCTTCTCCACCCCTTTAGATAACCCCACCCAACCCCTGACAGCCAAGGCAGGTGTGCCCCTGGGATGCATGCACTGATAGGCAGGACTGCAGAAAACTTGTGATAAACAGCCAGGGAGCTGTGCATGAACAGACTAGTCTTCTGTCCTACTGTTTTCCTCTAAGCCAGTGGTTCTCAGCCTTCCTAATGCTGCAACTCTGTAATACAGTTCCTCATGTTGTGGTGACCCCCAACCATAATATTATTTCATTGCTGCTTCAAAACTGTAACTTATCTACTGGTATGAACTGTAACATAAATGTCTGACATGCAACCCTCAGATTGAGAACCTCTGCTCTATGCTGTAGCAGACGGCCTAGAAAGCCTCTTTTTTGATGGTGTTATTGGACCTCTTTGCCATTTCTCTCTCTCTTGTTCAAAAGGCTGATCGGTAACACTGGCAGCGGCTGGCAGCAGTCGGATAGCACAGAGCAGTGGAAGAGCTGCCTGGAGCTGTAAACTGGTGGAGAGATCCATCAGGTTGCTATGGTTGCTGCTCCGGCTGCCTGGAGAACTGTTTACACTGCTGGCTGAGGGCTGATGACTCTCACTGCTCAGGGCAGCTAGCGTTAGTTACTTTGTTTCATGATTTCTATGTGAGCTGAGCAGAAGAAACTTCAGCCAACTAGCAATAATCCCCCCTCCCTTGCTCTGTCCTTTCTCTCCCTCTATTGCTCCCCAGTCATGTTAGATCTGAGGTGGATGACCCCTCATAGACAAAACAGATGCCAAGAAGCTTGTTTGGTACATCTGCCCAGAGTGACCTCACAGACCAGTGTGGCTGCCCTTGTGAACCCTGTGCCTGGTGCCAGCAGAGCTCCCAAGGAAGTAACTAACAGGGAGAAGCCAAAGGGAAGCCATATCCTGGTTTTCTTGCAGTAGCAGAGGCCCAGGTAAATGGAAAAACAGCCTGGGGGAGATGCAGACACCCCAGGGGCCAGACCCTTCCTCAGCAGGCCTTAGTTCACAGTGGATGTCTGTTTAGCTCCTCCTCATCCCCGCTGATTGACTGCTCTAATGGTTGTACCTCCAAGCAGCTATTTGCCTGGGGCACTAAAAACTCACTGTCCCAATTTTGACTTTTGTTTGACCAACTGTGATGGCTCTTGTTGGTTGTCAACTTGACTATTTCTGGAATGAACTACAGTCCAGAGGTGGTGAGCACACCTGTGATCTGGATCTTGAGGCAGGAAGACACATGCCTTTAATCCAGATCTGAGGCCGGAGGGGCTGCGCCTTCTGCTGGAAGCCTATGTAAGGTCATGGAAGAAGGAAGCGTTTGTTCTTTGCCTGCTTGCCCTCGTCTTTTCTAGTATATCCATTCCTTTATTGGCATTGGCGCCTACTTCTCAGGATTTCAGCACAGAAGCCCAGCTGAAATGCCCAGCCTCATAGGACTGGTCAACTACTAGATTCTTGGACATCACAGCTAGTCATTGCTGGCTGAGGTAGACTGCAGCCTGTAAATCACTCCAATAAATTGAGAGAGAGAGAGAGAGAGAGAGAGAGAGAGAGAGAGAGAGAGAGAGAGAGAGAGAGAGAGATTCATTCCATAAGTTCTGTGTGTGACTCTAGAGAACCCTAATACAAGAACTTTGCTCAAGCCGGGCAGTGGTGGCACAGGCCTTTAATCCCAGCACTTGGGAGGCTGAGACAGGCGGATTTCTGAGTTCGAGGCCAGCCTGGTCTACAGAGTGAGTTCCAGGACAGCCAGGGCTACAGAGAAATCCTGTCTCGAAAAACCAAAAAAAACAAAAACAAAAAAAACAACAAAAAAAAACAAAAACAAAAAAAACCCCAAAAAACTTTGCTCATCTGTCTACAACAAAACTTCTATCCAAATCCACCCTCCCATTGTCCCCAGGAGTTTCTGATTCCCAAAACTGGGGGCTGCTGCAGGGTGAAAGTGCAGCTACTCCTCTCAGGAGCCCAAAAGAGTCTCTGGTTTTGGACCACACAGGAGGAGGATGTTCATGGAATCTCAAGGAGGCTGCAGAACCTTAACCCGAAAGTCACAGCCTGAATATCTGTAAGAAGGAGGCGGGTAGCTGAGCCAGGAGCCAGAGACAGGGAGGAGAGAGTCGAAAAATGCCTGAAGAATCCCGAGTGGCTTTTTGGGGGGAAGCACGTGTACTTTCTGTTGACTCTGCAGTTCCACAGCCAGAGCACAGGCCACGCCCACTCCGTGTGAGGGGAGGAGCCCAGGTGCCCTGCTGAGCGGCACCCAATCCCTGGATCTAGGTTTTACTATCCCTCTCCACCAGGTACCGTGGAGAAATGGCTCCATCCAGGCACACAGGGAAGATCCAAGCTGAAGTATTACATTGAATCGTTATAATAACCTAGAAGAATGCTATGTCGGAACATTACAGGAACCACCCTGAAGCAGATTCTGCCAGCCAAATCAGGGATCCTGTGAGCACATAGACAAACAGTGGTAACTTCCAATTATAACCTGCCCACGGAGAGAGAAGTGCAAGGCTCTGCAGATGGTGTCGAGGAATGAATATTGAACTGTGATGAGCAATGGAACATTACATCATCCCCAGGACCTTTCCCCCATATATTTGTTCACAACAAAGGGAAAGTGAATGATTTCCATGGGAGAAGGCTGCAGACACATCTAATCAAGTAACCCCCACCCCCTAACCAGTCTTCTCCACCTTTACTCTCTTAGGCTTCGGCTTTGCCCTCCTCCCCTTTCTACCCACTGAAACGTTGACCATGACTTGGTACCTGGCTCTCAGTCTACCTGTTTCACGACCTCTCCATCACCCACCTGATGTGGCTTAGAATCATATTCTGTTTATTCAGCTAAGGCTGTTATGCTCCTGATATCCTGAGGAGGAGGAGGGTAACACTGGGGACTCAGCAGTATCAGTTAGGGACTCTCCAAGGTGTCAGGGACAGTGGGTTTGAAATCTTTGAGAAGAGAAAACATCAGCCGGGCAGTGGTGGCGCACACCTTTAATCCCAGCACTGGGGAGGCTGAGGCAGGTGGATTTCTGAGTTCGAGGCCAGCCTGGTCTACAGAGGGAGTTCCAGGACAGCCAGGGCTACACAGAGAAACCCTGTCTCGAAAAACCAAAAAAAAAAAAAAAAAAAAAAAAAAAAAAGAAGAGAAACCATCTGACTTTTGTGGGAGGTGGTGCTGAGGTCGGGTGTGATGAAGATATTTCAGGTAGGTGTGGCAAGTTGATTGTTCTACACAGTCACAGCTATCCCAGGGTCTGCATGTCACCAAGTACTCCCCTAGAAGCCAAGCAGTGCTTGGTGGCCCAGGAAGCCAGTCTGCACCCTTGTCTGCTATGTGACTTTGAGGGAGGCACCACATACTTCTATTTTATATTTTCACAGTCAGGAGGGGCTGGGTTGGACAATGTTGGTAAAACTGAGCCCTAAATTCCACCTCTGGGAGGAAGTACAACTGGGGAAGTCAAATTCAAGTTTGTCAGAGTCAAAGAGCTTGAGAGCCAGGTCAAAGGGCAGGTTAGAAGCAGGCAGGCAGTGAGTCCCTGGACTGCAGTATTGCTTACTATGCATTATGTAAATTCCCCAATTCTCTCTTCATCTCTGTCTTTGTCTCTCTGTCTCAACCTGTCTGTCTGTCTCTCTCTACTCTGTGTGTATATGTCCACGCACGCGTGCACACACACACCCCCGCGAGTGTGCGCACATGCATTTGTGAAACCCAGCAACTCATTCACACACAACAGATCACATTCCAGAAGGAATGTGGGGGTACTCATTCTCTTTGTCCTGTCCATCTCTGTCTTTTTTTTAAAAAACAAACAAACAAACAAACATGTATTTGCTTATTTGTATGTGGCGCACACACACACACACACACACACACACACTGAATGAATGTGGAAGTCAGAGGCAATTTGAGAGAGTTAGTACTTTCTTTACATCATGTGGGTCCTGGGGATTGAACTCATATCTTTGGGCTTGGCAGCAAGCACCTTTACTTGATGAGCCATCTCACTGGTAACAAGCTCCTTTAATGAGGCATTTCTCATGTCCTGTGGGTATCATGGTGCTTGGCACCGAATAAGAGTGCAGGTAAATCCAAGTGTATCCACCCTTTACAGGGAGGAGATGGCAGAGAGCAGACATGGAAGCCCTGCCTATGGAGCTGACATTTTAGTGGAAAGAGACAAACAGCAACTATGAAAGCACGTCAGAGGAGTGCAGAGCATCCAGGAATCCTGGCTAGAAGCAGAGCTGCCACTGAGAAGGAAGTGAGGCCAGGCTGAGGGGCTGCCCGTGGAAAAGACCTGAGGGAAAAGATATTTGCATCAAGTGGTTTAGTGATTTTTTATTTTAAACAAAAGTTGTATGAGCAGAAGCCAAGCCTACTGAACTGGGAAGCGGACGTCAGCATCTCAGCACCGTAGCCGCACTTTCATCATGGAAATGTTGAACAAGCACAGAGTAGGGGAGCAGCTGGCTTCACTCAGTTGCAGTGACTGTCATGCTCCCACTAATCTCACTTCGTGTGGATTCTCACCCACCATCCCCCCCCCACAGCACTAGGCAAGTTTTAGACTACTGAGCCGCACCCCAAGCCATCTCCTACCTACTTTTGCCCTTACTAGGATATTAAGTTAAACAAAATAATACCAACCAAATCAAGCAGCTTAGCAGTTTGACCAAACAGTAGCATCTATTGATCAAGAAGTGTCCACTTTCAGATCCTAGGGCTCCAGAGAGTTCCCAAGGCTGGGGTGCTGTAGGGAGCAGCTCCCAGCACTTCTGGGGTCCAGTGGGAGAGGGCTGCTCTCAAGCTCCTGCATGACTGGCCCCTTGTGGGCTGGTGGCCAGAAGCCTCACTCACATGCTTGCCCAAATGGCCTCTCCAGAGAGACAACCCTTTTAGCCAGCCAGTGAGAGTACAGGGTCCGGGCCACCCAAGTGTGACGGGAGTTACAGTCTTCCATAGCTGTGTCTTGGAAGGGAATCTGTCATCTTTGTGCTATTCTGTTCACCGGAAGCAAGTCACTAGATATGGGCCTACATGGGAGAGAATGAACGAGGATAGGTATCAGGACGTAGACTCTCTGGAAGCAGTTCTAGAGCTTGCATACATGTGTAGCCTGGAGTAAAGTCAGCTTGTGGGCACAGGCCTGTGGGGCAAAGTTTGGCACAGCCTTCTGTAAGGCAGAGGCTTTTGAATACCCCTTAGCTCACCTTGATTCTGCCCACTCCATATGTACCAGTGGTATCCCCACCTTAGAGGAACCCATATCCTCAGGGTAGCCTCTAGCCATGGGAGTGGGCATGTCTAAACCCTTTGCCTCTGCCCTCTTATTCTGTGTGGTTCTTTACCAAACCTTGGAGATGAGTGAGCTGTGGGGTCAGAGCAATGGCCAGCTTCCAATGTGACCCTCCACAGGTCTCACTTCCTGGTTGTCACTGTCCACACTGGATCAGGCCAGTCTGCTCACCCAAGGAGGAGTGTGGAGGTGAAGGCTGAGATTCCTGAGGCATCAAGGTGCTTCAGGGTCTAGCTTGTGTGCCCCTCACTCCAAAGAGCCAGCTGCCACATGCCCTGAGAATGCTCATCCTTCAGGAGGCTGTGAGTGAATAGGTGGTCTTCAGGTGTTAGGCTAGCTGCTGCCTCAATGATACCAAGCCAGAACCCCTCCAAGATCCTACCTCAAGGGATGAACACTTTCTTTGAGATAATAGCAGAGCATTTCCCTTTGGCCGAGAGCACCCCTAAACCAAACGGCCTGTACCCTGCCTAGCACTTCTTTTGGGGAACCAGAGCCACCAGCTCTGACAGTCTATACTGCTCAGTGTTCTCTCACTGAACCAAACAACTTACATGGAGGAGAGACCGGCTTGGGCTCAAGCCACAGAGCCTGTTGTCTGTGGGGCCTGTGGTGAGCTAGCACAAGCCCTAGGGGCAGGCGGTGGAGGGAGCAGCCAGAAAGGAAAGAGAAAGGAAAGGACGGTCTCCAATTTGCTTCAAGGGCTTTCAGTGCCACCTAAAGATTCCACAGCTTCACTGTCACAGCAAGCCTTGAGAGGACATGCATGATCCAAACTCCAACACAGTGACAAGTTGGGGACAAGATAATGCTTGTCAGCAAGACAAGATGGTTCAATCATTCCACTGCCTCCCATACAGCAGTGAACACGAACAAACAGGAACAATCTAGATTCCCCTCCACATGAGCAATCCTGAAAACCCAGGATAAAACAGGAAATACATTCTAACACTCGGTGCTAGGAGAAGCATTAAACTGTCTCCTTAATCTACCCATAGAAAGCGATATTATAAAAACTATTGCTGTAGGAAGAAGGGATCAAAGCCAGCAGTCCAATTTTTTTTTAAATGTATTATACAAAAGCGGTAGGAATAAAGGATTTTAAGTAAAAAACAAAAAAACAAAACAAAACAAAACAAAACAAAAAAAAAAACCCAGGGAAGCGGGGCTCCAGAATGCCTGCGGACACCTAGCACACACATATGGAGTCCAAACACCAGAACATCATAGCAGAGGAGCCCATGTTACTGTGTGTGGGATACTGAAGTTCGAGGGTGGGGCTGAGGGCCCACAGGCCTCTGCTGTATTGATTACCTTTGTAGAGAACGGTATAGTACAGGGTAAGGTTCTCAGAGAGAGCTGGGAGGATGGGGGCAGGGCACTCCTCCCCCCCACCCCACCCCCCGCAAGGCAGGGGGAGGTCGGGAAGGGGAAATCCGCTTTAGGCTCTGGTTAAGAAGCCTTCCTATGAGAGTGCTGTGTCCTATCGCTTTGATGTCCAGAATCCTACAGTCCTAAGGATCCTCCATTTCCTTTAGGCAGCTAGACAGATTTTGCATTGACCCCTTTACCAGGTGGGGAGCATCAGCTGGGCTGAGACCCTTGTCTCCTCACTGGGAGGCCTTCAACCAAAACACAGGCCAAAGGACAAGAGTCTCAAGCACACACAGGGCCCAGAGCCATGGCCTAGCCCCCAGCTGTCTGCTTTTGCAATTCTCCAAGGCCATCAATTACACCAGTCCCCCAAGTAGGTCATAGCTATTACTCTCCCTTCAGGGTGATAACGACCGTCATTAGTTGTCCGCATACAGGCTGGCATCTAATGTTCTGCTTCTCTGAACTGCTCACACACTTGATAGGTCTCTACCTAGAAGCCTTCTGGGGCCAGACTCAGCTATCTGTGCTCTCATTGTAGAAAGGTAATTGAGGTGCAGCTAAAAGGGGAACCCCACACCCACCCAGGATCATGCTGGACTTCAGCCAAATACCTCATGCTGCCCTGTAAACTGTCCTGAGAACGTGAGGTGGCCATTGGGCAAGGAAGAGCTCTGCTTATCATGTTGTGTGGACAGGTATTTCCATCTCTGCCTAGACTCCGGTGTTGGAAGTATTCACTGCCAGCTCCTCCATGGAATGCCACTTACCCTTCTGTGGGGCCCTGGAGAGGCTGCCAGGCCTGTGCACGGCCACCTCTGCCACAGATAGCAGCAGGCAGGGTACGTGGTACAGAGGTATAGTTTCCAAAAAGCGCACAAGAAGGTATAAATCCAGGTGTGCAAATAAAGGCAAGAAAACAGACCAGAAAAGCCGAGGTGTCACAATGGGCCACAAGGCAAAAAAGTCTGTGCAGTAAAACTAGCCAGTCGAGCTTAGACCCAAGCTTAGTAGAGTGTGTGGTGCTAAGCAAACATATTTCCATGGGATTCCCCAAGTTTTCCAGAGGGGGCTGTTCAGTGAGAAACAGAACAGAATAAGCACAGTAACAAGTCCTGGGGGACCCAGCAGGCCTCAGCTCACAGGCAGTAGGCATGGGAGATGCCAGAGAGCCAGGGCCCCCACTCGCAGGGCCTGTCACCATGTCCACCTTAGAACCAGATAACTCCCAGGGCTCATGCAGACCCCACTTACCATGATTGTCCTTTAACAGACAGCAACTGAGACCCAGAAGACATGCCAGGGTATGCTGTTCCTGGTTAGGGGACCACAGGACATAAGTACATACAGTCAAATGCATAACCTGGGTTCCACCTAGGCTTTCTCCATAGATTTGGTCCATACACTGACCCCCATGGTGCCACCACTGCCCAGAAAAGCCCCTTGCCAGAACCTGAAACTCCAGCTCCATGTAAGGAGAGAAGGGGTCCCTTAGTAAACTCAGCTTCAGGATGCTAAACAGTTCCACAGAGGCCTGGCAACCCCAGCCTGACATCTACACAGAACACACACCAGGAGTCCAGACAGAAGCTTCTCCCCACAGCTACAACAGCAGTGCTCACCAGAACTAGAGAGAGAGAGATTGCCCCACCATGCCCTGTGGGATGTGGGACTGGACAGACCTGGAGAAAGGGGAGCAAGCCCCCACTGAGGTTGCATCCTAGAGGATGGCTGAGGGGTGACTTGCAGGAGCTGGGCAGAATCACCACAGCAACAGAATTCAAGCTGTCAGGACCCAGCTACCTAAAAGAAATGAGCTTTCTTTGGGGTGGTGGAAATGTTCTAGAAATGGATGGTGATAGGAGGGAGTTCTCCTCAACCTCAGTTTAAGGAGCAGGGGGTGGAGCCAGTGATTTCCCCAGGCTGTGGAGACATCAGGCTGGGTTCCAGGGCAGGCAGAGGTTTCACTGGGCCATTCTCTGTGGACTGTTTGTTTGCAGCAGCTGGAAAATAAGGCCTGGGCACCGAATGACAACTGCTGCCAGCCCAGCCAGGTTTTAAAAATAGGATAGGGAAAAACCAACTTCCTTGTGTTCATTCTCAACCTCAGGGGCGTTGGCAGGAAAATAGTCAAAGCCGGGTGGGTGGCTGAGGCTGGAGGATGTTTGTGCTGGCATCACACTGTGGCTGCACTGGGCTGCTCTTGTTGTCACTCCCGCCCAGCAGGACAGCTGAGGACCCAGCCCAGCGCTGCCTCCACTGTGCCCTCCACGCTTGGCTCAGCTCAGCTCCAAGGACAATTTAGCAACCAGAACGTCAAGTAACACTGCATCCTCGGGATGCAGCTAGCGGGAAAGGCTGGGGCAGAGGGGACAAAGAGGCTGGCAAGTTGGCAGCTGGGGGAAGCCACCTGGCTACATGACAGGGAACTGAAAGAACCCAGAGCCAGGGAGGGAGGGAATCGGCTGCCACTTACGACACATGTGCACAGCCCTAAAGGACTCTGGCCTGCACAGAGCCCCTCAAGCCTGCTGGAAATAACATCCCACTGTCACCGTCCCACAGGGGACACTGCAGAGTTGTGTCCTCTCTGAACCTTCTCAAGTACCTCCTGCATGTTCCTGGTTGTCCCTAGAGGCTACTGCCAGCTGCCAGAATGATCCCTGGCAGAAGGACTGGTGCCCTAGAAGCAGCTAGCTCTGGTAGCTGATGCCAATGGGCTGTTTCAGGTTTGCTTCAGTCAGGGACAGTCTTTGAGGAGGTCACTAATATCTAACTTAGAAAATGGCACAGCCTAGCCCTGCTGAAGATCCACAGGACACCTGGCTTCTTGTATGTGGAGTTTAATTTCCCAGTGCCCAGTTTCAAGAGGAAGAGTCTGAGGGACCGAGAAGCCAGGGTACTTGCTCAGGGTTGGAAAGGTGGGAAGCATGTGTTTTGGGAATCCTAGGTTTGCTGGAAGTTTCCATACACATCATGGAGAGTTGTTATATCCCCCTCTCCCAGCCTCAGTTTCCCAGCTTTAATATGAGACAGGAAGAGTTCCCAGTGGGACTGATATGAAGGAAAATGGACAGAAGCCACCCAGTGAAGAATCATTCCTATTTCCCTGTCCCCTTCTCCCTGCCACGCACTCTGGGTTTACTTGTTTGGAAGGAGGGCCTTGGGATTCTTGGGCAGCATGTAGGAATTGTGTCTGAGAGAGTGGAAGCCAGCTCCACACAGCAGGTCTGCTCAGACTTCATTCTGTATAATGAAATGGGGGGAAATCACAGCAGAGTGGGGAGTGCTGGCTCTGTTCTGGACACTTCTCAAGACCATTTGGGAAGGAAAGCTGGGAAGCAGATGGCCTAGGTTTTCTGGCTATGCAGGGGAGGCTGACCTGGGCCTCCTTCAAGGTAGCTCAGGAAACACTGACATGTCTCTGTAGACATTTTAACCCCTAGTTTAGCATTAGCCTGGCTGCCATCAGCCAGGACCAAAAAGAGCTCCGAGAAGCTATGTGAACCTCTGTCCTTGTGTCCTGGAGTGAGAATGTGGACAGTAGACAGAACATCCCAGCCTGAGCACACCAGGAAGCCCACTGTCTGGGCCTTTTCTTTCCATTTTTTCCTTCCTTCCTTCCTTCCTTCCTTCCTTCCTTCCTTCCCCCTCCCCCCTTTTTTTGACAAAGTCTCACCGTGTAACCTTAGGATGATCCCGAATTAAGTAGCTCAGATTGTACTTGGACTTGTGAACTTCCTACCTCAGCCTCCAGAATTCTGGAATTACAGACCTGTGGTGTGCCACCAGGCCTGGCTTTGAGGCCCAAAGTCCAAGTGACCAGCTCCATCTCTGAGTGCATCCTTGTCGAGTAGATTGTAGGAACGACATAGGATTGTCTTATCCGTCCATGGGGACCCATCTTTTTCTATTTTGGCACTTGGAGCCTTGGCATGGAGACAAAGACAAAGGATACAGAGCCCTGGCCCAGGAGGCTCTTAAGCTCCTATGGCCCCCAAGGACACGGTGAGCCCCAGTAGAGCTGCCTTTTCTGGGTGTCTCGAAAGCCTGTGTTGCCTGGCTAGCACCTGACCTGTACTAGTGACGTAATTTCTGACGGTGTCACAGAAGGTTTTGTGTCCAGACTCAGATCACAGCTAAAGCCAGCCTTGCATATGTTTGGTGACCTTTGTGTCCTTGGGGACATGTTGTGCTGAGGGCAGGCTGGAGGAAGGATTACACAGCTCCTATGCTGTTGCCAAACACATCTTGGAGAAAAGAGAAAGCAAACAGTCCGGGCAGTCTGCCCCTCCTCAAGCTCTGGTGAAGCTGTTCCTGAAATAGCTCCTGTAAGGGGCTGGTGCAAATGTCCAAGGGATGAGGAGACGTACTTCCTTGTCCCTGTGGAGGAAGACCCCAACTCCACCCCATCAGACCTCTGTGGGCCCTCAGGGAAGTGGCTGGCCTGCTTTTCTGGGAACTGAGAGGGTCTTGTGCAAGAAGAAAGTACAGTTAATATGACACAGCTTCAGGAAAAATAAAAAGTGCCCGGCCTCATTACTACTCATCACTGGCTCTGGCTGCCTAGATATGGGATTCTGGAACCTAGGCCCTTGGGCTTTACCCCGGGGTGGGGAGGGGATGGAAACAAGGTGTCCCCTCAAGAGTACAGAAGCCAGGTGCCACAGGAGGATGGGTTAGAAGCAATGCCAGGGGCCTGGAGGGTACCAACAATGTCCTCTCTAGCACCTCCATTTCTTAGGGACCACAACTCCCCTGAGACAGGATAGAGAGACATGGAAAAATCTGTGGGATGTGAGAAGGGAAGGAGCTCTTCCCCAGGGATCTGGTTGAAGCCTCTTACCAGCAGCTAAGCAAGAACTTGAGCACAGTTAAGAACTGCTCAAGGCCTTCTTGCTCACCAGCTATAATCGTGCAGCTGTGTGGAAGTCTCAGGGAGAGGACACGCACTAACTCCTTATGTGTCCCTAGATGCTTCTGGTTTTCTAGCTTGTAATTCCTTTGAAAACACCCCAGAGCCACCCCATAATTTCATTTATCAAAATAGAGAGAGAATGGAGGAGGGTCCTTAGCAGGCTTCTGTTGTCAAAAGAAGCAGCTCTATACTTCAAAGGGATAAGTCAAAAGGCACAGTTTATTCTGAGGAAAGCCCATGGCTGTCACCCCAAATACTGCGTTCCACTGAGGAAGCAGTTTCATGGACGTTTTAGAGTAACAGAAAAGTTGCACATCTAGGCATCTAGGAAATGCACATTAGTGGAATCCTGAGAGTTAGTATCTTGACCCCTTGCCAGTGTCACAGATGACACTTTTTAAGATTTAACCTTTCCTTTTTTGTGGTTCATTCCCAAGATTTCAGATTAATAAATACCACAAGCAGAAAACATATTAAAAACATGAAAGTTCTACCCTCTTTACCAATTCAGACACTGTAACAGTTCAGCCTCTGCAGAAACCCAAAGTCTCTTAAAATCTAAAATTTCTTTTAGAAATTCAAAGTCTCTCAACTGTGGGCTCCAATAAAACAAAAATCGAGTTAAATACTTTCTTACTTCAAGAGGGAAGAAGTCCTTTTTAGGACACAGTCACAATCTGAGCAAAGCAAAACCGAACTACAATGGTATAAATAATTCATTGTCCAATATCTGGGTTCTACTCATGATCTTCTGGGCTTCTCCAAAGGGCTTAGGTCACTTCTCCAGCTCTGTCCTCTGCAGCACAGACAACTTGCCTCCAAAACTCAGGCAGGCTCCATTCCACTGCTGCTGCTGTTCTGAATGGTCACCACATGATATTGGCATCTGCAAAATGCCGGGGTCTTCTGCTGCAACTGGGCTGCACTTCCATCAGCAGCCTCTCCTGGGCTCTCTTCTTGGTCCCAAGCCTCAAGTTCTCTCCATGGCCCTGTCAATCCTGTGACTTCAGCCACCACTGAGGCTGCACCTTCCTCATGACCTTGACTGGTCTCTGACAGTACCAAGCCTCAACTGACCAGACACCATAGATTCTTCACACAAAAGGCCCAGTGGAGTCATATATCCACGGTCCGAATGCACAGAACGATGAATGCTGGCACTCAGAATGCTTTTTCCTTTTGGTTCAGTCCTGGTCCCTAGCACACAGAATGGTGCCACTTTCATCTGAGATGGGCTTTCCCACCTCACTTTATTCAGTCCAGCAATTCCCTTTCAGACATTCCCAGGAATTTTTCTTTTAGGCGATTCCAGAGCCTGTCAAGTTGATAGTCAGTATTAAGATCACACTGCTATAGCGTTGTGTTTCATCTGGCAACGTAAGTGTTAGTGGCATAGTATGGCAGTTCTTCAAAATAAACGTAGCCTAGGGCTGGAGGACAGCTCAATGCCAAGTCACTGTTGTAGATCACAGAGTGTGCTGTGCAGTGTTACTGATATTGATTGCTTTTCCTGACTTGGTGTGCTGTGCTAACACAGTGATGGGCCAAGTAATAATGGACCTCTGAAATCATGAGCTAAAATAGACTCCTCTCCTTCCTTTGTCCTCCTCCTAATCTTCTTTGATTTTTGAGACGGTGTTTCACCATGTAGTCCTAATTGTCCTGGAACTCATTCTGTAGGCTGGCCTTGAACTCACAGAGATCCTCCTGCCACTGCCTCCAAGTGCCGGGATTAAAGGTGTGCACCATCACACCAGGTTGAGCTTTTTTTTTTTTTTTTCTTAGCTTGATTATCTCTGTGGTCTTTGCTTTTTGTCTCATCACAGCAGTGTTACTCACAAAAGTTAGAAGCTGGAAGCAAGCCTTGGATGAATGAATGTGCTCCACCCACACAGGGAGCAGTTTTCCTGACTTACAAAGCGGGAACTTCTGACATGTGCTGTAACATGGACAAACCCTGAAGTCCTTCTGCTGAGCAAAATAAGACTGTCACAGGAAACATACGGAATGATGCCACTCCCGTCTGGTCCTAAAAGGAGGAGTCAAATTCAGGAACAGCAAGTGTAGGTGGTCAAGCCTGGTGGGTAGTGCTTTAAGGGCACAGGTCCTTTGGAAAGCTCAGCAAGTTCTATAGATGGTGGAGATGGCCGTGAAGCGCATGGATGCACTTGATGTTTGAGACATGTGCGCATCGAAAGAATTAAGATGCGGCTCTTACCACTACAGAGACAAGAAATTAGTTAAAACAAAACAAAACAACAACCCTAGGTGAATGCTAAAAAGCATAGGAGGAAAGCAGTCTTGCAGAAGTTTCCCTGGGCTGAGGGTGGGAGTCACTACGTTAGCTTCATTGGAATCCCTACCGGCCCCTTGGGAGTTGTGAGCCTGTGGGATTCTGATCACAGACAGTGAGGATGCTGAGGCTTCTTCAGGAAAGCAGCTTTGAACCATGTAGGTAGACCCAGATGAACTGTTTGAAAGAACTGAATGAGGAGTACAGAAAAACAGCTTTTGAGACAGGGTTTCTCTGTGTAGCCCTGGCTGTCCTGGAAGTTACTCTGCAGAACAGGCTGGCCTCGAACTCAGATCCACCTGTCTCTGCTTCCCAAGTGCTGGGATCAAAGGTGTGGACCACCACTGCCTAGAGAAACAGGGCTTTCAATATAATTTTTGTTTCTTTGTCTTCCATACATGGTAACTTATAATTTCATCGGTTATTTTTAAACCTTAAGGTGAGATTTTAAAGGTGGCCTGGATATGGAGGAAGGGGGAGCTGCTTGGGAGATGCAGTAAGATTTCACATAGGCTCTGACAGAGACTAAGCTGCATGGCTTCCTCTGTGTCTCTTTCAAGGTCGCTGGGAAGGCTTGCTAAAGGAGGAGGGGCTTGCAGGGGAGACGGAGAATTCAAGGATGTTGCTGACCCTTCATGGCTATTTTCTATTTTTCTTGTTCTTATTTCCCAGGGGCTCCTCAGGCAGTGCTTCTCAGGGGTCCTGGGTACCAGCCTCAGCCTGCTGTCTCCTGAAGGCCAGGGCCTCTCCAGTCAGCAGTGAGGGACATCTTTGTTTTGGTTGCTCTCAGTCTCCTGCAGAAGTAATCAGGTTCCCTCTGCATCTGGAAAGACCAGCAACATCTGTTCTCTCCCCCTGGGATCCACAGCTTCTTGGTGGCTTCTGTCTGAAGACAGAGCAAACAGGAGCTGAGGGGAGGGGCTGAGGAAACTGGGGTTTAGGGAACCTGGTTCTCACCCAGCAGGAGGTCTGTTTGCACAGGCTTTACTCAACCCTAAAATCACATACAGGCATTTGGCCCAGGTCCTAATGAGCTCTGGGGACTTCTGACCAGCACAGGCTGCCCTTCTGACACAGAAAACACAATTAGACTTGTGCAAGTAGCCTGTGAAACGCCATGTTGAATAGAGCTCCCTGCCATCTCCTGCCCCGCCCCTCCTCCAGAGGCAAAGTGAGTGGGCAGCCATGGAAGACAGTGGCCAATAACTCAGAATGAGCACAGCAGCTCGGTTTCAAGTCCTTGGCTGGGCAGCAAAAGGGAAGAAGAACAGGAGCCGATGGCGGTGGTGACAGTGTGCCATCGATCTTCATGTTATAAAGAACCAAAGTTCCTTGGAGTGCTGGCAGTGTCACTGTGGGTAAGAGATTGCAACAAAGCACAGTACTGTTAAGATCAATGTCCCATTGCAGCCCATGACCTTGAGACAATTCCCAAGGCTCTGGAGGATAATAGGCTGTTCTCAGTGGTGATCTAATGAGGTATAGCCACAGGCAAAGGCTTCTGGCCCATTTGCTGGAGAAGAGCAAAGACACTCTGGTGGAAAAGAGAGAGAGAGAGAGAGAGAGAGAGAGAGAGAGAGAGAGAGAGAGAGAGAGAGAGGTGGTTCACCTGCCATCAAGCCTGATGACTCAAGCTGTCCTCCTGTGATCTCTACTACAGCAACATGGCTCACAATGCACCCACCACACATGCACACAAAATAAAAATTAAAGATAAATAAATAAATAAATAAATAAGTAAATAAATAAATAAATAAAAATGAATTCTGTTCATCTGTTTATTGCTGTTCTTTTCCAAGGACAGATCACTTAGAGAAGACAAGTTTTGGATGATAGATTCCCACCCAAGTTGACTTAAGCAAAAGACATAAAACCCAGAAAGGGTGTTTACTCTCTGGTTACTTGTTATGTTACTATGACAAAATGCCTGGTAACTATAACTTCCAGGAAGGAAGTGCTTGTGTTGGCTCCCTTTCTAAGAATGCCATCCATCATGATGGACAAAACATGGCGGGGGAAGGCAGCTGGTTACATTGTGTCCACACTCAGCAGCCAGTCCTGAGCACTGCTGCTCAGCTCCCTTGGTGCTTTGTATTCATCCTGGAACCTCGTTCACAGAATGGGATCACCCATATATAAGGTGCTTCCTCCCGCTTCAATTAATCTAATCAATTTCTTTTTATGGTGATTCTAAATGCCATCAAGATTAGCCTTATACATTTCTTTGGACAGGAGACTGCAAGATGGGTGAGATCCAGTTCCAGCCAGCTCTAAGCAGTCAAGTCCTGCAGCCCCATCTACACATTCAACCATCTCCAGCTCAGGTTTCTTCAGCTCCTGGCTTATTATCAGGCGACCTTGACTGTCTCAGGCAAAGTGGGCAGGGCCACAGGATGCCGAGGGAAGACAATTTCCGAAGGAAGCAGCACTGTTGGAGGCTAACATGGAAACAGTCAACCATCACATGCATCAGGCATGCCTGGTGGCACTAACATGAAAGTAGTCACCCATCGTATCCACCAGACACACTAGGTGTCACTTGTACTGTCGGGCACCCTCCTCCTAGCGGAGTAAACAGACAACTTCTGCCTGTATACCTCTGTGACAGGTGCTCATTACTTCCGAAACAATTCCTTTGGCAGGACTGACTTCTGTCACCATAACTATCCACAGGGCCAGCTTTCCTGGACAACAGAGACCACTCCAACACCAGGTATCTATCTCCCATCTTTTCCCCCTCTTCTGCCTAGGAGTCATCAACAGATGGGCTGGGGTAGATAGGGCAGTCTGTTCACTGTCCGAAACAGCACAGATCAAGTGTGACAGACAGCCTTATGGGAAATTCCTTCCACCTTTTCTCCCTGGCCTAAAATAGCCATTTCCTTCTAGGTTGTGTGAAGGGGGTGGGACAGGGTGGAGCAGTGTTAGCATCTCCAGGTGCCTGGTTTGGAAGTATTCTTGGAAAGGTCAGTGTAGGTCTGGTGACCACTGAGCCAGGCACTTCACCACTCACCAGAGGACAGTTTGGAGCCCTTGAGCTTGTAGCCGTAGGGAAGCATGCACTACATGGTAGATGGACTCTTCAGGTTCCTTAGGAATCTATGGCTGTTTGGACATGACATCCATGCCACAAATCCTAGGAATTTCAATCTCAAGTCATATCCACCAAGCTGCTGGGGTCACACGGAAAGGTGGGCGTGACTCTTAAGATAATAACTGAGTCCTGGTTAAGACCGCCTGAGCAATCTCAAAACAGAAGGGCAAGATACAATTTGGTGGTGGTGGGGTGTCAGCCAGCCTCTTACTGCCAGTCTCATCACTGTGACAGAAGGGAGGCCCTGACTAAGGGTGGCAGTTGTATTCTGCCACATCTTTTCCCAGTACACCTTTCTTGACCACCATACAGAGGAGCCTTGTCTCTCCACAAGAATCCTCCATGGCTCTTCTGTTGTCTACAGGGATGGACAGCTACATTTGCCCCAACGTCACTGGCTGGCTGTCACCATTGAAGAAATAACCCAATTGGCTGGGAGTCACTTACTATAACCAACAGGCCCCTCCCCATTCTCTATGGTCTCATAGTCTCCTGTTGGCTTGTCCTGGAGGGAGGGATGTTTGGCCTGTCTCCACCAAATGGTGAAGATAGCTGGGGCCCACCCAGAGGCAGCTGGCATGCCTAGGGTGTGTCTGAGAGGTCAAAAGAGATGGGGGCTGGGGTAGGGGTGTAAGAAGGCGGGCCTTAGAGACTACAAGTATCCTAAGAGGTCCTTGAATCTCCTAAGTCCTACTCCTTGACCTCCAGGATGTAGAAGGACCCATGTAGGAGCAGGTGGCAATCTGTCTTCGTCTTATAGCGTTGCTCCTAAGTACAATCAGGTACTGCCAGCATAGGTCTCAGAGCAGGCTCAGAGGGCTTCTTACCTGTTTCACCAGTCTATAGAGTGCTGTCTACCTCCATTCACCAGTCTAGAGAGGGCCTGTCCACACCCATTCACCAGTCTAGAGAAAGAGCCTGTCCACCCCTACTCACCAGTCTAGAGAGGGCTGTCCATTCACTAGTCTATAGAGGGGGTGTCCACCTCCATTCATCAGTCTAGAGAGAGGCTGCCTTCTTGCATTCGCCAGGCCAAACAGGGCTTCTGGGCTGGGGCCTGGGTCCCAGGTACCTGTCATTTGCTTCATATGCTGCTGTTTGCAGCATAGACTTTACCTGGACCTGGGTGGTCATGCAAAACTTCAAGCTCTACCTAGGTTGTTCAACTAAAATCTGCAATCTTCAGAATCTCTGAGAATGGAACACATTAACTTTGGGGGATCAGAGGCCTAGAGTCTGAAGACATCAACCCTGATCAGTAGAAGGGCCTGCCTCTGTGAAGGCCCAACCACAAGGAGACGTTTTGCCAAATCTGAGTAGCCAACTTTCTCTAGCCCACTTTCTTATTTCCTTTTTTAATGCTCCATAAAACCCAGTGACAGTTGGGACCCAGGGCACCCGGTCTTGCATGATCACCAGACTGTCAAAGGCTCCTGAATGGTTCCTTCAGGTTCCCAGAAGTAATTTGGTTATTTATTTTAAACCAACCTTGTTTGGAAATTGTTTAAAGCAATTACAATAAAAGCAAAGCTAAATTATATTTTAACTGCTAAAGTATCACTTAAAACCAGATGACAGAAAGCCCTTTGGCAAATGGCTTCAGAGCAGGCTGTTTTATCTATGTTTAGACAAACTACACAGTAGGTTAATTTAAAACCATTTTTACTACATTTTATTTATTTTGTGTGCAGTGTTTGTATGTGGGCATGTGTGTGCCCAGCATGCATGTGCCACAGCAGATGCCCTGGGTTCATTTCCCCTGAACCCACATGATAGGACAGAACTGACTCTTGCAAATTCTTTTTTGACCTTCACATGAATAAGATGGCACAGATGAGGTCACACACACTGTGAGTGCACACACAGAGGTGCACACACAGAGATACACACACACACACACACACACAAATACATGTGATAAAAATAAATTAGACACAGTTAAGAGATTAACCGTAATAAGTAACCATAAAAGAGATCAATTACAGCAATACGGTGTAACTCAGCAGCATGCCCCTCCTGCACTGAAGGAACATTATTAAATAAATACAGGCCACTGTGGCTGACAGCTTATTTGGTAATGGAAGTAGCTACTGAATGACTAAGAGTGGCTAGGGATGAAGAAATGACTCACTTCCCAGGCAAAGACAAAGAGCCACAGGGCCAGTCATGCTTCTCAGAATAGCATGCAGTCTGAACCTTACAGATTATTTATTGTTATAATGTTCTATTTAAGATTTTCAGGGCTCCTGTGGGTTCAGAGAACATCCGATAACCAGGCCTCCAGCTTCCACAGAACCAGAGAGTGTGTTGTGACCAGGTCTCCAGATGAGTTGCCTCAGAGGTCGGTGCAGAGCTGAGCTTTGGCTCCACTGCCCAGGGTCCCCTGAGAGATCGGGCTTTGGTCCCAGTGGTCTGAGATCAATATGGGGTGGGGATTGATGTCTGAGAGGCTAAACATCACCACAGGACCCAGAGTCTGTATTTCTGTGGTCCCAGAGGTTACTGTGGACCTTTGGCTCTAACCATGGCCTCTTGGTAGTAGACTGGCTTCAGTGGGTCTGAAGTTAGGTATCCTGCCTTCGGTAGGTTCATAGATCACCAGGGTGACCAAGGATTAGACTCCATCTGCTCACCTCACTGCTTAGTGTGCAACCCCACCCTTGGCCAAGACAGGATCACTTTAACAACCCATTCCATAGTCAACACCAACTTTCTCCAGTCCTCATAGCTGAACTTTGTGCAGACATTACTACAAGAGACACAAACACTAGAATATCCAAGTGAAAGAGGAAGTTAGAACAATCCTGCTCCAACAGATAGTAAAATATGACCAAGTGATACAAGAAGGAGGACATCGGGTGTCTATGGCCCATCACCAACTAACTCCCCATAAGAAAACCCCACATTACACAAATGGCCAAAACGTCTAAGAAAGAAGTTAGAGTCCTACCATTCAAAAGAATCAGTGATCATTCTGGGGCACTCTGCCTCTTGGTGCAGACCCAGCTTAGCTCGTTCCTGTGGACCTCACTCTTCCCTTCAAGCCCACCTTCGTTCCTTTGTGTCAGCTGTTCAGACCTAGAAACACTCTCTACCAGGAATCCCCAGTGGCCACGGCAGACTAGAACTCACTCTCCTTCCTCTCCTCCACTGCGCTCTCTCCTGTCTCATATTCAGCCCTGTAGCAGCCTGCTTGAAGGTATCCCTCCTCTGACTCCAAATGCATTCACTGGAGACTCTGCTTCTTGGTACAGACCCAGACCCCCTATCCCTCCCCCTCCATATTCTTTGTATTACTGCAGCCTACTTGCAGGTGTCCCTCCTCCCACATCTCCAGCTTGCACGGCCCCTAGCCACCTTTTGTAGACAGGGTCCATTAGCTCTTTCCCTCCATCCGCCTCAGCCATGACTCCTAGCCCTTTTCTATTTCTGCCACCCATAGACCCACAGACTCTACCAAGGAACCCACAGCCACCACCCTTCCCTAGGATTCAGAGAGGGCAACAGAAATCAAGGAATAGAATACTCATCTGCCCCCAACAAAGACAAGAACAGTTATCAGCACCTAGAATCACTTCAAACATCCTAACTCCAAATGCCTAGATCCCAAAAACTGGAAATGGAAAACTTGGGAAGCCAAACAAAAACCTCAGAGGTAAAAGCCTCACCAACCAAGTGCAAGACATGGACGAGAGAACCTCAGCCACTGAAGACAAGATAGAAGAAAATGACTATCTTGGCCAAAGAAAATGTTAAATAAATAAAAAAAACAAATGCAAACAACAAACAAACAAGACACAGAACATCTGGGAAAGGAAAAGACCAAATCTAAGAATAATAGGAATAGAGGAAGGAAAAGAAACCCAGGTCAAAGGCACAGAAAATATTTTCAACAAAATCTGAGAAGAAAATGTCCATAACCCAAAGGAGATATTGTCTTAGTCAGGGTTTCTATTTCTGCACAAACATGACCAAGATGCAAGTTGGGGAAGAAAGGGTTCATTGAGCTTACACTCCCAATTGCTGTTTATTACTAAAGGAAGTCAGGACTGGAACTCAAGCAGGTCAGGAAGCAGGAGCCGATGCAGAGGCCATGGAGGAATGCTGCTTACTGGCTTGCTTCTCCTGGCTTGCTCAGCCTGCTTTCTTATAGAACCCAAGACTACCAGCCCACAGATGGTACCACTCACAAGGGGCCCTCCCCCCTTGATCACTAATTGAGAAAATGCCTTACCGCTGGATCTCATGGAGGCCCTTTCTCAACTGAAACTCCTTTCTCTGTGATAACTTCAGCTTGTGTCAAGTTGACATACAAAACCAGCTAGTACAGATACCTATCAAGGTACACGAATCATACAGAAGTCCAGGTTGGGCCAGAAAAGAAATTCTCCATGACACATAATAATCAAAACAAAACACTATATGTACAGAACAAAGAAAGATTACTAAAAGCTCAAACAATTTGGAATAATAAAAGAACCACTGGAGGTTTCACCATCCCTAAACCCAAATTGCACTTCAGAGCTATTGTTATAAAAACATGGACTGATATAAGTAAAGATAACAGCATGGTGTTGACTTAAATAAAAGCAGAAATGTCAATCAATAGAATAGAACTGAAGACTCAGACATAAGTTCACACACCTATAGATACCTGAGTTTTGACAAAGCCAAATATATACAAACTGGAAAAAAGACAGCATCTTCAACAAATGATGCTGCTCAAACTGTGTGGCAGCTTGGAGAAGAGAAAAAATAGACCTGTAGTACCCTGCACAAGACTCAGTTCCAAGTGGATCAAGGACTTCAACATACCGGATATCCTGAATCAGATCTGAACAGGACACCAACAGCACAGGCACTAAGACCAACAATTATAGCTTTAATCTTTCCAAACCTATTTTCAATGATGACTTTAAATGTTTTAACCCCCCTTTTAGCCCACCACCCACCAGAGGTAGTAGAAAGAAAGGATACAGGGGAAGTGGACCGGTTTAGAAATGGTTCTTTGGAGCAACTCCTGTTTGTCTGTTGTCTGAAAATTGGCAATTCAGTTCACAGGTATCAGCAGCAGCAGCTCCATCCACTTGCAAACACTTCATGGATACACCAGCAGTCTAGCTCGGTAGAGTCAGCATAGCAAACACGAATCAGCAGTGGTGGCACTACCTAGTAGAGACTGCCAGGTCTCAGCCTCAGCTTGAGTCAGCAGGAGGGACCAGGAGGAATGCCAGGAGAAGTTCTTGGCTGTGTAGCAAAGATCAGCGAAGATACCAGACCCATGAGCATTGCACAGCTAACTCTATTAGCAAGCCAAGCGTAGCCTCCGTCACAGTCCATTGAGTCTTGAGTTCTATTTATACTCTCTCCAAACATCACGTGTCCTCCACGGGTCTTGCCTCAGCATGTGCATCTGTCTCAGCTGACATCACTCTGCCAATCAGCCTGAAGCCACAGCACACCACCAGAAGTTTTTGGCCCTTTTTTTCCTCTATGGCGTCATGACAAATGCAGCTCAACAACGCAATGGAAGGCAGACCGATACATGCGTTTTGGTGTCATTAGCGAAGAATCCTTCCTCACGTGTCCTTTCACGTGCTTGCTTTAGCAGAACATCCTTTCACCTGTGTCTGCTTCAGCTAAATGTTCCTTCACGTGTTTACCCCAGCAGAACACCATCCAACTGACTTTCCAAAGAACACTTACGTTTCCACTTCAATCAATAAACAGGACCTCATGAAACAGAAAAGCTTCAGCACAGCAAAGGATACCAACATTCAGGCAGAGTGGCAGAGCACAGAATGGGAAAAGATCTTTACTAATTACACATCTGACAGCAGGTTAGCATCTGAAAAATATAAAGAATTTAAAAACCTGAATAGTAATAATAATAATAATAATAATAATAATAATAATAATAATAATAATAAATGGGGAACAGAACTAAACAGAGACTTCTCAAAAGACAACTCACATATGGCTGAGAAACACTTGAAGAAATGTTCAACATCTGTGTAGGAACAGGAAGGGACATCCGGAAGCTAGGAATAGGTCTAGCTCAAGATCCAGCTATACCACTCTTGGCTGTAGTCCCAAAGGATTCTGGATCCTACTACAGAGACACTTGCTCATCCATGAACTTGCTGTTCTAGTCATAAGAGCCAGACACTAGAAACAGCCTAGATGTCTATCAACTCATGAATGGATAATGAAAAGATACATTTACATAATTTAATATTTTCATCAGCTAAAAAATTAAATTTCTGGGTAAATGGATGGAGCTAGAAAAAAATAATTCCAAGTAAGGTAACTGGACTTCAAAAGACAAATATTGTGTTTTCTCTTATATGTGGTTATTAGGATTTAAGCCTTCAATATATATGCTATAATTGTATAATCACAGAGGAGGTACTGAGTGAGGGATTGAGGGGAAGAGAGGGTCTCCCAAGGACGCGGAAGTAGAATATATAGTTACAGGAGAGCGGGGGAAGACTGGAGTGCAAGGATCAAATGGAGAGGGGATTAAAGAGATGACGGGTAAGAAGGGAAAGTGAGGGGGGTAATTAGCACGAAGGGCCATATGGAAACCGTCCACTGTGGAAGCTTCCGTATAGATTACATATGTCAATATATTCAACATAATCAGATAGATCATATTTCATATATAGTAAAGAAATCTAAATGGAGTTACCAAATAACAGGGGAGGCAATACCCCAACTAGACATCTTTTGCCATGAAGTGAAACCCCCAGTACCAGGAATGGATTACATCTAATTGAATTGTTGGTCAAAGGAGCCTATGGAAACCTCCAAACACCTCAAGGCTGTTGGCTGTTCTCCACAAACTAGTGGTCAGGCTCTGTTGATGAAGATAATACATAGCTCACTGAACATGGAGTTGTCGAGCTGGTATCTAGCTAGAGGCTTCATCCACACTGACTTGTATTCATGGTACTGGAAGATACTCTGCACACTACCAGAGGAGAAAGGCAGCCATCAACCCAGCTACAAACCCTACAACAATCTGCAAACCACTGCAACCCACAACGGTGACTTGCTTGCAAGATATTCAGGTTTAATGGTAGCACAAAGATGATAGGAGTAGCCAACTACTCCCTGATTGGATTTATGGCCAATCCAAAAGATGGAACCCATGCAGGATGCTGCTCAGGTGGCCAAGCACCTGAGACTGGGTAGGCCATTGGAGCCAGAGGTGGATGACTCCATGGAAACTGTCTTCCAGACACAACATAGTGATGACAGAACATATGAACTCACAGGCTATGCCACATGCACAGAGCCTGCACAGGTTCAAGGCAGATAGGGTCCCACTGCAGAGATGGGGAGGTAGACATGAACTCCTACCCCTAACCAGGAAGCTACCTGCAACAGACACTGGCTTGTAGAGGAAAACCTAGCTTTCTCCAATGGAGTTTCATAGAGTACATTAACCACACTTAAGAATAGCCCCGACACTCAGCAGTGGGTGGCCAGCACAAAATGAACTCAGTGGTATTTTGTGGACAGTTTGTGTCTTATTGCTTTGTTTGGGCATATTTTTTGTCTTTTGCTTATATGTTATTGTTTCTGATTCTGTGAGTTGGTTTTTGTTTGTTTATGTGTGTGTGTGGCAGAGTTTGATACCACTGAGACCACCAGACAAAACTTAAAAGATAAAAAACAAGTTTATTTATAGCAATGTTGTGACAACAGTCACTTTGACAAGCTGAGAGCTGCTGCAAAGGGAGAAGTCAGGAGCTGAAATTTTTTTAAAGGTACAAATCACAGTTGCTTTAACTCTGGGGATTTTTTGCTCCATGAGGCATTATTATGGTTGTTTTTCCTGAGCAAGGAGTCATTAAGTGAGATTACAGAAGCAGAATTCGTATCTGGTCAATATCTTAGAATAAGGATTACACAATAATGGGAAATGAGCCAGGTGACTCTGAGACCAGGCTCCTCTTTGGGTTGCTGTCAAGACTCAACTGCTGATGGAACTGATCTTAGGGTCATTGTCCACACATCCTGTGGTGAACAATCCTTCGGCTAAGAACAAGGTCCTGCTGAATCCTGGGTTTTTCTTTTTTCTACACAGTAACTTAGTTTGAAACCTAGTTTTAAATAGAGCTAGTTTTTAACCATTTTGTGTGTGCGAGAAAGAGAGATAGACAGATAGACAGACAGACACACACACAATGTGTAATATGTATATGGAAAAGTTAATGAGCCAAACAATATTTCCAAGAAGCTTGTGACTTCCAAGAAGCCAGTCCGGAGAGTTCATGGCACAGATGAACGATCAGAAGTAAAGCTGAATGAAACAGACACATCATTTAGTGAAATGGTAGTTTAAAAAAAAGTCCCAAATTTATAAAAAGAAGGTTTCCACACATAAGATGCACATAGAACTCCAAGCAGACATGACCAGAGAAGAAATTGGCCACGACATATTATAATCAGGATGCTAAAAGTACAAAGTCAAAAAATAAGCCCAGTTAACTCAAGAAAAAGACAGCTCACACACAATGGCAGCAATGCCATATCACCAAGACTGCTCCAGCAACCAGAAAAGCCAGAAGAACGTGGAATGAGACATTTCAAACTCTAAAAGTAAACAACTGTGACCCAGAATGCCAAATCCTACAAACGATCTTTCAAAATTGGTGGAGAAATAAAGGTATTTTAAGACAAACACAAATTAAGGCAATTCTGCAGAAAGTCCTCAGTGGAACACATCACAAGAGGAAGGTGAAGGAAGACCTGACTACAGAGAGACAAGTCAGACTTGGGAAAGAAGCAACCGCATCTGACCTGGCAGCTCAGCAAAACCTTGAACTATTATGGGAGCAGAGAGAAAAAGCAATAATAATCTAGCAAAACAGAATGTCACCTAACACATTTACAGAAAGTAGCAAACCCCTCTCTACAATAACCTCAATACAAATGACCTCTGCTCATCACTGAAAAGATACAGACTAATGGACTGGATTTAAGGCGAGAACCAACTATATGCTTTCTCCAAGAAACACACTTAGCCAACAATGACACCTGGAAATTTGATATCAAAGGGTGGGAAAAAATACCAAGCAAATGGGCAATGTAAACTAAAACTCATTAGGAGAGATAAGGGGCACTAGATTAGGGTCTTTTCTTGCTATGGTTCTTTAGCAGAATAATGATATTGGGTTTTCCACTAGGTCTAGAGATAGAGCAGAGGATTGGGAATAAAACAGCAAGACTGGGCCACTCGAACTGGCAAAGGAAGCAAAAACATGCTTTGGAAAAAGAGCTAGTCTAGTCCATAAACAGTGCTGGCAAAGCTGACTCCACCTGCGGGAGAATTAAATTAGATTTATATCTTTCACTTTGTACAAAACCCAGTTCAAAATGGATAAAAAAAAAAAACAAAAAACAAAAAACAAAAACCCTTGATGTAAAGTCTGCAAGTCCTGAAACTTTAGAAGAAAACTCAGGCTACGCGGATAGCCCTCAAGACACTGGGGAAGGCAAGACCTTCTTAAACAGAACACCGGCAGCATAGGAACTAACTCCACCATTAATTGATGGAAACGGGGAAATAACAATTCTCTGTACAAGACACAGTCAGCAGTTAACAGACAGCCCAGAGAAAAGGGAGAAAATCAGTACCCAATACACTTCCGACTAGGGGCTAATGTCCAGAACTTAGAATGAACTGTGGATTAAACACCAAGGGAATAAAACTGCCAATCAATAACTGGGCAAATGAACTGAAGAGACAGATTTTAAAAAGGAAGAAAGGAAGGAAGAGAGGAAGGAAGGAAGAAACACAGATAGACAAATGGCCAATTAAATATTTTTTAAAGTATCCTATACCCCTGACCTCAGGGAATGCCAATCAAAACTACTTTGAGGTACCACATCACCCCAGCCCAAACGGCTGTTGTCAATAAATCTGACAACAAACTGGAAAGCATGTGGAGAGACAGGGACTCTTATTCACTGTTGGAAAGGACTCACTGCTGTTGAGGATGCAAAGTGACACAGCCCTGTGGAAACCAGTTTAGAGATGTCTCAAAAACTAAAGCCAGAGCTAGCACACAAACCAACTAGTCTACTCCTGGGTGGGCATACACCCAGAAAACCACACCCTAACCTAGAGATGTTTGCACTCTGATGGTAATTGCTGCTTAATTCACTATAGCAAAGAACTGGAATCAACAGAGGAACAGGTAATAAAATATATATATTATATATAATGCAATATTGCTCAGCTCTAAATAAAAATGAAATAAAAACTTGCAAGAAAACAGATGGACTTAGAATGTCTGATATTAAGTGAGGTCACACAGTCTCAGAAAGAAAAAGACCCATGTCCTCTCATATGGTGAGTCTATCGAATACTATATGTACACGTGCAAGCAAATGGACCTGTGGGTACAGTATGACATGGAGAAGAGAGAACGAGAAAGGCCCTAGGGGGAAGGAGGGATGAATGCAAGTAAAAAGAACGAGAGCTGAGAGAATATAAACCTGTTTTTCTAGTTCTAACCCGGTCACAGATTTTCTTTGTTTTGGTAGTGGATACATAAACACCTACAGTATATTTGACAGTGAAAGGTAAAGTTTAATGAAATGTCCCGCATCGTTCCTAGTCAGGGTTTCTATTACTGTGGTGAAACACCAGGGCCAGAACCAAGTTGGGAGGACAGGGTTTATGTGGATTACATATCTTGAATTATAGCCCACTGAGATAAACCAAGGCAGGAGCTCAGACAGGGCAGGAACCTGGAGGCAGGAGCTGATGCAGAGACCATGGAGGGGTGCTGCTCACTGGCTTTCCCCTCGTGGCTTGCTCGGCCTGCTTTCTTATAGAACCTGGGACAACCTGGCCAGGGGTGGCCCCACCCACAATGGGCTGGACCCTCCCACTTTAATCACTAATTAAGAAAATGCCCCACAGACTTGCCTAGAGTCAGATCTTATGGAGGCATTTTCTCAGTTGAGGTTCCCTCCTTTGAGCTGCTTGTAGCTTGTGTCCAATTGACATAAACTAACCAGCACAGCTTTCGTTCTGAGTACTTGTCTATTCAGCTAGCTATGAGTTGTTTAAACTCTGGGTCTGGTTAGTTTGGGCATGTGATCTTCTGATTTATTTGTAAGTTATTTTTACAATAAAGTTTAAAAATGTTTAAAAGTTTTTTTTCAGGGAAAAGTTTTTTCCTCCTAACAGGGAGGAAATCGAAGCCAGAGATGAGGGATGCTAACCCCGAGCCCTAGATTTGAACAGACAGAAGCTGTTGGGACAGGAATGCTGCGGAGCTAGATTGGTCCCCTTGAAACACTTCTAGGATTAAAAAAAAAAAAAAAAAAAAAAAAAAAAGACTCATAACCATGAACCTCGGCTCTGACACAAGCTTAGAATCTTTGGGGACTGAAAACAAACGAAGGTGATGTTCCCAGTTCTCCCTAGACCAGACTTTCTGGGGCACTGGGGAGTCTCAAGCTAAGCACGTGGAGCCCACTTGACCTCTGTCGCAGGTCTATGCCAAGGAGCAAGGCTCACGGGCCCTGAGCTTGGTTGGCTGTGAGGAGTGGGGACCAGATCCTCAGGGGAATGCCTGATATAATCAGAAGAGCCACAAGCCCTTTCTCCATCCAAGTCATGATTGGGGACATTGTTCTGGACTACGTGTCTTTTGAGCCTCAACTCTCTGACTCCCAGATCTTCCGTGAGCCACTTCACATGCCCTTTTTAAAATTTCAAACTCAGGGCCAGTGAGATGCTTCTGTGAGTAAAGGCACCGGAAACCAAGCAGGATGACTTACTTGATCCCTGTAACTTGCAAGGTAGAAGAGAGAGAACCAATTTCCATGGGCTGTTCTCTGATATACACACACAAACATACACACACACACACACACACACACACACACACGTGCGTGCACGCATGAGCACACACAGAGAGACACAAACACACACTAAATAAATGAATAAAAAATTTTAAACTGGGCTGGAGAGATGGCTCGGTAGTTAAGAGCACTGACTGCTTTTCTGAAGGTCCTGAGTTCAAATCCCAGCAACCACAGGGTGGCTCACAACCATCCGTAATGAGGTCTGATGTCCTCTTCTGGGGTGTCTGAAGACAGCTACAGCGAGTGGGGCTGGAGCGAGAAGAAAAAGTGTCTGATGACAACTACAGTGTACTGTACTTACATATAGTAAATAAATCTTTAAAAAAACCTTTAAACTCGGATTTAAATTTAAGTATCTTATATACAGTCATTGAACTGCCTGTTAGCAATTATACCCATGGAATCAGAACAGACTTGGAAGCCAGAAGGCAGGACTCAACTGCTCTGGGGCTCTCTGCACTGCAGGTGCAATCACTGACTGGATTTTACCTGTTTTTGAGCTTTATCTGTAAAGTGGTGTCTTAGTCAGTGTTTCTATTCCTGCACAAACATCATGACCAAGAAGCAAGTTGGGGAGGAAAGGGGTTTATTCAGCTTACACTTCCACATTGCTGTTCACCACCAAAGGAAGTCAGGACTGGGACTCAAGCAGGTCAGAAGCAGGAGCTGATGCAGAGGCCATGGAGGGATGTTGCTTACTGGCTTGCTTCCCCTGGCTTGCTCAGCTTGCTTTCTTATAGAACTCAAGATTACAAGCCCAGGGATGGCATCACCCACAATGGGCCCTCCCACTCTTGATCACTAATTGAGAAAATGCCTTATCACTGGATCTCCTGGAGGCATTTTTCTCAACTGAAACTCCTTTCTCTGTGATAACTCCAGCTTGTGTCAAGTTGACACACAAAACCAGCCAGTACAATTGACCCTTTGTCAACTTGACACACAAACACATCACTATTAACCCTTACTTTCTTATTCATCTCCAAGATCTAAATAACTTTAAAAATCCCACAGTCTTTATAAATTCTCATGTATTAAAATTTTAATCCCTTTAATATATTCAATGTCTCTTAAAATTCAAAGTCTCTTTTTACAGTTCAAAGTCTCTTAGCTGTGGGCTCCACTAAAATACTTTCTTACTTCAAGAGGGAAAAATATCAGGGCACAATCACAATCAAAAACAAAATCAAACTTTAACTGTCCAATGTCTGGGATCCACTCATGACTTTCTGGGCTCCTCCAAGGGCTTGGGTCACTTCTCCAGCTCTGCCCTTTGTAGCACACACCTTGTCTTCTAGGCTCCAGCTGCCTGTACCCCACTACTGTTGCTGTTCTTGGTGGTCATCTCATGGTACTGGCCTCTCCAAAACACTGCTGTCTTCTGCTGCAACTAGGTTTACCAACAGCCTCCCATAGGCTCTCTTCGTGGTGCCAAGCCTCACCTCCTTTGCATGACCCCTTCAGTCCTGGGCCATGAATTGCAACTGAGGCTGCACCTTCACCAATGACCTTCCATGACTTCTCATGTTGCCGAGCCTCAGCTACTCTTCATGACCCCTTTATGCCTTCAAAACCAGTACCACCTGGGCGACTCTTACACATTACTGAGTCCAACTGCATCAGGAGGTACAACCTTGGCTATCTCTGGAACACAGCCTCTTTGTTCTCTTAGAAAACATTTCCCAGAAGATTTTACCTCAGTAATGCTGGTCTCTTCTTAATCACCACTAATATCTTAGCTCCAGCTAACCAGCATCAATAGTCCCAGTAATGCATAGTTTTCGCTTTAGTAGTTCTGGTATCTTGTTAATTACAGCTGATTCTTCAGCCCCACCAAAACCACAGAATCTTTACAATCAAAATTGCAATGACCCTGATAAAGAGTCTTTAATCTTCCCTCTGAATTTTCACAAGCCAGGCCTCCATCTTCTGCACTGTTCTCAACATTATCTTCCAAGATTCTACAGAACATCTCACAGAGCTCTTAACACCCAAATGGCTCTTCTAGTCCAAAGTTTCAAAGTCCTTCCACAGTCCTCCCTGAAACATGGTCAGGTTGTCACAGGAATACCCCACTACTCTGGTACCAATTTGTCTTAGTCAGGGTTTCTATTCCTGCACAAACATCATGACCAAGAAGCAAATTGGAGAGGAAATGGTTTATTTAGCTTACGCTTCCACATTGCTGTTCATCACCAAAGGAAGTCAGGACTGGAACTCAAGCAGGTCAGGAAGCAGGAGCTGATGCAGAGGCCATAGAGGGATGTTTC
>CM052710.1:57455141-57486941 GCA_028551405.1 Uromys caudimaculatus | reverse complement strand
GCTGGATCTCATGGAGGCATTTCCTCAAGGGAGGCTCCTTTCTCTGTGATAACTCCAGCTTGTGTCAAGTTGACACACAAATCCAGCTAGTACAAGTGGGTTACCAGTTCACATGTCCATGATGAAGCTAGCTAGGGCTGGGGGAAGCAAGCTGAGAGCAGTGTGCTCCGACCTTCATGAACAGTGCTGAACTCAGGGTTCGTAGGTCAACTGGTGCAGCCATGTAAGGGCCCACCCTTTTGGTTGATGAAAGGCTTCCTTTCTGGGAAAGGGTATGCTTTTAGGCCAAACAGGGTGGTATTCTGGAAGTTCCTGAACTGGCGGGTGGAGGAAAGGATCTGTGATGGTAAATTCTGGTCAAATGGATTGAACAGGAAGAATCCTAGAAAATTCACAGAGCTCTTTTGTGTCAGATCTGAAATGTCCCTAAAGGCCCATGTGCTGAAAGTGCAGTCCGAAGCCTGAGGCACTGCCGGGAGATGGTGGAACCTTTAAGAGGTGCGGCCTAGTGGGTGGAAATGAAGTCCCTGGGGATGTACCTTTGCTCCTCCCCTTTCTGGTCCCCTATAGTGCTTAGAGGGTGTGAGGGTATTCCTTAGTGAGCTACACAACCACAGGCACAAGTCAGCAGCAGCAATTACAATGGATTGAATCTCCTGAAATTTTGAGCCAAAATAGGTCTTGCTCTCTTTAAGTTGAATTTTCTCAGGTCTTCTGTCACAGTGGTGGAGGCCGGACTGACAGGAATATGCTTCTGGTAGGTCTGTAACAGTTGGCATGTGGATCAGTAAACTGAGCGATGACCCACCTGAACATTGGTGGAGTTGGATGGAACAGGAAGCAGAAGAAGCAGGAACTCAAACATGCCTATGCACTGACTTTTCAAACATAGGTGCATCTTCCACTACTGCCTGCAGCTGTCATACTCCAGGTTCCTCAGCGTCTGACCTAGACTGGCAGCAAGCCTCTGAGTCGGCCTTGGTGGTGTGAGCAGTCTAATATTTCCATCTTTAATGTATTTATTTAGTGTGTATTTATATGCGTATGTATACATGTATGTTTGTATGCATGTGTGTTCATGTGTGCATGGAGGTCAGAGGATGATCTTGGGCTTCTACCTTGTTTGAGACAGGGTCTCTTATTTTTCAATGCTCGCTGGCCTGTGAGCTTCTGGGAATTCTCCCTGTAGAAACACTGGAATTACAAATGTTTAAGCCACCTGTCTGGCTTTTACATGGGTTCTGGGGATTTGAACTCAGGTCCTTGTGATTGGTTTTACCCACTGAGCCATCTCCCCAGCCTTAGCAACCACTTGGTACAGCTGCTCATACATTCTGATGGTTCTGTTCTTGCTCATGAATAGAAAGCACGGGAACGCAGCCTCCATCCACCTGTAGTTCGCTTGTCCACTGATCATCTCACGTCCTCCAGACTTGGAAACTGTTCCAGCCACTTAGCACTACAACTGGCAGGTGGCATGTGGTGGCAGAAGGGAGGACCCAGAAGGAGCCACTACAGAGCAGTCTCAGTGATGAGTCCCCATGGCACATGAGAGCAGGATTGTGTCCTTTCAAGTAGAGAATTGGACTTGGAACCCAGTGGTCTCTCTCGGGCAATGGCTATGGGCCTCCACTGCAGCTCTCTGTAGACAGCTTTGAGTCAGAGTCCACGTCCAGAAATCGAGGACCAGAATCCCTGAGACATGCCAAGTGCAAGTATAGAGGCATGTGTGTTTGGGGTGAGGGTGGGGGTGCCTGGCTCCACGTTTAGCAGGTCACTGAGGCAAGCAAGGAAACAATCCAGTGTGCTGGGGAGTGTGGACACAGTCCAGAGCCCTATGTCCGAGGGAATGCCATTCTCCTATATAGTCATTGGCTTTAGCGGTGACAGCAGCAGCAGCAGCAGTAGCTAAGAAGTTGGACAAGTGGGGCTCAGCACTGCACAGTTTAATAAGCTCTAGGGAATTGAGATGCATGTCTCAAGTATGCAAGCCAAGAAGTAGAGATTATAATCAGTCAGTCCCAGAGTCAGAGATCATACTCAGAAGGTTCGGGCCTGTAGGCCAAGATTACAGTTGGCTGGGAGGAACTTATAGTTAAGAGTAGGAAGGGGGAATTAGGAAAATGGAGACTTTAATTGGGGACAGGGGAGGGAAGTCAATTCAAGATTTTATATATATATATATATATATATATATATATATATATATATGTATATAAAATTATACAGTGTGTATGTAGTTTAAATGAAGTTAAGCCACTGTAGAGAGAATCTCATATAAGTAACACCTGTCAATAAAAATGTCCACGGCCAATAAGATGAGGCAGGAAATAGGAGGTGGGACACTGGCAGGAAGAGAGAGGATTCTGGGAAATAGTTAGAGACTAGAGATTTGAGCTAGAATAAGAGAGATGTTGAGGAAGATGCAAAGGAAGAAGCGGCCTGGACTGAAGGAGAGGTAACTGGAAGACAGAATAGTTTGAATAGGTTAAATAAGTTATGAGCTAGTCAGGGAATAAGACTAGGCTTGTGGCCTAGGCATTTATTAATAAATAATTAGTCTCAGAGTCATCATTCCACAATCAGGATCTGGGAAGAAAAACTGGATTATTTTTTTTACGAGCCACTTGGACTGGCAATGCTTCCCCTAAGAGCCATAGACTATCTAACAAATACCCCAGTAGCAAGCATGAGAAGCCCCCTCTCAAGTTGTTGGTTGGAGGAATTCGAGAGATTCCCAAAGGCTCTTCGCCTGCTTGCATTTACTTGCTGGCACATCTGTTGGAATCAGCGTCTACAGAAGACCAGTTGAGACACCTAGCCTTGTGAGGCTGAGCAACTACTAGATTCTTGGACTTCCCATTCACAGCTGACCATTGTTGGGGCGTTGGACTCCAGACTGTAGATTTTGCCCACATGAATCTGTGTTCTATGTGCAAGCCTGGTGTCCTTGGAGGCTAAAGGAGGGTCTCAGAACCCCTGGAACCAGAGCTACAGAAGGTGATAGTTGCCATGTGGATTCATGGTAATCGAACCCAGGTCCTCTGGAAGAACAGCCAGGGTTTTAACCACTGAGCCATCTCTCCAGTCCTGAAAATTAAAAAAAATAAGTCATGAACCAGGTGTGCTGATGCATACCTGTAATCCTGCTGTTCAAGCCTGGTCTTAGCTACATCATGAATTAGAAACTAGCCTGTACTACTCAAGACTATGACTCAAAAAACAAAAAGCAAGAAAAAAATCTCCCAAATCAGGGATTGGAGGGCTCAAATATTAATTGTTGAGAAAAATATCATGGACCCAACAATTAGACACTTGGATGCATAACCTTGGTGTTGACCTTTACCAACTATCCCAAGTGGTATTTTTTGCAGCTTGAGTACATTTCATCCACAAGAAATACACCTGCAGCTCCAATGGGGCCTTCTAACTCCAATGGGAGGACACTCCCAAAAGACACGTGACTCCCACAAGGACCCATTGACCCCTGGTGTCAAGATTGTCAAAAATGAAGTAAATGGCCTAACTGGATGCCTCTTCTGAAGTTATTCTTGGGATAATCAGAAAAACCCTAACCCTCTTAGGCCTTACTTGTATTGAGAATCCATACGGCTGTAGTCTCTGGGGCCTTTAGGAACTCAGTGCTGTGTATTTGTGCAGAGAGAATACCTCCAGACGTGATGTTGCTTATGTTATTGAGAAAGGAGCCCTATCTATTTATGGCCAACAGAGTGACCTACCTTTATTTGGGGAATCTACAACTTGCTAATTCTTGGGAGCAATATTATCATCTTGGATAATGTATAATGTTGGGGATTTCTCAATATGCTGTCAGGGTCCACCCTAGGACCCTGACGAGCACCAAGCACACAGTGGTTCTCAGCTAGAGGCAATTTAACAATGTTTAGCAACATTTTTGGTTGACATAACTGGAGTGGAGGGACGACTGGTAGCCAATGAATAGAGAAAAAGGATGTTAACTATCTTTCAACACTCAAGACATCTCCTCATGACACATGGTCCTTAAGTATTAATGATGTGAAGGCTAAGAAACCACCATTTTCCGGAGTGGTATAGCAATGTGGAAGTTTCACTTCATTCTTCATAAATCACTTTTTTGCTTACTTGAAAAAAAAAAAAAAGAGATTCCCAAACCAAGCTTGCACTTGGTTGTCTCTCTGAGGTTGAAGGTAAGTCCCTATTGCTGAAACACCATAAACTTAGGACCAAGGACTTGGAGGAGCTGAGCTGGATCTTATCTGAAAGCCTCCTCCTGAGGACCAGCTTCCACAGTCTGAGAAGGTGCGATGGAAGATGCTGAGGGAAGAGAGCAAGCAGTAGTCCTACCCAGCTGTGATGCATTTCAACCATATCAACGGCCAACATGGCAAGGTCATACTACATTAGTGGCGCTCCTATCTTGGCAGAAACCAACAGCTGTCAAATCGGATTTAAAGCTTGCTCAATAGGAGGGAAATCACGCATGCTACTGTAAACCTAGCCAACTACCCCAGGATAGTGAGGTCACAGATCTTAGAGGAGAGCCTACTAATACCACCTGATTAAACCAGTCTAATTCCTAACAGTGTTCTAAGTAGTTATCCTTATACCCACAGGTGGGTATGGCTACCAGCCCTCACCACAGAAGCTTCTCTTTGCAGCAGATAGATGTCTGATGATAGACAGCAGATGGACATTACAGAAAAAGGACAACTGGACAAAATGCAGAGAACAATGGACCATGGTGTACCCAGTCCCTGTAGATACATCTCCATTACAACTCACGCATTGTCGGAGCATTGTGGAAGCAGGCAAAAGAAGAGTGTAAGAACCTGAAGACCAGGAATCATGCTGTAAGAGTATCATCTCCTAGAAATAATAGAGAAGCTTTACTTAAAATAATTCAACCATACAGCTGCCTAAACAAGACCTAAGCAAGCACAATACCAACAGACACGCTAACACGGAAGGGCAGAATCTCACAGGGCACCACCGTAGACAAAGAACTACAGGCAAGTAAGGAATGCTGAGAAAGAAGAAATAATTTTCCCCAGGGATGAGCCCCCTAACTGGTTATCCAATACCAAGTGGTCAGCCCTGTACGTGCATGCAACACTGAACGGAGTCTAGAAGCTGTATTTATATTTATGCGTATGTATGTAGCAATAAGAATGAAAAAAAGGAGGTCAGTTATTTTTAATCAATACTGATTTGAATAGAGAGGGGATTCTTTAATTAATATTGATTTTCACAGGGAACCATTTATTCACAAGGCATTAATAATAAAGTTGCCAAAGTGACACTGCAATCAAAAAGCAAGCTTAAAAGCCGAGCAGTAATCATTCTGACTCCGGAGCATGAAATTTGAATCTTAGCTTTCAGATTTTCTAATGCGAAAAGTAAAAGAACAGTCACCATGCTGCGCATACCTGACTGCAGTGAAAGCCAACATGGCTGCCTAGCTGGCTTTTGCTCTCAATTTCCTGGCCTGCTGATGATCAGCGGCTGTAGGTAGCATGTGTGCGTGCGCACGTGCGTGCATGCATGCGTCTGCTCATACTTTTTGAGTAATCGGTGCTATTTGCTTCCCAGCCTGGGAAAGCAACTAACCAGATGGAGAAAACTGAAGTGGTGATTCCCCCTCTGAACCCAGCCTGGGCGTCTAGAACAAAGCCTTGTTTAGGTTGCTGTGCAAGCCAGGCCATCTTGGTGAGCCTTTCAGTCCCTCCTGCCAGTCATTCTTGGTTCTGGTCCCCAGAGTTCCAGAGAGGCCTGCTCCCTGTATCCACCCTGGCTCCCCGTTTTCCCTTTCCTTTGGCCTGGTTTTGCCGAACTGGGTCAGGCTGGATGAGGACAGGATTGCTGTCAGAATTGACTGCTTTGCTGTGCCAAGCGGTAGACGCTGGCTCAATCTCCAAAATACAATTTAACATACATCTTGACATTTGGATTAAGGTAAAAGGGCTTTATTCAAAAGCAAATGGTCTGTGTGTGAAGCCGAAGAGCAGGTAGAGGCAGGCATTGTTCCAGAACAATTGTTCTGATTATTGAGAAACACTAATTTTGCAGCAGGGTAACTCAAACTTTTAGAAAGAATTGCTTCGGTCTTTTTAAAATGCTGAGGTGGTGGGAGTTCATTTCATTCACTGACAGGATAGACCAGATCAACTCCTGAATGTCGGAACTCTTATATCCACATGCCCCAATACCCCAGGAGTGAAAGAGGGAGGAGTGGGACTAGAGAGATGGTTCACTGGTTGAGAACACTTGATTTCCTGGAGTACCAGAGTTCAGTTCCCAACACCCATGTTGGGTGGCTCACAACCGCCTGGAACTACAGCTCCTGGGCATCCAATGCCTCTGGCCTCCGTGGGGACCCGTGCTCCCATGCATATAACCACATGCATAGAATTTAAAATAATAAACATAAATCCATAAAGGAGAGATATAAAAGGGAAATGAGGTGAGGTTTGGGGAATTCCTCAGAGTGGTAGCAAAACAATTCTTTAAAAAAACTTGGCCGGGCAGTGGTGGCACATGCCTTTAATCCCAGCACTTGGGAGGCAGAGGCAGGTGGATTTCTGAGTTCGAGACCAACCTGGTCTACAGAGTGAGTTCCAGGACAGCCAGGACTACACAGAGAAACCCTGTCTCGAAAAACCAAAAAATAAATAAATAAATAAATAAATAAATAAATAAATAAATAAAATTTTAAAAAACTTTTAAAACAGAGAGGTGGGGGATAGTTTAGTCAGTAAATTACTTGCCCTCGAAGTATGAGGACCTGACTTTGATGTCCATGACCCACATAAAAAAGCTGGGTGTGCTGCCACCCACCTCCTTGGAATCCTAGCACTGGGGAGGTTAAGACAGGAGCATCTCTGGGGCTTTGTGCCAGCCAGCTGAGCTCAGTGAACTCCCAGTATCAATGAGAGACCTAGTCCACAAAAATATGCATACACACATGCACCTGCACACACAAGCATGTACACACACACACACACACACACACACACACACACACACACACACTTATAGTAGAACTATGCATTCCATATGCTGTCCTCCCCAGTTTCCGAGTGGGTCATGGACCTCCACCCTCTGAAACTGTTATCTATGCCCATGCTCTGCTTGCTCCCTTGTCAAATAGGGGCATCTGAACCTTCAGTTGGAAAGAGAGATGTCACTATAAAGTGGGGACATGACAGCTCCAAGGTGTGGTTGAGGAGAAAGGTTTTATTGTAGACATGAGGGAGAGCAGTCAGAGGCATCTGGAAGAGTCCAGAGCAGGGAGAGAAAGAAGTAGATTGGACATGACCAGCAGACTGAACCTGAGGAAGGGGGGGAGAGAGAGAGAGAGAGAGAGAGAGAGAGAGAGAGAGAGAGAGAGAGAGGACTTTGGACTTGACAGCCATGTCCTCCAGGAGCAGTGACAGTCCCTTTCCAGTGCTCCTTTAAGATCCAGTTCCTGTCAGATCTATCCTGAGTACTGCCCATCTTCTTCGTATTGCTGTTTGCAAGGTGTGTCCACAATGGAAGAACTGATTCTGTATTGTTTAGTGCTGAACGCTCAGGGATGAAGAAGTGTGGCCACAGAGTATACAATCCAGACAACCCTGGATTCAGAGATGCTAGAGAGTGATTAGAAAAGGGCTGGATAAAGCATTCAGTACTATTTGAGCATTGAGAACAGTAGTGCTAGATCCAGACATACCTAGAGCAGTTGGGTAGAGTAACGTTTGGGGTTCCTGATCCCTAAGGACTCAGATCAAGTATGTGCACAGTGACTGGAGTCTCTGGTCCTTCGTTGTTGTTTGTAACAAGGTCTCATTGTGTTGGGTTAGCTGGCTTGGAACTTAGTGTGTAGACCAGGCTGGCCTTGAACTCACAGAGATCCACCTGTCTCTGCCTCCCAGGTACTAGGATTAAAGCCGTGAATCCCCATGACTGTGATCTCTGGAGCCCTTGTATCTGTAAGTATCTAGAGTAGACACTATGGAGCAGCGCCTGAAGTCCCTGGACCCGAGGTACCCCTGCAAGAGTGCATAGAGCCCCTGATCCCTAAGTACCTGGGCTACGTATATGGAGTCATACCTGTATCCTAATGTCCTTAAGTGGCTTTGCGGAGCACCACCTAGAGTCCACGCTCTCTAATTTCTTGTAGCATCTGTGTGCCACCTCCCTTTAAATAGTGGGGTTACTTTACCTCCTGGAGCATGTGTGATAAAAGTTTTTCTTTCTCTTAAAGAAGACTTTTATTTTATGTGAGTGTTTGCCTGTGTGAATGTGTGTTATGTGTATTCAGTGTCCCCTCAAATCCAAAAGAGGGCATCAGATTCCCCCCAAAACTGGAGTTACAGATGGTTGTGAACTACCATGTGGGTGCTGGCAGCTGAACCTGGGTTCTCCGCATGAGCAGCCAGAGTACCTAACCACTGAGCTAACTCTTCAACCCTGTGTTGTGATAGTTTCTAATTTAGTGGAGTGTTTCTGGGGTTAACTGCTTCTTGGCGGGGCTGGGGACTTACAGGCAGAAGAAGTTTCTGACAGGTGAAACTACCACGTCACCTCAATGAAGATATAGCCTTTCTTCTTTAGAAAAGACATGGGTCATCCATGGCCATTGTAGGGAGGGCCACTCTGCCTGGGTGGTCTCATTAGCCCAGGCTGGCCTCAAGTTTGCCTTCCTTCTACCATAGCCTCCCAAGTGCTGTGATTGCAGGCTTGATCCACAACACCTGTCTGTCTGCTTTTGTTCATCCTTCCCTGGATATTCTGGCCCTTGGGTCCTTTCCGGACTTTCTGCTTGGGGACCTGGCCTTGAGTAGCAGTGGCTTAAATGGAGGCAACTCTGTACTGCACAGATTCTACAGTGACTGGCCAGGCTCAGGAGAGATCCAGCACACACAGTGTCCTCCACTAGGGCCTTCCAGTGTGGCTGGCAGTGTTGACAGGAGGAGCACAGAGGGAGGAGCCCCTCCAGATGCTGTCCTTTGGTTTATCACTCCCTTGTCTGCCTTTCGTTGGGGTTTCCCTTTCTCCTTCTCAACAGCAGCCCTCTGGAAACCAGGTGTGTACATGCCTGGCTGGTTAATCGGGTGTCCTCTCCCAGGGAACCTGGGCGATCGTGTTAGAATAGGAACCCAACCTTCTGCCTAGCTGTGTCCAGGAGCAGGCTATTAAAGTGTATTTGGATAAAGGCCTAGTTTTTATAGCTGCATTATAGAAAAAAGAGCCTGGTGTACCTGCTGACTTGGAGTCCTTACACAGGGATGGCTAACAGATGTCTAGTGCTTTGGCCTTGCTTTGACAGGTCACTTCTCTGCAAAAGGAGCTGTGTCAGTGTCTCTGAGTAGCCAAACAGGGATAGAGAGGTACCAAAGGTAAGCAGATGTTCCTGCCCCATTACTCAGGCCTAACCTATTTAAGCACAAATATCCACGGTCTTCTAGGGGAAGACAGAGTGGGGAGAGAGGACAAAGGACGTGTTACACAGTGTGGCCCTAATGAAGTGATGACATTGCTGACTTAAGACAGAACCGCACCTGAGAGCAGAGGCTCGCTGACACGCTGAAAGTCGTCATCCTTGGCCCAAGGGCCCACCTGCTCCCCAAGCCAGAATATTCCTCTTCCTTCAGAGAGGAGAAGCCAACTCGGGACCCAGCAGCAGCTGCAGCGTCCTCTTTCCCAGCAACACCCACAGGTAGGACTCCCTCTGGCTGTGCTGTCTCCTCCGTCAGGAAAATCTGGAGTCAAGGCCATGTCGAGACACAGACATCGAGAACTGGACATTTACACCATGGCGGGTCACTAGCATGTGCTGGGCAGAAGAGTGCCCAGCCACTATCAGCTGTCATGTGACCAGCACTGGGTCACTGAGATCTGACCCACCAAACCCCAAGCTTCCACTGGAGGACCAAGATCCCTGCTCACATGTGTATGTATGTGTACACACACAGAGACAGGCAAGTATACAGGCACACATGTGCGCACACACATGTACACATACCCTATCCCTGTAGCATTATTGTGGGAATCAAGGGAAAATGTTCCTGTCCAGTGCAGAGTTACCTCCCAGGTTCTAGGAGGCCCACCTCTTTGAGGAGGAGCAAGGACATTTGTAAAACTCAGTGACTGACATTGACAAGATCCGAGTCTCCTGAAGTCACCCTCCATAGTTGCCTGGCCTCTCTCCCTGCCCCTTCTATCAGTTCCCTCCATTGACAAAATGTGGCTGAGACCCTCACTCCTGGAAAAGTGGACTTACACAAAAAAGCTATCCCCCTGTCTAATGCAGTTGGGGCCACAGCAAGGGAAGAGGTATGCTAAGTGATGGCCTTCCTCCCCTGGCAGCTCTGAGCACCCTGGCAGAGACTGGCATGGGCCGGAAAAGAGCATTTTGAGAGTAAGGACAGTTGTGTCTGTTGCACTGTGGGGAGCAGACTGTAGACACGACCCACGACTTGCACCTGCGGGCGACTGTTTAGAAAGCATTACTTTCCACTGCCTGTTCCAGAATATCCCAGACAGAATCAGCAAAGACTAACCTTGTGCAGAATCAACTTTGACACCTGTTCTATCTGCTGTTGCTAGCAACACACCCTGCTAAGGGTGCCTGTGGAAAGTCCCTTTGCTGTGCTAGGGCTCCTGCTTGCCAGCACTGGGACAGGCAGAAAGGGTTGGCTTGTTTGCCCCACCATGACTAGATCCAGCCAGGAAGCCTCACAGACTTACTGCCACCCCACCTCCACCATGTGTTTTCTAGGACTCCTGGGGCATTGACACTCAGAACTCTGGATTGGGGCAGTGTGAGGTTCTCTGCAAGGTAACTCCTCACTCACAGCTCCCAGGTTCTCAGGAGGAGGGTCCCAAGGGAGCCAGAGAGAAATTGGCGTTCTTTTCTTCATTTAGTTAGTTTGTGTTGCTCAGCACTGTCACAGATACAAATACCAGAGCTCCCCGTGGATTTATGGTGCCAGAGGTCTCAGCTTGTGACCCACAGCCCTTAAGCCTGAGGCAAGGTAGCAAGTCCTAGTGGGAGCACTGGGCCAAAGCTGCTCAGCTCATGGCTACACAGGCAAACAAGAAGAGACCAGAGTCCTACAATCTCCAATGACTGGTGACACCTCCTGCTAAAGTTTCCGCCACCTCCCTGGCGGGCCAGGCTGAGGATCGAGCCTTCATGGAACATTTTAGACCTAAACTCTGCCTTCTGAGCTATTTTTAGGTACAGGTCCGTAGGATAGAGTCTGCTCACATGACCCTATGAACCTGAGTCCTTCCGATATCTCCTGGGAGTAGATCATTCGTGTGAGTACCACCTCAAGCACATGACAGGACTTCCTTTTCTTATACAGCTAATACCCTCATACATAAATATTTTTTTGGTTTCCATGTATCATTGGACATTCATCAGTAGACAGCGGGATGCTCCCACCCCCATCTGTCTCTCTCTTTGGCCATACTGGGAATTGAAACCAAATATTCTACTGCTGTGTATCTTCCGGCCTGTTTTTCCCCCTTTTATTTTAAAGATTTAAGATATGGTCTCATTAACTTGTCTAGTCCCGCCTTGAACTTGCTGTATAGCATAGACTAGCCTTAAACTTCCAAACCGCCTGCCTTTGCTCCTAAGTAGCTGGGATTACAGACCTGGGCTGCCAGGAACGGCTGCTTACCTGCCCTAGCCAACTGTGCTGGCCTCCCGACCCAGCATTGCTCAGTCCTGCTCTATTCCACCTTTTGGTTATAAAATCAGAAGCAGGTTGCTGATCAGTAGCCAGATTTTTTTAATAAAAAAATTTTTAAGTGTGTGTGTGTGTGTGTGTGTGTGTGAGAGAGAGAGAGAGAGAGAGAGAGAGAGAGAGAGAGAGAGAGAGAGAGAGTGGGTGACCACATGAAGGTCAGAGGACAGTTTGTGACGCTGGTTTTCTCCTTCCATGTTTTCATGAGTTTGGCAGATGGAGCACAGGTCACCAGACATTTGCAGTGAGTGCCTTATGCACTGGCCCATCTCACAGCTCTTTTATGTTGTTTTTCAAGACAGGGTTTCTCTAAGTAGTCCTGCTGTCTGGAACTTGCTCTGTAGATCAAGCTGACCTCGAAATTACAGTGATCCACTTGCCTTTGCCTCCACAGTGCTGGGGTTAAAGGTGTGCACCACCACTGCCCTGCCCACATAGTCTCCACACTGTATTCCTGGGAATCTGCTCCACGGGCATCCCTAACAGTGCACAAGGTTGCTGATTTGCCGCAGCTTCAGCTGTGTGTGAGTATTGCTCTCTGGAGAGGGCTGCAGCTTTGTTTTGGGCCTACTCCCATGTTAATGCACTCCCCCAGGGCCCACAGCCCTGGCCTTGTGTTGTAATGGCAGCTGCGCTTCCGTTCGGTCTGAGTTCCTCTGAGTACTATTCACGTGCCCTTCGACTTGCATACCATTTGTGGAGAGCGCCAAGCCCCATGCTGTTCTTTGTTTTTGTTTGTTATTGTGGAAGATGGGTGAGCACCCTGCCACTAGGCCATGGCCCTAGGTTTTACCCATTTCCAAATTGGATTATTTGGTCTCTACTGCTGTAATTCTTTTGTCTACTCCCAATATTTGCTGCTATCTGTTTTACTGTTTGCAAGCATTCCAACCATCCGCAGACTGCCAGCAGGGGTACCTGACCACCAGTGAGCTCAGCAGATGTCCTCAGTTCCAGGTGTTCTTTTCCCCACTGTCACCATGGGACTGGCAAGCCAGCTCCACGGCAAACAGAACTAGCCTCCTTCATCACTTCAGTGGTGCCTCTCTCTGCCAGATGGTTCCCGGCCATGAAAGCCAAAGAGCAAATGCTGTCAGCTGGAGCTTCAAGCTGAGAGTCGGCCACATGCCATCCCCTTCCTGCCTTTCCTCAGGAGCCAGAGCCTCTGCTCCCACAGGGCCTCAGACTGTGGAGATGGGGTGTGTGTGGCTATCCAGTGGGCACACAGACAGAATGCTGAGAGAGGCTATTGCATCTCCATGTACTGGGTTTGAGGAGTTTGTACTCCAACTAAAAGATAGGACCATTGGCTATGGCCTATCTTCTATCAGGTGCTTCTGGCGAGTGAGAAAAAACTAGTGAGCTCTGGGGCCCTAGCTTGGCCCGTTTGCTAGATTTGTCTCTGAAATGTTCCCCAAAGCCTCACATGCTAAAGACTTGGTCACCAGCCTGTGGCAGTATTTGGAGGAAATGGAAGTTTCAGGAAGTATAACCTAGTGGGAGGAAGCTGGGTCTTTGGACATGTTCCCTTGATGGGGATACTGAGATCCCGCCTTTACCCACTCTCTTGGCTTCCTGCCCATCGTGAGCCTACTGCATTTTCCACCCAGGTTCCCTGCCATGATGCATGGACACAGAGACACCAATGTCAGGTGACCATGGACTAAAATGTCTGAAATCATGGATCAAAATGAACCCTCCATTCTTTGAACTTGAGGTTTGTCACAGAGAAGAGACAGTCCATCACTGTTCCTCACAGCTTTGGCAGGGCCGTGCACAGCCCTTCAAACAGCCCTGACTGGGGAACCACCAGAAGGGCAGCCATGGCAAGAACCTGACACTGTGTGTTCCAAAGGATGGTATCAGGGCTAGAGAGATGGCTCAGGGGTTAAGAATGTACTACTCTAATGTGGGTGAGGGAGACATGCCGTACCCCCACCACTTAGGTAGGAGAGCTAGCCCCAGGGTCATGAAAGCAGGAGAGCTGGCCCTGGCCCTTACCAGCTGCAGTTTTGGAGAGAGGGCCTTGCACCCCGTCAGCACAATAGAGCTGACACTAATGGCGTGGGTGGGGGTAAGCTGTCCCTGAGGGTGTGAGCACTATGTGGCTACTTGTCTGCTGTTTAGTGTCACAGGTCGGGGAGAGATGCTTTCCCCCCAACCCCAGTTCATAAGAGCAGGAGAGCTGGCTCTGCCCCTTGCCAGCTGCAGAATTGGGTGAGCTAGCCAGGGCAGTGCTGGAGAGCTCACCCTGGTAGTGTGGGTGTTGGAGAGCTGATAGTCTGACCAGCTCAGCTACCACTTAGGCCCAGATTCAAGGCTTTGAGTTGGCCCACCCCAACATCTACCCCACTGATGAACTGACAGAGCGTGTGAGCATGTGAAGGGACCAGTTCTACGGATGCAAAGCTGCAGGATCTTCATGGCACAGGGCAACAAAAGGATGTCTAAGAGGAGCCTGGTGAGGATCCAGTATTGATAATGTGGCAGAAGCCAGAGGCCTAAAACCAGACCAATGACTCACCGCACTGAACATTTGCAAGTAAAGAAGTGTGGACAAAGGATATACTATGGAACACACTGTGACACACTACAGCTTCTGCAATGAGATTTTTTTTTCTTTTGAGGGGGAGACTTCAAGGGTAGAGGGTAGATATGAAGAGATGGGGAGATGAGTTGGATTTTGGTATATGATGTGAAATTCATGAAGAATTAATAAAATCTTAAATAAGAAAATGTAACACTCCTGCAGAGGACCTAAGTTTAATTCCAGTACTCACATCTGGTGGCTTACAACAGCCTAGAACTCTAGCTCCAGGGGACCCAATGCCCTGTTCTGGTCTCCATGGATACCCACATGCATATACACACACTGACACACAAAGACTCACAGGATGTCAGCATATTGGGCAATGGCATTAATCTTGATACTGGTAAACCAGGAAGGCATCACTATAGCCAGACACCCCCTTCATCTTCACCCCAGGCATGGCCTGACCGCACCAGATGCCAGGCCCCCATCCGCAGGTCTGCTTCTCTTGCTCTGTGGATTGGTGTCTTGGGATGTTTCTATGGCGATCAGAAACAGAAGGAAAGGGAAGGGGTGTATTTTTTCCCCTTGTTTGCTTGTGTGTTGGGGGGGGGTTGTTGGTGTGTGTGTCTGTGTGTGTGTGTGTTGCCTGCTTCTATATCTGTGAACCACATGCATGCCTGTTGCCCAGGGAGGCCAGAAGAGGACATTGGATCCCTTGGGACTGGAGTTACAGAATAGTCGTGAGTCTCCATGTGGGTGCTGGGAATCGAACCCACGTCTTCTGAAAGAGCAGCCAGTGCTCTTAACCACTGAGCCATTATCACTCCAGCCTCAAGGACAAGGTTTTGATAGCATTTGTTGAGCCAAACAGCATGTGCCTTTGTCCCAGTATATGAGCTCCATGGGGACGAGGGATCTACTGCTGTTGTTACAGCACACAGTATTAGAGATATTCAGGGACAACCTGTCAAAGTCAGTGTAAAGGGCTGGGGTGTGGCTTGGGTGTGGCTTGGGGGTAGTGAGCCTGCTCTTTTTATATAAAACTTACTTTTAACCAGTAGCAGTGTATTGTTCCCCCACCCTGCCCTGTCTTATGTGTGTCTGCCTGTCTGTCTATGTGTTTGCTTCTATGTGTCTGTCTGTCTCTCTACCCCACCCCCTTTGGTCTGGACTTTATTTTTCCCACTTTAAACCCTAGAGCTTTGATAATCCTGAAACTATTTAGGAATTCTAAAGGCTTGATATTTTTTGTTGTTGTTTAATTTTAAAACATTTTTTTTTCTTCTAAAAACCTTGATTGTAATTCTAAGAAGAGAATACAAGCTCTGCCCTTGAGCATCATTTGTGACCTTCCCTCCCTCATGTTTGGCTGTTTGGGCTGTTGGGAACAGCGCTCAGATAATGTATCTGGAACAGCGTGTGATGCTGTAGGAGATGCCCTTGACAGCCCTTCTTGGGTCCTTTGGCCCTCCCTCCTTTCAGTAGGGGCTTGTGTTTTCTGCCCACATCAGGGTTTCACCAAGGTGACCGTTTCCAAGGAAGCTACAAATGTAACCAGGGAGAAGCCCTGTGGTGTTCATTGACCTGGGTTGCTTGTTCAGGCTGTGGTAAAGCCAGGCTAGGCAGTGGCAAGACTGGTCTGTCACCAGCCCCAACTAAACAGGCAGAGCCCAGGAGACCAGAGGCAAGGCTGTCAAGGGTGGTCCTTTCTCTGGATACCCTTCTATCAGTCAGCACACAGAAAACACAGTCTCAGGTCTGGGCCTGATACTCTTGCCAGCAGTGACTCATACAGAAAGCTGTATGAAGCATGTACCTGAGTAACTTTCAAAGCTGAGTTCTTTTTCCCTTTGGTAAAAAGAGATCACCAATAATAAATAATTTTTCACTTTTGTTTAGGAGACTGAAGTGGGATTGCAAAGCAGCTTGCAAAGTGGAAATCCCAACCAGCATGGTGGCAGACAGGGTGTAACCTCATGGTCTCAACATGGCTGCTTATTTCTAGTCATCACTGACACATTCCATCAAGGAAAGGAAAGAAGGAAGAATATCTATCTTTTGTGATTTTCTTCCAGACAAATGAAAATTATCCTGCAAGTGACACTCAACTGATTTCTGTCACTGATGCTAGGTCCTCTGGCTACCTGGAGACTAGTTATGAGCCAGGAGGAGTGTGGTGGTCACAGCTCACTTCCATGTTGTAATCGTGTTCCTTTGCCTGGAACTGGAGTGAGGGTGGATAAAGTTTGCCAGGCATGGTTGACCTTTGACAAAAGGAAAAGTCAGAAATGCCCCCACTGTGCTCTGGAGTGTTTAAAGCTCTCTCTGCCACCTGCTCCCCTCAATACATCCGCATCAGCAACCCTGCCTCAGTAGCATCAGAGTCTGGAGGGTTTTTTGGAAAGTGCTTTCTGTATGACAGTGTGAGGGTGACGGCAGCCCTGCTGTCCTGCGAGGCTGGGGATGGCTTAGGGAGACTGTGTGTCTGCATCAGTGTGTCTTTGGTTGGCAGAAAGAAGATTTAAGGTCGTGTTTCGACTCTGGCTCCATGAGCCTCTGGGTTCTGCAGTCACCATCAAGTGCATCTTGCTTGAATGGTCACCTTTGCATTTGCTGAGGTGTGTCAGGGGCTGTGGAGCAGGCTTGGATCTCAGCTTTAGAAGTGGGAGGTTTTTCTTATGATCCATGGTGCTCTTAGGTCCTTCAGCTGACCTGTGTCAGCCCTAAAGTAGCTTGGCTACCTCCTGCCACCTAGGGTGGCCTTGCTTCATGCAGATGATGCTTCTCCACTGTCGTCCCTGTCTCACTGAAAAAAAAAAAAAATGTTTTCCTGTCCTGGGAGCTCATTCTTACTGATCCTCCTGCAGGAAGCCCAGCTGGCCGGGCTCCTAGGCAAGGCCCTTACCGTTAGACCAGACGAGGGGCATGCACCTGACTATAGACATGATGAAGGGAAACAGACAGCTGCTCCAGAAAGATGGATATTGGCCACCACCATCCAGCCTTGTCATTCATGGAATGTTTTATCTTTTTGACAGATCCTTATCTTTATGGTGAGGCACCCCTCCTTATGTGCCTCCACTCATCCAGCCCCCAGCACAGGGAAACATAGCACAGAGCAGGGTCTGATGTCTTGCTCTCTCTTCCCTGAGGCAAGGGCTGGATCACTCATGTTAAGTGGTGAGTCTGGCCATATATGCCAAATGTTGCCAGGGCAGGAAAAGAATTGTGAAGAGGAGAGGAGAGGGGAGGGCAGGGGAGGATGGAAGAGAAGAGAAACCGGCAAGGAGCGTTGTGTAGCAGTTTCTTCTGAGACTGAAGCATTCCATCTCCCAGGAAAGCTCTTCAAGACAAAGGCAAACAACTCAAAATAGCTTCAGGAAGTCCCTGAAAGTGACCAGATTCACGGCTTCATCCCTCTCTTCCCAAGGGTAGACAACGGAGACTACCAGGAGTCACTCTCAGACAAGCCAATCTGCAAAGAAGACTCTGAGACCAAACCAGAAGATTCTCCATCCAACTGAGTCACTTGGACCCTCTCTAATCGTTGAGCTGTACAGTGAACGCCAGGCTCTGCTCCTGTAAGTAAGGAACCCTTGACCCATAGTCCTGTAAGTAACACCAGGAAAACTCATTGGTCCACCAAGTTGGACTTTGGTGGTGTCGATACTGTGGTCTGTTGTGGACTCCCTATCTGGGGTGAGTAGATGTGTGTTTCTCCTAAGAAAATTTTTGTCTTACACAAGGACAGGAGGGAAAGAAGAGGGAAGAGAAAAGAGGAAGAAAGGAGTGGAAAGAGAAAGGAAGATGAGGGGGAAGTGGAGGAGAAGGATGTTGGAAAAGAGAGGAGAAAGGAAGGAGTAAATGGAGGGAGAGAGGGTAAAAGGAGGAGGGGGAGAAAGGAGGGGGGAAAGAAGGGGGGAGCCACAGATAATCAAGGCTTGGTCCTTGCTTGGCCTGGTGTGCAAATGACAGCCTAGTGAGCAAAGTATGACCCCTGAAACTGGGAGCCAAAAACTAATCTTTCCAAGCTAGTTCTCAGCTACTTGTTACACTGACCACAGATAGTACAGTCTCCAGCTGTACCTGGCAGTGTGTGTGTCTTGTAATCTCTCCCCCTGATCTGTGCTTAGGGAGCCTGGCCCAGCCCAGCACTCTCCATCACCAGAGAACAAGTGACCATGACTGGCTTCCCCATGTGACTTCCTGCCTCCTCTCTTTCCTTATCCAGATTTCATCTGAATGACTCTTACTCTGTTTTGGCTGCTGTGGCAGAAGGGGCGTGGGCTGGACACTTATGAACAGTAATTGTGTGTTGCTCACTGCTCTGAAGACTGGTAGCCCAAGATCATGAAAATGCTGGCAGATTGGCTATCTATCACACCCTCTGAGTAGGACACTCTGTCAACTTCTGAAAGGGACAAAAGAGCCTCTGGGACCTTCTTGATACGGACACGTAGTTTCCTTATCCTTTCCTTGTTCCTTTTCCTGTTGCTGTGATAAGATATTCTAACCAAGCAGTTTAAAGGAAATGGGGTTTATTCCAGCAGTTCAAGGGCACCAGCACCATCCTTCATGGTAAGGAAATCGGAGGTGGCAGGAGATTGAGGTGGCCACTCACGTCACATTCACAATCAGGAGATAGAAACGTGAATGCATGCTGGTAGTCAGCTCTCCTCCATTTATACAGTCTGGAATCCCGTCCAGAGCATGAGCCCTTCCCACCTCAGTTAACAGCAAGATGATCCCTCATAGATCTGCTCAGAGGGCCATCTCCTGGGTGATTTTAGATTCCAGTCAGGTTGACAGTTGGCATCAGTGATCACTTGCACTGATCCCAGTTTGAGGACTCCCAACACCATAGCCTTGAGAGTTAGGATTTCAGTATTCCACCTTGTGGTAGGTGCATCAGCCCAGCACCACTCACTGGGCCTATGCTTGGCTGTGGTGAATTTCCCAGGCAGGAGACTATACTGCTCGCAGCATGGAGGATGGCTCTTCACATACTTTCTTCTCCCTTTGCAGTTGTAACTATCCCTGGCAGTTACATAAGAGTCCCCCTTGCCAACTGTCACCAAGGCCACTTAGAAAAATTAAGAAACCAGTGCTAGCTGGGTGCAGGCTAAGTGAAGCTCCTCCCACTTCTTTCAAAGAAGAAAAACCAACAACATGCATTTCCTGCAAAATTAAACTGAGTTAAGAGGTGAGGGAGAAGCCTGGGGGACAGCAAATCCCAGGCTCACTGAGGAGCTGTCAGCAGCTAATGGCTGCTGAGAGACAAGTCCGTTTGCTTTAAGACTGTGACCCCTAGTAGTTCCACCATGCTCCACAGCAGGCTCCACCCCCAAGAGTATTTGGGCTTTACAAATTAGACTTGATGGATTTAAAAAGGAGAGAAACACGACATTCAATTGATAGGGAGGTAGGGGGGTGGATCTGGAAGGAGCTGGGGAAGGCAGGTGAATATGATCAAAATATGCTGTATGAAATTCTTGAAGAATTAGTAAAAATTCTGAAAATGAAAAAGGGGTGGGGAGGAAGTGCCCACCTTGGAAACACCGCCAGTGCTGATGTCATCTAGCTCTGGTTTCATCCAAGGACAGTATCAGGCAGGTGTCCTGTCTCTGTGTCTGCCCTCTCTCTGTGGACTGCATGACCTCAAGTGACTCATTTAGTCTTTGGGGGCTTTGGCTTCTTCATCTGCAGGTGTGATGAGGTCCCCAGGCATCCCCATCCCCACAGACTTCTCAGAAACACTCCTCATTCACTCTCTCCACTCCTTCCACAAGAAAGGTTTGGCCAAGCTTGAAACTGAGTGCCAAGGGGCCAGCCTAGGGCATGTCCTTACCTCTCCCAGGTCATACTGTTTGTTCCAGGATTCATCCTCTAGTTAGAAAGGAGCCAGACTCTAGCTAGGGCTTTCTGGGCCCTTGGTTTGCCTCATTTCATCTGCGACATCTTTACAGGAATAGCAAAAAATGTTCCCAGTGTGCCCCTAGGAGAGTGTACGTGGAGAGAGGCAGACCCAGGGACTCCAGTGCCCTCACCCAGAGCCCTGTGGAGTGCAGAGAAATGGAGGTAGAGGTGCCAGCTCTGCCCGATGGCCAGTCAGTGCCTGCCCTAGAAAGTCCAACTGTGGGGCCCAGCTGTTCTCAAGCTTCATGTCTGTCCCTTCTGCTCATCTGGGTGTTCCATTCACTGCCCCAACACCTCAGAGCCAGCAGCTCATCTAGAGAGAACCAGAAGAGGCACACAGCTGAAGGCAGGCAAACTTGACTGAAGGACAAAGCACTCAAGGCTCCTGGGTCAGAAAAACTGCAATGTGTGTGTGTGTGTGTGTGTGTGTGTGAGAGAGAGAGAGAGAGAGAGAGAGAGAGAGAGAGAGAGAGAGAGAGAGAGAGAGAGAGAGATCCTCTTAAGTCTCCAGCCCACGGGAAGCCCCAACCAGGACAAGTGCAGACAGTTCAAAGCTATCTGAGAAGGAAGTAAGCCTGTGTGAAACTCAAAGCACAGAACAAGATCATTGGGCAGGGTGCCATGCCTGGGAACCCAGCCCAGGGGAGGCTTGAGATAGGAAGATGAGAGTTCAAGCTTCCCTGGGCTCTGTAGCAAGCCTGTCTTAAAAAAGAAGGGAGGAAGAAAGTGAGAGGGGGGGGAGGGAGGGAGAGAAAGAGGAAAGGAGGGAGAGACTGTAATAGAAATAATACACCTTCCAAGTGAGAAATAACTCCATACAGTTAGAGATAATAAAGGAATAGCTCTTAACTGGGAAAAAAAAAAAGAGTACATGGGCCAGCTCTGGCTGATACCCAAGGAAGAGCTGGCCTTGAATAGATTTTACTAACTTATATACACTTTAGGCTTATGCATTCCACATGTTCTGTTACCTTTAAATGTCTTTCAAGCCCTGGCCCCAGTTTATACTTATTTAAACAGAGACAGGAGACTGCAAATCTGGCCATTTGGGCAGACTGGGGCTTTACATAGCAAAGATAACTGCAAGAATTATTTCTTAAGTCAAATTGTTACCCAGGATCAAACTGCCCACCTGGCAGAACATCCTGATAAGAGCACCGGGGACTTGATGGCAGACCAGGAGTTAATGATGCTTATCACTCCGTACCCCACCCCCGCTACTAGTTTCAGGCATGTTCTTTGATATAGGTATGGGCCTAATGGCTGGTCAGTCCTGGAGAATAAACATTTACATCCTAGCATCCTAAAGTAGTCCTGGTGAACATACTTATCTTCGGGGTACTCTGAAGGCAGGGCTCCCTTAGCTAAAGTCTACTTTGTGTAACCCCTTCTCCTACAGCCCACTCCCAGCTAGTGTGTACCACTGTGCCTTAGAGAGGACAGGATGCTCACTGCCCTCTCTCCACACGGTCGCTTTGTTTTATTCTTGGTGTGTGAGGGGAGGGATATTATGAGACAGGCATCCTGAATGTCACAGAGAGCATGGAGAGAGCGATGCCCTCCTTCTTGCTTGTCTTTCTCCCTTCCTCTCTCCTTCTTCCTTTCTCCTTCTTCATGGTCTTGATGTAGAAGAAACTCCAAGTAATAGAATTAATGCTATAAAGGATTATAATACATTTGTTTAATGAAGCAATTGGTCTATCATTTCTTTACTATCATTTCAAACCTGCTGTTAATAATCTAGGGGAAAGATTTACAGTAAGTCCAACGGGAAAATAATTTCTAGAAGGGGTTGCCTGACAAGTGAGAAGAGACAAGTAGACAAATGAGAGGATTTTTTAAAAGGGGGGTTAATAGAAGAGACGGAGGCTGGAGCTTTGGAGTGGCTGGCAGACAGAAAAGGTTTAGGTAACAGTTTGCATGAAAATGTCTTGGTAAAAGCCCAGGAGGAGTGTGGCCTCTAAACAATGATGGGCCACTTCAGACAGTTGGTTCCTGGAAGGGTCTGCCTTGCTTTAATCTCCAAAAGCTGTTTGGTGACTTGCAGGGAAACGGGTTGGAAAGTAGCAAAAAGGAGAACAATGGATGAAAAAAATTTTTTTGAGTCTAAAAGAAAATAGAGTCCGATTTCTGTGCGGATAGGCTCCCACGTGAGTGCTTCTGGGAGAAGTCTGGATGTAGAGTCTCTTTGGTAAGGAGAGGTGATTGTGAGGAACAGAAAGGGAAAAAAGCAAATGGCCTTCAGAGTACCTCACAAATGGTTTTTAACATTCTTGTTTGTTGGTAATAGTTTTATACTGGGTTAAACAATAACTTCACTTGGTTTTGGTTTTGATTTGACTACTAAAAACCTGAAAGGACCCATGCCTCACACCTGCGGGGCATGCTATATTTCTATAGGAGAGTGCAGATGCAGACCATTTACTCTTTTAAAAATGAAATCCTAGTTGAGTAATTAAGATGATGTTTTAGGAGCATTAACTTTTTAAAAATTTTACTTGAAATTTATTTTGTGTATGGTATGTGGGCTTTTTGCCTGCTTTGTGTCTGTGTGTCACTTGCATGCCCAGTGACCATGGATGCCAAAAGAGGACATCACATCTCTCAGATTGGAGTTCCACACAGTTGTGAGCTACCTACATGGGTGCTGGGACTCAAACCAACATCATCTGGTAGAGCAGCCAGTGCTCTTAATTGCGCAAGCCCCGAGCATATTTTAATCGGCTGTCAGCTTAGGTTTTCCACATCCAAGTAAGAATATCTTTTATTTTACTTCACACAGATCATTATCCCAAGTATTTTATAGGCTTCTTAGTATGTTTGTATTCAATCAGGAGACCACAGACTGGATGATTGATAATGAACAGAGATCACTTACATACACAGTTGCAGAGGTTGAGAAGGTCGTGGTCAAGGGGCCACGTTGGCAAGGGCCTTATGTTTCTGTCATCATATGACAGCAGGTGTTGTGTAACTAGAGAGCAGGAAAGGAAGACTTTGGTTTTATAGCAAACCTGTTCTCTTCGTAGGGATTCACTCCTAAAGGAACATAAATCCATTGGTTACCCGACTCATAAAGGTGCCACCCTCTTGACCCTGGAGTTTTGTTCCTCAAATATGAACTCTGGGGACACATTCCCACTATAGAAAAAATGTTTAAAAAAACTGTTCGGATTTTCTATTTTGTTATGGAGGTAGTCAAAGTAAAGTTAAACAATGGTTTAAAGTCATATCATTCCCAAGAGGTGGAGCCTGGCTTGAAGGCAGGCAGCCTTCACATCTCATCCACAGGCTTGATGGGACAAGGTACGCTAAGAAGTCATGGAAATCTGCCCACGGCAGTACAGTGGCAGATTAACTTCATGGAGCCTCTGACTCTGGATGAGTCTCCCTATACCTCAGTGGCACCCTCCTTTTCTGACTTTGATCAGCATGGCTGTACAAACACTCACCTATTTGCAATAATCAGCTTTAAGGAAGCCAGAATAGGGAGCATTTTTCTGACCTCTGTTTGCCATGTTGTGAAGTCAGCTCTATTCTCTGTCACTAATTATATTAACTATTTTTAGGGCAAACTGTCAATGCACCATACTTATTCATGCTTCCTACATTACCAATTTGTTTTGTTTAGCCATATCTATTTATATCTCAAGAGCTTTTTAAAGAGATGTCCTCATTCTGCCAAAGATAGATTTGGGGCTTGTAATTAAGTAATAAAACACATTAAGGGGGAAAAGACGATGTTTGCTATGAGGATATTATCAATGGCTGCTAGATGCTTTTTGAATTCTGAATAAAACCTCACATTAGTATTTTGACTCAAAAGTTACAGACCAGGGAGGAGCCTGACATCACCAACCTGTAGATTTTAGACTTAGATTGGTTTCAAGGAAGCCCTGTGACCTTGCAATCCTGGGACTGCTATTATAGACCTGTAAACTTTAGTTTCCTTCTCTATAAAATTGAAAACAAAGGTATACGTTCCAGAGTTTCTCAGTGGAGTAAATGAGGGTTTTAATGGTTTCTCATCACTTTCATTCCACAGTAGTAGTGATAGCTACTGTTTGCCAACACTGCTGTTTTCCCATGCATTTCCCCAGATGTCTCCAGAGGTGTCTAGTCCTTTCTGGCACATCTGGTTCCATTTTAGGCCATTCTCTTGTCCATTCTCCCCTGAGAATCATGGCCTTTCCCCTTAGGTGGAGAGGTTAGAAGGAAACCCTACAGTTTCCTGTGGTAAGAAACATTCTTCTATCAAAGACACTTGGTCCCACAGGGTCTATATTTCCTAACCTCCTCACCCCCTTTCTTTGGGTGATTAGCTCAGTGAGTCGTATTGTGAAGTTGTGTTCCCACCAATGAGATGAAATGCAGCTAAGTCGGAGATGGAAGACAGTGGGCATTTTGTTGAGTGTTTTTGCTATCTTAGCCTGGGTTCTGGTGCACTCATTTTCAAGAAGAAATAAATCATTTTGTTTCTGACTTCCTTTGAGCAACATCGAAATTATTCTTTTCTGGACAGTGCCTCTGTTTGGAGAACTATCTGCAGCTCTGAAGAAAACAATTCTGAGACCTGTAACTAAAAACCTCAAAACATCATTGTGAAGTTCCACATTACTGTTTCTCTTTGCTTCCAAGATGAGGGCTCCTTGCCTCTCTTTACTGACATGGATCTTGTCACGGAGGACAGATGTCCTCTCCCAGTTGACAGCTTCCCTAATTCCTGGTTTCTGTTAGTCAGGATCAGGATTACTGCTACCCTTGTCCAGAAATTTATAATAGAGCTCATTTGCTTGAAATGAATAAATACAAGCCTATCAGAAAGTTCTCCTATTTGGCCCAAGATCTTAGTCTTATATACATATGTAGTCTGGCAACTGCTAGATGCAAACTAAATGCTTGAAGAACGATTAGTTTTTCCCTTGGCAGCCATGTAGAACTAGTTTGTATGGCGTGTTTTGCTGTCGCCAGTCCAGGGTCCTCCTGGAGGCTAGCGTGACACAAAGACGTGTAGGTCCTTGTCATCTGGATGCTCGCTGCCGCAGAGCCCGGGTTTCACACGGTGCTCACCAGCGTCATCCGTTCTTCCTGCTAGTCCCGGAGGTCCTCGTTGGTGTTTTGACCTCTCTCTGTCATGTGAACTAGAAAAAAATGACTGAAGTAGATTCCCTAATCCTGACTACTCAATTTAGCTGCCCTGACACCCGTCGCCTAGCAACGCCCGCCCGCCTACGCCCAGGGCGCAGACTCAGAACCTCTTCCCGCCCGGCCTCCCGGGCGCGCAGTTGTGACGCAGGCACCCTGCGACCCTCGGTAGCCACTAGACGCGTGGTGCTATGGCTTCCTCTGGAGTGGCGGGTGGGAGGCAGGCCGAAGATACGCTACAGCCACCTCCCGAGCTGCTGCCAGAGTCCAAGCCGCTGCCACCGCCTCAGCCTCTGCCGGTCGCTGCGCTCCCGCCGGCGGCGGCTCCGCGGCCTCAGTCCCCCGCTGGCGCGAAGGAGGAGAATTACTCCTTTTTGCCGTTGGTTCACAATGTCATCAAATGGTAAGGGCCTAGGAAAGGTCAAGACACCACCTTTTGCGACCTCTGGTGTCCGTGGTTCCGAGTTGCCAAAGCCTGTGCGCTCTGGACCACGCCCCATTTTCCCAGAGGGCCCACAGGTGAAGCCCACATACCGATCAAATGCATAGGTTCTGCAGTGCACTTGGTCCCATCCCAGATCCTGCAGTAGCTTGGGGATGGGTCTCAAGTCCTTACACACATAGCCCGAAGGCAATTTTTGACTGTTCATATGACGCCTAGCGCGGAATTTCCCACTTGTAGCATTATGTGAGCCCTGAAAAGTTTTCGAATTTTGGTGGACCTCAGATGTTCAGACTCGAGATTCTCACCTTGTACACAGTTTAGTTCCCATTTCAATGCGAGGCAGCATCTTACCTGTATGGTTCTGTTAAGTACTAGGGTTGTACACAGAAAAGGACCAGCCGTTTACCCTTACAGGACTTAACGGTTAGAAGCAAAGAAAAACAAACATAATAAGAACATTTTTAAAAGAGGAGACGGGAGAAGTGATGCTAGAAAACATTTGAAACAAAGACACAGAAGTTGCTCCAAATGATAATTCTAATAGAATATCCAAGGATGTGTCGTCTTTTAGGCCCAAAGGCTTCAGGTTCCATGATGGCCTGTGTTTTTGCTATTTCCATATACACTTGGGTCATTTCCAAGAGATACACTGTTTTGTGCAAGCATTCTCAAGTGTGCTTTGATAAACTTAGGTGGTGCAGAGCAGTTACTGCCTGGTGCCTCTTGGTGCAGTCAGGATTCTTAGCAACATGAGAAGGTGGACAGCTTGGTGGGTAAGAGCACTTGCTGTTCAAGCAGCACCAGGACCTGAGTTTGAATCCTCAGTATCCACATAAAAAGCCAGTCATGGCTGTTCATGCCTGTAGCTCCAGCATTTCAGGGCTGCAAACAGATCTCTAGAGCTCTGGCCAGCTAGCCTGACTGACTCTGTGAACTTCCTATTCAGTATGAGACCCTGTCTAAAGGCAGTCGGTGAAGTGCTACAGAGAAAGACACCCAACCCTTGCATGCCCACCTGTCTATTCAGGCATTCACAGACCCGTATAACACCCCACACATATACAAGACATACCACATATATATAACAAACAGAAGAGTAACGTGGGATGTATGTAAGCCGCTGCTGGTATGCTAGGACATGCTATTAAAAGGGCGAATTTTATTTATATATTTATTTGTTTGAGGCAGGGTTTTGCCTTTGGACTTTTGGTCCTGCTATCTCAGCTTCTGAGTGCTGGGGCTCCAGGTGTGTACCACTACACCTAGCAACTGTGACTCTCTCACAGTAAAATGTTAAGTTTAATATGTCCATAAACTAGTGACAGCATTTATTATCATGATCAAGCTTTAAGAACTACCTGTAATTGTATAGGTTATACTTTTATCCATTAGGCAGTATGATTGTTTTTTTCACACTCGTGTGAGTGGTGCATTCTGCTGCAGCATTACCACAGCCACTATGTCATTAGGCAAAGGAAGATTTGGGCTACATTATAAGCATTAGACCATCCCTGAATATATGATTTGTCATTGACCAGGTTATTTAGCACATGACTGTATAGCCACAGGACACTGTATAGGTACAAACCCCTGAATTTCTTTTAAACTGTTAAATATTAAAAGTAAATTAAGACAAGATTACAGTTCCAGTCATATTTATGAATATTGGCATGCCCTTTCGTTGGAGCTGAGGCAGCCTAGGTTTCTTGTTCTGGTGGTTTGGCGCTTGTCTTAGTTAGGGTTACTATTGCTGTGCCGAAACACTGACCAAAAGCAAACTGGGGAAGAAAGGGTTTATTCGGCTTAAACTTCTGTATCACCTTTTTCTCACTGGAGAAAGTCAGGGCCGTAACCTGCAGGCAGGGGCTGATGTAGAGGCCATGGAGGAATGCTTTCTTCACACGCCTTGCTCAGTGCATTTTCTCTTTCTTTTTGTTTTTGTTTTTCCTTGTATTCCTGGCTGTTCTGGAACTATTTGTAGACCAGGTTGGCCTCAAATTCAGAAATGTGCTTGCCTCTACCCCCACGTACTGAGATTAATGCCATGAGCCACCACTGCCCAGCTTCTGTATGCTTTCTTACTGGAGCCCAGGACCACCAGCCCAGGGTGACTTACACACAATGGGCTGGACCCTCCCATCAATTAAGAAAATGCTCTACAGGCTTGCCTACAGCTTGCTTTTGTGGAAGCATTTTAACGATTGAGTCTTTTCCTCTCTATTGACTCTAGCTGTGTTGACATAAAAGTGGGATAGCCCAGCGCTCATCTGCCACTTTCCAAATGACTGCCAAGCTTTGGTTCTCAGGTTAACTCTTCTCTCGGCCTCAGACAACACGAACCTCCTGTATGTAGGGTAAGCAGACTGCCCGCTTTGTGTTAGCTGTTGGCAAATACATTAGGAGATGGAAGTGAGGAAAATAACCTCACCCTCTCAGGGCAGTGCTGGAGTATTGGGTTCTCCAGAGTAACCAGATATACATGCAACGATTAAAAACATGGAAAATTAAAACACAAATGGGTACACATTGACCCACAGCTCAGGAAGGATGCTCCTAAGCCAGGAGAGCAGTTGGGTTAGGCTAGCCTCAGTGACAGGAAGTGAATTTACGAAGAACACACTATGAAGTCAGAGGGTCTGAGTTCAAGTCTCTGCTGAAGCTTGCTTTTTCATCTTTGTAAATACTTAGCTTTCCCAGGCAGTAAATTTTCTGTCTTGATACATCAGTAGTAGATCTCAGTGGTGGTACACACCTTTAGCCCCAACACTCAGGTAACTGAGGTGGATCTCTGAGTTTGAGGCTTACCTGGTCTACATATCTACTTCCAGCCAGCTAGGAACATTAAGTTCAAACTACATCTCTGTGACTTATGGCTAGGTGGGCCTGGGCAGGTAGCTTACTTCTCATAGAACTGGGAGATACTCTAAAGTGCAGACCTGTGAAAGATGGCAGGTTGATCACATGGGCTTGTCTAAAGGACACACAAGGGATTTTTGTATTCAGCATATAAGAACAGGAAGGGCAAGCAATGATTGCCAGGAAACAGCTGGCATGCGCTAACTTAACCTACTGACCCTGAAGCATCAGCCTTGACCATGGCCTTCTCCATACCTCAGAGCCTGGCAGTGATAGAAACCTCTGCAAGTAGTATGAAAGAAAGTGGTCTAAGAACAGGGAGAAATCTAAGGATATGCCCACAGTCCCTGCTCCTTCCCCTGCCCTAAGCAGTTCAGTAACCACCCTCTTCCACACTGGCAAACAGTGAAAGCTTTGCTTTGCCCAGGATTGATCCTTTAGACTGTGGTTCTCACTGTTCTTAATGGTGTGACCCTTTGATAAAGGTGCTCATGTGGTGACCTCCCAAACAAAATTATTTTGTTGGAACTAAATAACTAATTTTGCCACTGTTATGAGTTGTAACATAAATATCTGATAAACAACCCCCAAAGGGGTTGTGACCCACAGGTTGAGAAATACTGATTTAGAAGGAATAAGCCAGAGTCAATGTGGGACATATATCATACTTTGGGGCTGGGAAGGGAAACAAGCTTAAAACAGGGTTTATAACACACACACACACACACACACACACACACACACACACACACACACACACCCAGCTGCCCCTTGCTGTGTGACTGCTAGCCTGGCAGAGAGAATAAGGTGCCTTCCCTTGAGTGTCTGACCAGCAGAAGAGAAGACACTGGGAAAGAAAAAGACCCTGGGGAGAAAAGACTTCTTTCTCTAAGAAAAGCCAGGTCCATTATCCTACAAAAGTGAAGATGTGGCACTCCTACTCAGAGCCTTTAATGTTCATTTGTAAGGAAGGGACTAGCAGCACTGGCCACTAGGCATGTAAAAGAAACTGCAGTAAGAAAGACAGGACCCAAAAGAAAGCAGCACACTCAGTATGGTACTGTCCTCATGAAAAAGGTAGGTCCAGTTTGAAAGCGCTGGGATGTTGTGTGAGTTTGTAGGCCATCAAAGAGATGAGGACTGTGGCAAGGGGAGGGGAGGAAGGAACTTAGGAAGCCTGGAGTCGCAGTTCATAGTGGATGTGGCCACTTGTGGGCCTGAAATTATAAGAGGGAGGAAGGTCAGGTAGAAACTTGCTGGGTAGGGAAAAAATGCTGTACTCTAATATTGACTCCTGAGCTCACTGCTCAGAGGAGACAGGAAATTGAGGGCAGCACCTTTGGAGGGTAAGCTTTTAGTCTTGGAGGACTAAGCTGCTGGCACATCTTACCCCAGTCCTAGGTCCAGGGTGATGGCTCTGCCCAGCTCTGATGCCTGGTTCTGTGCTTTCTTCAGCAGCCCTTGAGCTGTGGCCTTCTTTCCTGGGATGAGTAAGGAAGTGAAGCCTGAAGTAGAGGAGGTAACCTTGCTCTACAAAGCTCAACATTAGTTACTTCATAAGAGGTTTCTAATTAATAAAAGGAACAGTTACAGCAGGCGACTGCTGGGAATACCTTAGGTTTCTTCTCTGGGGTTATTTTAGATATGTGTGTCTCTTCAGAAATGGAATGCCATAGAAATGGGGACTAGGCTGCGGCGTGCCATTTCCTTGGGCTGCTATTGATTCCATTCTGTGCACATGTAAAAGTCCATTTCACTAAGGGGCTGCAAAGAATCCTGTCTGAGATGCAGCTGGTCTTCACATGTAGGCATTTTGGTGTTTGATTTTTGCAGCAGGCACCATGCTGGGATGCATAGCCCTTTGCTCAAGTTTATGGTGAGGTAAACCCTCTGCCGTGCAGCCACTGAAGCAGGGACGTGCAGTTTCTGTCCTGATGGCCAGTGCTCTTTCATCTCCTTAGCTGACTCCAGAACTTCAGATCAGGCTGCTTCAGTTAACTTGAAAACTCTGTTAACCTGAAGTGGCCCACAGGTGTGCCACATGTGAAGCAGTAAGACGAAGATAGACTGCATAGGTGGAAAGTAGGAAGTAATCTGTCTCCCACTCCTCCCCACTGTCTCCTTCTCCCAGAGCTGTACATAATTCCACAGAGGACTGAGCTGTCTGTCCTTAAAACTTTCTACCCAACATGTGCTCTGCTCCTGTAGGTGGAGGTGAAACGAGTACCTGGGTCTGCAGTGTCTCAGTGGGTTCTCTAGAGTCTCCCGGGGAAATTTCTAGTGCTGTGGTGTGTGAATATAAGACTCCAGTCACTGTTAGCAAAGTTGGAAAGAATGCATCAATTTATGCTTCCAATTACCTGTGTATCTCTCTCTTCTCTCCCATACCTCTGCTGCTGCTAGTACTGAACTCTTAACCAGGCTGGTCTGATAGATAGGTTAGAAATGATAGAAATGATAGCTGATTGGTGTCTTTTACTATTTAAGTATATCATCTTTTCATATGCAATTTTAATTTGTTTTAAGACTGGGTCTTACTATATAGCTCTGGATGGCCTGGAACTCATTATGTAGACCAGGCTGACCTTGAATTCAGAGACTTATGTGTCTCTGCTTCCTGAGTGCCAGATTAAAAGGTGTGCATCATGCCTGTCTTGCAATTTCAATTTTTTTAGTTTTGCTTTATGTACTCTTCCCTGCTAGCTTCCTGTGCTTCTATTGAGCCATGCTTCTTGTCTCTGCCTTTCCAATCCCAGGTAGTTGACTTTTCTTTCATCTTTGAAATGGTCATGGTGTTTTTTCCTCCTTAACACTGTGATTTCATGTAGTCAGATTTGTTAGCTTTTCTTTGACAGCTTCTGAGTGTAAGCCAGTGTTTGTTCCTTTTCTTGTCTCGTGACAAAAACACCTGTTAGAAAAACCTATAGGAAAATGTCTGCTTTGGCTCACCGTTTGAGAGTGTTAGTCCATCCTGATGGAGAGTTTGGGAAAATAGTTATATCTATCCATCATGGTGGCTAGGAAGAAAGAGAAGGAAAGAAGGGGGCAGGGAGAAAATACTCCCCAAGGACATGCTCCCAGTGCCCTAATTCCTTCAGCTTTGCCCCGCTACTAAAGTTTCTAGAAATTCCCATTAATAATATTACCAAGTGTTTAAAATA
>CM052710.1:57302918-57455041 GCA_028551405.1 Uromys caudimaculatus | reverse complement strand
TTTCCCCCCCCCCCCCCCCCAGACAGGGTTTCTCTGTTTCCCTGGTTGTCCTGGAACTCACTCTGTAGACCAGGCTAGCCTCAAACTCAGAAATCCACCCACCTCTGCCTCCCAAGTGCTGGGATTAAAGGTGTGCACCACCACTGCCCGGCTTATTTTTGGTTTCTGAGACAGGGTTTCTGTATGTTATAGTGTTGGCTAGCTGTCGTGGGATTTGACATGTAGAGTAGGCTGGCCTTGAACTCACAGAGATCTTCATGCCTCTGCCTCTGGACTGCTGGGATTAAGGGTGTGGCACACCCAGCGCAAAAAGAAAAAGTCTTATATAGTGATCTCCTTTCCCTAGAACACTTGTGCTTCTGGTTTTTACTTTTAAGTTCTAGATGTTTGCAGGCTATGTTTTTGTGGAGAGTAAATGGTGGCGGACTGTCTCCTCTGCCTCCTCTTCCCAATGCCAGTATGAAAGTTAAGAAACACTAACTGTTGGTCGTGTTTGATGCTGCCTTCTAATCATACACTCAGTCTCCAGATGTTCTCTGGTCCTCTAGACACCCTGGTCTCTAATACCCAGGTATTTTAGTCCTGAGCTCTTTATGGTTTGTTTATTCCCCTCTGAAGCTAGTTTTCCGTCCTGTTCTTGCTTGTCAGTGCTTTCCTGTGGCATCCTACCTTTGCTGCCCAGCTTCCTCATGGCCATGAGCTTGTGCTTAGTGGGACATTTTCTTTTAACCTGCACTGTACTTCACTCATCCGGATCCATAGCCTCATTTTTAGATCTTACATCTTACAGTCACTTTCTTTTTTCAAGACAGAGTTTCTCTGTGTAGTCCTGGCTGTCCTGGAACTCACTCTGTAGACCAGGCTGGCCTTGAACTCAGATCCACCTGCCTCTGCCTCCTGAGTGCTGGGAATAAAGGTGTGCATTGTCACCACCTGGCTTACAGTCGCCTTTTAACTAGTTCCTTTGCCTTTAAAGCCTCTGGAATTCATTCTGTGGGTATTATAAGGTTCGTTTTTCTCTTTCTGAAATTCTCTAGAGGAGTAGTGTACAGTATAATAACTCTGTATTGGCACTCAGGAGGCTAATATGGGGCAAATCTCATTTGAGGCTGGACTACATGGTAAGACCTATCTCAAAGAAAAGCTCCTCTGGGGTTCCCCTTTCTTCTTAAATTGAACTCAGATGTTCAGCCCTTTATTCAGGGGTCACAGCAGACCACATCATATGCCCTGTCTAGGCATATGCAGAGCCCAGTAGTTACAAGTGTCTTTAACTGAGCAGAGCACTGTGGACCTGTGTGTCTTTAAGGACTCACCTAGAGGCCACCTCCTACACTTAAGAGTTCTAGGAGCCAGAACCTTCCACTGTACCCTGTAACTTTAATTTTTTTCAAATCTTATTTTAATGATGGTTCTTAAATGCTTTAACCACCCTTTTAACCTACCTCTCACCAGAGGTGGTGGGAAAGAAAGGATACAGCGAGGGTGGGGGTGGGAGGGTGGACCTATTTAGAAAGGTTCTTTGGAGCAGCTCCCATCTGTGTTGTCTGGAAGTAGGCAGTTCAGTTCACACGTCAGCAGTGGCAGCTTGATGCACTCACAAACACTTCACAGATACACCAGCAGTCCAGTTCAATAGAATCGGGATAGCAACCACGAATCAGCAGTGGTGGCACGACCTAGCAGAGACTGCCAGGCCTCAGCCTTGGCTCGAGTCAGCAGGAGGGACCAGGAGAGACACCCGGAGAAGTTCTCTGCTGTGCCTCTCTGGGGGAAGCCAAAGTCAGCAAAGACTCAAGACCCACAAGCGTTGCACAGCTAGCTCTATAAGCAAGCCTAGCTCAGCCTCTGTCACTGTCCACTGAGTCCTAGTTATACTCTCTCCAAACATCACGTGTCCTCCACGGGTCTTGCCTCAGCACAGGTCTTGCCTCAGGATGTGTGTCTGTCTCAGCTGACATTCTGCCAATCAGCCCAAGTCTGTGGAAGTGGCAGGAAACTGCAGCACACCACCAGAGGTTTTTTTGGTGTGTTTCTCCCTATGGAGTCCTGACAAATGCAGCTCAACTATGCATTGTCAGGTGTACCAATACATACGTGTCATTAGCGAAGAATCCTTCCTCACGTGTCCTTTCACGTGCTTGCTTTAGCAGAACATCCTTTCACCCGTGTCTGCTGCAGCTAAACGTTCCTTCAAGTGTTTGCCCCAGCAGAACACCATCCAACTGACTTTCCAAAGAACCCTTAAGTTTCCACTTCATCCTGTGGTGCCACCTGGTACCTAAAGACTGTGGCTGAAACAGCCCTGCTTAGAGTTGGAGTCCAAACAATGTCTTCCCTCCCTCCATCTTTCCCATAGTTGAATGAACAATTATGTGAACATGTGGTTTGCCAGGCCTGGTTGTGCGGCCTTTTACAGCCAGTTACTGGGCAGGAGTGAGAAGAGTTCCAGGCCCACCTGGGCAAGAGAAACTGGACAGAAGACTGGGGACGTCATTTAGTAGTTGAGTGCTTGCCCTAGATTCACTTCCATACTAGAATTGAAAGCTTTCCAGTCATGTATTTTTAATATTTGTTTATTTATTTGTTTATTTATTGTTTTGAGATAGGGTCTATCTGTATAGTCCCAGCTTTCCTGGAACTACTATGTAGACTAGGCTAGGTACCTGCCTTGCCTCAAGTGCTGAGATTAAAGGTGTGTGCTACCACATGCAGCGTGTTTTTTGAAACTTGAAAGAATGAAGCAAGGAAATGCTTGTAAGAACTATTATAAATCCCACTCTCTGAGGCATATATATACACGCACACACACACACATGTATATATATATATAAGTATGTATATATGTATATATGTGTGTGTATATGTGTGTATATATATATATATATATAGTGTGAAGCTCTAAGGAACATAGACTGGAAAGGAGGAGTAAAGCAAGACCTTCAATTCAGCTTATCTCATCTGAGTTTGGAACTAAGTGTCCCAGTCTGCCAGTTCTGAAGTGAGCTATCCCTGCTTGTCTGCCACTTTTTGGCCCATCCAGTTAGTAGTCTGTTGATTTGGGATCTTAAGCAATGTAGTTTTAATTAAATGTCATACTTTTACCAGATGTCTTAGGTTGCTAGTGGGTAGGAGAGCCATCCTTGCTGACCCAGCACAGGGAGTTCAAGTGTTGTGCTCAAGCATCCCTCCCGCCTGCTCGCCTGCTCACGGCGGGTCAGCAAGACCTCTTTTATGGGAACAGGGCGTTGCTGACCTGCCTCTTCCCACACACAGGCTCCTCGCCAGCTGAGACCTGCTGGGCTGTGTAGGAAGCACCCCCACAGATGATGTCTGGAATTTACAGTTCTGCTGCCCTGTGTCCACCTTGTGCCCACTGTCTCTCTCAGCTGTGTCCTGGAGCAGAAAGGATGCCCTTAGGACCTCTCTGGAGACTGCTTGGAAGAGCTGCTTCCCTGTGTCTGCTTCTGTGCCATGTCTCTGCAGACTCACAGTAGAAGTACCCAGGCCCTAATGGCTTCCATGAGGGCAGCCTCCCTTCAAGCTGAAAATACAGTAAAAGAAAAGTTTCCAGAGAAGGGGTCCTGGGAAGTGAAAGTTAAAAGTACTTGGAATGGCCCCTGCAGCCTCTCACAGTTGAATTTGTCCTGTGGGTATGTTGGGGTGGAGGGCCACCACAGTTCTTAAGAGGCATAGTGACCTGCTCAGACTTGGATTTCTAAAGGTGGATAGGACAAGGCTTGGGAGGAGGGGAGGACTCTGTGTCTAAGAAGCAGTGGCAGTGGGTTGTCTGAAGTAGTCTGGAGGAGGGGGATTTGCTGGCCACAAAGCTGGGAGAATCCAAGAAGGCAGCCTTAGTGGGTGGGGGCTGCTGTCCCCATGGATGTATACAGAGACAAGCAGATGGCTGTGCCACTGTGGATGCTTGCAGGCTCCTCAGACTCCAGAGAGAAAATGTGGTTGCTGGGAGTGAGCAGACAAGCCTGAAGGTGTGCTGTGGAGCTTGTTCTGAAAATTCTTTAAGTAGCAGAGCCTTCCTTCCATAACTTAGAGAATGAAGACACGAGCAATCCTGGGGCAGGCGAAAGCAGATGTAGGACGCCCAGAGCCACTGGACCAAAGACCTGGTGGGTGCTGGCAGAACTACAGAGAAAACCAGATCACTGCGAGACAGGGAGGAACCACGGACAGTCAGGGGAGAGACATCTCAGTTTTGCAGAGGTGTATGTTTATGTTTGGGATGAGGTCTTAGTGTGCTGCCTAGACTGACCTCAAACTTGGTTTTCCTGCCTCAGTCTCCCAAGAAACTGGGGTTATAGGTGTCAGTGTGCCTAGCTCAGAGGGCATCCTGGCTGTATCTTTCAAAAATTATATAAAGTCTTTAACCCGGAATTTCTCCTGGTATGACATCTTTCCAGAATACTTGCACAGTTATGTAAAGCTGCAGGTACACAATGTCCATTGTCATTTTGATGAATTGAAAACATTCCAGATAAATGTTTGTAAATAATTTCACAATGTAATCAAATGCATATTAATGTGGAAAGACTAGAATGAGAGCCACATTTGGTATGCTTCCGTCAGAATAACAAAAGTATACATGTGGTGGTCTGTTATTGCACATTTTTAAATGATCTACAACAGTTTACATCTAACACAGGTGTCTCTGAGACTTAGAACTAAAAGGTCTTCCCTTTTCTAACATATCTATCACTTTGAATTTCTTCCCTCCAGCATCTACTAAATAAGAAAAATTGATCTGGGGAAAGTGAAAGCCAGTGGAGAAGCTGTGAACAGAGGAGAGGATTGAGGGTCTCTAGTCAGGGTGGCCAGCAGGAACAGATAGGGTGGCCAGCAGGGACAGACAGGGTGGCCAGCAGGACAGATAGGCGCTTGCTTCTGAGGAGGGTGGACGTTTGATGGGGAAAGATACGGCCCCGGGGCAGGTGACCCAGAGGTGAGGGGCATGACTGGCCTGCTGGCTCACGTCTTCCCCTGCTTTTACATTGCTGGAGGACACACTGCCCGTTGTTGCCAGTTTGCTTCTGTGCAAAAAAGAAATTGGGAAAAACCGGGGCATGTTCTTAGATGCACCCATCTTTCCTAGGCTTTTATCCAAGAGCCAGGGACACATGTCCAGATGCCTGTGCTGGCTGCTGGGAGGAGGCTCTGCTCTTCCCGCCCCCATGGCTGTAGTATTTCTGCCCACTCTTTAAGAAAGCACAGTAGATGGGACCACGATGCTCCAACTTTGTCCTTGCTTGTATGATTTCCATCGATCCTGACCTAGTCTCTTTCCCTTCTAAAGTTGGATAGTGACTAACGCTGAGCACAAAGGCAGACCCATTTAGAGCTTTCTGCTTTTATTCCCTCACTATCAAGTCTGACCCTGTTCTTTAGGCCTGGGGATTTCACTGTTTCACAGTCATCCTGGCATAACAGGTCCCTCTTGGTTTGAGCAGTTCCTGAATAGATGCTTTCCGCACCCCAGGACTTCTGTGCTATTTACCACTACCAACTAGGGCAGGTGGATGGCCTACTGCAGAGGTCTGCAGCCCAGCTCCCCTCCCGGGGCTTTCCCTGTGGGTTCTGTTTATCTGAAGGCTACCCTCTTTCCCCAAATTTCACCCTGTAAAGAATGGCTCTCTGGAGTTTGGAGAGTTTCAGAAGTGAGCATCTGAAAGATGGCCCACACTTTGCTTTCTGAATTAGAGTTTCTTTGGTGCTGGGTTATGGTTGCTTCAGGAATTATTACTATAAACTTCCTTCCCTGTTTTAATTTTGTGGGTTTTTTTTCTTGTTTTTACTGTATCTTTCTAGACTTGTGATGTAAATCAGTTTTGTAAAAGTGTACTTTAAATTCTGACACCAGATCAGTGGCGTCCTCAGTGTCTGCACACTGAGTAGGAACTGTCTCCAAAGCTCCTCTGTTTCCTGGTCTTGGTCAACGCCTTTGTTCCCAGGGTCTGGTTCTTTTGCTTTAGTTTGATAGCAAGAGTGGGGATCTCTGCCATGCCAGGGCCGTCCGTGAATGGATAGGAATGATCTGCCTGCAAAACGACCTTGATCCAGGGAAGTCTCCCAGAGCTATGGCAGAGGAGAGCCTGTCTGCGGAGAATGCTCCAGTAGCTTGTGGCTGTTCTGTGGGAGTTCGTCTTTATGTTAACAGGCCTAAGCTAGCACCACAGCTCAGTGAAGTGAAGGCCCGGATAACTGGCAAAGCCTCCTGGTTGGCCTACAGGTGGCTCAGGTCAGGTGAAATGAGTGTTTCAACAAGTTTGTTTTTCTTTGTTTTTGGAAGGGTCACCTGATGATTGGTAATGGTGTATTCTTTTAGCATAGCCGTGGCCTTGCTTTCCAAGCATTCATTCTTTTGACAGGTGGTGTTTTGGAAATGTTACTTGGTTTGTGTATGTGTGGAGTGTGCACGTGTGAGTGGTGGGGAGGCATAGGGGGTGGTGACAGCTTTATCGCTTTTCCCTGTGTTCCCTTGCAGAGAACCTGAGACTTGCTGTTCCAGCTTCTGAGGTCTGCCTGTTTCTACAGCCCGACCCCACCCTGAGCCTGAGCTGGGTTTATAGGCACGTGGGTGGTGGAGCTCCACACTCAGGTTGTCATACTTGTACAAGTGTTGTTGATCCACAGTTGTTTCTTGAGCTTAGCGTCCTATGTGTAGGGCCAGGCTGGTGAGACACCTATGATGAAGCCAGTGTGGCCCTGCCATCCCAGAGAGTTTAAGATCTGACTTGTCAAGTGTGCTGGGCAGGGGAGTGTGTTTAGGAGCTTAAAGCTAAAGGACAAAACAAAAGATGAATCCCTGTTTTCTGGGGTGGGCAACCTAGTCAGGGGACAGGCATGTCTAACAACATTCGAAAAGGTATCAGAGTGTAGAACAAGGAAGCCATTGCAGAGATGAGCTCCACATGCTAATAACTGACTGCCTTCTACTACCCCTGTTTCTCGCCCAGCATGGACAAGGACAGCCCGGATCTCCACCAGGACCTGAACGCCCTCAAAACAAAGTTCCAGGAGATGCGGAAGCTCATAGGCACCATGCCCGGCATCCACGTGAGCCCTGAGCAGCAACAGCAGCAGCTACACAGCCTCCGAGAGCAAGTCCGGACCAAGAACGAGCTTCTGCAGAAGTACAGGAGCCTCTGCATGTTTGAGATCCCCAAGGAGTAGGAACGCTCCCAGGAAAGCTGCCGACAGACTGAGGCTTCACACCTGTGCTGTCCAGGTCCTTGGGGCCTAAACTGTCAGGCCACATGTGGCTGGTGTGGGGCCTCAGGGGCTGTACTCAGCCTTGACTATCTGTGCCCCAGGCCCCATCAGCTGATCTACAGGGCTTAGGGAGAGAGGAAGTAGCTGTTCCCTTCTTTCTCTCGGCTCCTCCCACTCCCGATACTATCAGCATGGTATCAGGTACATACTGTTCCCATTAACAGCAGTTTCATGAAGCATTTGCATAGAATTCACGGGGTGAGTTAGGCCTGCACTCAGATGGCATGGGTTTATTATAATTAAAGACGGCTGTGAGAGTACGAACATTGTTTTGAAAGGCCAGAGGGTGGGTGGCTTCTCCCTGAAAACAGTTCACTTCCTTTTTTGTTTGAACTATTGGATGAAATTATATCTCTGGGGGTGTCAGCCCAGAGCTCTGCGAACCAGCCACCAACTCCAGTTTCCAGCCTCCTGCATGCTAGCCTTGTAGGCTCTTGCTCCCTTTATCTTCATCACTTCAGGCAGTGCTCAGAATAGCCAAAGCACTCCTTGCCTGGGGCCCTTTGTCCTTCCCACGCTGGCTCAAAGAGGCTGTTAAGCAAGTGGCTCTGCCCTGATTCATATGCCCTGGCTTGCCTCGTCATCTCCCCTCTAGCCAAGGAGTCAGTCATATTTGCTACCCTGCACATGGTTCCTGCACACTTCTGGTTTTGAGCAGAGTAGCTGGCAGGAACAATCGGGGCAGTTTCTCAGCCGGGGTATGTGTGGTTTGAAGGGCATGGGGAGCTAAGTCTGGAGGTGCCATAGCTGTGTTCTACTTGTAGAGTATGCCCAGCGACTCCCAGGTAGGACACTGTGTTCTTTGTCTCCCAGGGACTGTTACACTGAGGGCACCATGGCCCTTCTCGGGAGGAAGGTGAGAAGTACCCAGTATTGTTTGGATCTTGAAATGGGCACAGCCTGGGCTGACCAGCTTAGGACTTAGCAGGTGCCTGCCAACTGGCCTTGATGGCAGGAGCGCTGGCTGGGGTTGTTTTTAGCAAGCGTTCTGGTGGCATTGTCTATCCAAGATGCCTCACACTTGGGACCTGAAATGTGTGAAAGAGGGTTCTGACTTCCAGTGGTTTGGGCAGAAAAGTGGGCTCTGAGTTTGAGTAGAGGGTGCCTTAAGCCACCTCTGCCTTGGGACTAATTTAACTGAATCAGTTACTTTCTGCACAGTTGAAGCAGTGGCTGGGCCAGTTTTAAGGCTCTGACTTGGTTCCTATAAGCGCAGAGCACATGAAATGCAGGAGCTTCAGATCTTCCTGACAGCGAAGAAGGAAGGCGTCCTCAAAGGGCTGGAGGCTCAGAGGCTTCTGTTCCAGTGTGTCGACCTGTCACATTTCCAAATATGTAATTAAAAGTATGTTCTGCTCTCAGGGCACATGGTTTTCCTGTTGTCTCTGTCTCTCTCAGTGCTAGGTAGGAGTCACCCCGGAATTACAGGTTTTATACTGAAGAATTAGAATGGGATGATGAGTAGGGGGCGTAGGAGAAAATGTTCACTGTGCTCCTTCCACCCAGCATGTACATCTGTTAAACTAGCACAAAAGCCTGCATGGCCCCTGCAGGGGACCCCAGCCACTCACTGTTGAGAAGTGAGTGCCTTTCTGAGATTTGAGGAGGTGCAGTTCCTTGGAAGTGGCCCTTCCCAAAGCAGGGTTGACAAGACACCCCCCCCCCAGACAATTTTGAGCATCCCTTGAAGGTCAAGACCCTCTTGACAAACCAAGTATTTGGCTTGGTGGCTGCAGCAGTTGTGCTGACTCCTTGGAGACCATGTTAACCCCTGCACAGAGTGCCTGTATTTCTCAGCTGCCGAATTGGAGGCTTGGAAGTGACACTTGCCCTAAGTTGACAGTAGGAGTGGCAAGGAGATCTGGGTCACAGACTTTGAGCCCTTAGCCACAGGGAGATAGGAAAGTGTGGAGGAGATGGGCCCCACCTGCCCCAGTGCTTCTGGGAGCTGCACTGCCAGCTGTCTATCTACTTTCCCTGTCTAGGACCTGGGGCAGCCCTGGGGCAAGGACTAAACATCCAGCGCAGGCGGCTTCCCAGACACATCTCTCCAGCTCAGCCTTATTTGTGGTAATCAGGGTCAGAGTTTCACATGTGACAGCTTCCTGTCGCCTGCCATGATTAACAGATGGGCTGTGTGGAGGAGAGTATGAATATTCTCCAAATCAAGGCTCCCTGGTACAGGCCAGGCTAGGCAGAGGGTAGACAGAAAGCCAGGTCTAGAGCATGTCCTACTTGGAAGAGGGAGACCATTTTCTGTAAACAGGGTCCCTTTCCAGTTCTTGGCCACTGTCACGGAGGCAGGAAGGAAGCCTAAAAGCAAACCAAAGCACCATTTTCCGTTTTTAAATTATTTTATTTTAAATTAAAAAAAAAAATAAAGACTTCACACAATAGAAATGTAGAGATTTTGTTCATGTCACATTGACACTGGAACTATTAAAGTGCAAGTTTTGTGTTTTGTTTTTCTTTTGGGTAATTGCACACACACATGTAAACAAGTCGCTTGGCTATGATTGAACCCCCCACCTCGAGCCAAAGTTTCCAGTTTGCTGAGATCAGAGGTGGCTGACAGTGGTCGTGGCAACACCAATCACAGACAAGATAATGCCCTGTTAGTCCTGGCCCTGCAGCAAGCAGGACAGTTACTTGAAGTCTCACAGGCTGATTAACTTCACACTCTCAAGTCTCTGAGAAAAATGCCAAGTACCCCTCTGCTGGGTCCTGGCATCCCAGAATCGACGGCAAAAGTCCCAGTCTTAGCTAGTTCGCTTTCCTTTCACAGCAGATGACTGTCCCTTTACTGGCTTGACAGTTTCTCCCTGGTGCACAGGGCTGGGTCTCAGGGAGGGAGGGAGGAGGCCAATTGGCACTCCTGTGGCATGGAGCGCCAGGCTAGCCCGGGAATCCGATTTGACTTTTGAACAAAAAAGGTCCTCAGGTTGTATGGCTGACCCTAGGGGCTCCTAACTGATGACACAGCGCTCCTTGTCCTTAGCCTGGTTGCCTACACTGGTTTTTTCACGAATGTACATGAGGTCACTGTGCACGCTGGGTCTGCGAGCAAAGGGCGCCAAGATGCCAAAGGCATCGCCGTGGTCGCCCCCGCCTCCGCTGCCCGCACGCAGTAGTTTCTTGTTCCTCAGAGCTTTTTTGTGCAGCACGTCGCAGTACTGCACAGACACCTTGCGGTGCAAGTCGGGACTCATCTCGCTAGGCAGCTTGGCCATGGCAAAGAGCGCGCGGAACATCTGGTCCAGGCTGCTGTTCTTCTTGGCCGAGATCTCGAAGTAGGCACAACGCTGAGGGTCGTCGCCCACCAGCTGCTCAATCTCCCGCTGCTCCACTTCGCGATAGAAGTCCCGGTCCCCTTTGTTACCGCAAATGACCAGCGGCACGTCCACATTCTCTTTGGTTTTGTTCTTGAGACAGGACTTGGTGTCTAGGATCTGCTGTTTGAGTCTTTGCACCTCCTCGAATGAGTCACGGTTGTCTAAGCTGAACACCAGAATGAAAACGTCTCCTAGAGGAACGAGTGGGAAAGGTGAGGTCAGCTGCCAGACACGGAGCAGCAGACGGCGCGGCCCCAAGCACGACACACCAGCCCCATAGGCTCCCCGCAAGACTCCAGCCCCCCACGGTCCCCGTCGGCTCCCCCACTCACCTGTGAGGATAGAGAGGCGTCGCATGGCGGGAAACGGATGATTGCCGGATGTGTCCAGTATGTCCAATTGGTAGACTTCGCCGCGGATCGAGTAAAACTTTCGGTGGAAGTCCTCGATGGTAGGGGTGTAAGTGTCCTCGAAGCGGCCCGTGAGGAAGCGCGACACGATGGCCGTCTTGCCCACTTTGGATGAGCCAAGGATGACCATCCTGTAGCAGTTCTTGGCTGGGATACTCAGCTCAGAGTCGCTCGGGCACATCTTCTTGATCATCGCGGCCAGTTTCATTGGGCAGAGAGGCCCCAGGGACGGATGCGTGGCCGAGAGAAGGTAAGGGGCTGCAGAGGACTCCGGAGTGGCGGAAGAGCTTGGCTTCGGGATCGTGCGAGCTGGTCTGGGCTCTTGAATACAGACAGCGGGCTCTAGCTTCCCGTTCCCCACACCGCTCTTATATGCATCTGGCCGAAGCCTGGGCTGGCACCTCCCAGCCAAGGTGCGTCACGTCCCGCCCCCAGACGCTCCCGGCTCCTCCTAGACGCAGCGACCTCCGCCTTGGAGCCTGAGGCTCCGCTCCAGACCTACGTGCGCTGGAAGGAAAACAAGTCCAAACTACTGCCACACGAGGATCCGGCGCTTTCCACTGTTTTGGCCGCAGAGATCCTGGCTGTGCCATTGACTCACTTACCTCTGGGATCTCCATTCTCTCAACACTAGTATACAGATGCTCACTTTTTCTTGAGCCTCAGTTTCCCCAAAAATACGACCTGGTGATAGCGACAGGTTTGCTGGCCATTTGTCCCAGCGCCAACCTCTTAGGTCGTGTTTTTCTGGGCTCAGTGTTCAGTGTTTGTGGGTTTCCTACGCTACAGTCCGCACTTTGCGCTTCCGCCACCAGAGGGAAGCAGGGAGCCCCACGGACGCACTGCGATGCCTAAGGTTGTGGCCACTCTGGAGAGAGGCAGGAGGCTGGCTGGGGAGCCAGACTGGGGGCGTTGGCATGGACTTCCATTCCTGTGCTCTATTCTCCCAACTAGAGATAATCTGGTCGGTGGGGATCTCAGTAAAGGGGAGTCTGTCCCTGACTTCATACTTAAGAGACAAACCCTTTTTTAAAAATCAAAACAGGCCAGTGTCCCCTACAGTCTCCCATGGCTTTCTGGACTTTTCCCTCTCATGGGCCAATCATTGTCATTTTGCACTGAGGGAGCTGACTGGGGCCGATGATCTCAGAGGACACCTGGAAGCACAACCTTCTCTGTAGCTCAGTTTCCCGTTCTGGAAACTGGTTCCTTGGTTGTAAAAGATTAAGTGCAAACATGTTCCAAGACCAGGGCCTAGTCGGAACAATAAAAGTATAGTATCAGGGAGGCTGCCCGAAGGAGGAAGCCAGTGGCAGGTTGGTCAGTAACCAGGACTGAGTAATGCTTGGGGAAAAATAAGACGTGTCTGCTGCTTGTAACTGATGACAGAGTCAAGCTGTGTTTTTATTCTGCTTTGACCTTGTCTGATTTAGGAGAGGCCCAGAGACCCACCGGCTGACAAATGCCACTTGCCCATCCATCTTGGTCTAAGGTCATTCCCACCTATCGAGATGCTTGCACAGTACTCCCAAGGTTTTATCCCTTTCTTGTGACTCAGGATCTCAACAGAAACCCAGTCTCTAGATCAGCAGCAGGCATCCTGTTTGGGGCCCATGAGACCTAGGTGTATTGATTTGATGGTCCCTGTGCTAAGTGATAATGCCCTCCCTGGAGACAGCACTCTGCATTTAACAGGTGGAGGAACTAAAGCACAGGGCAGCACGCTGCTGGCCTAGCAAGTAGGCCACCTGGCTCTCAGTCGTCCCTTTCTTCCCTCTGCCTGTGCCCCCACAACAGCACCCACTACAGAGGCTGTTGTTTGGCCCATTTCAATATAGCAGGATGTCCATATTCACTCCCCTTCCCTCCCAGGCTGCTTCTACATCCATATCAATCGAGTAACCCGGGACTCATCAGCTAGATCTAGGACAGGCCAGTTGGGGTGAGTCCTTCACCACTCTTGGTTCTTGCTCTTGCTGTTGTCCCCCCTCCCTTCTCCATCTGGGGTGTCTGCCCTCATCTGGGAGGAGGACCTGAGCCTCAGCCAAACACAGGACTGCTGTGTTCAGTAAGAAGCATAGAACATTTACTGCAGGAAGAGGCCTCTTAAAGGGGCAAGCAATGGCTGCTCACTCCAGACTGAGTCCCTCTCTGCCTCCGGAAGGCATTGTGTGGAAGGCTGGGGCGCTGACTCAGAATGGGTAGAGCCAATGTCACCATTCCCAAGTCTCCAGTCCCAGGAAGATCTGGTGGGTACTGTGAGGGTGCCTTTGAATGCGGTTGTAGGACCCCAACACCTTTCTCGTTTACTCTTTATTTCTTGGCCATTGGGTAAGCAGCTTGCCCTACTATGTGCTCCCACCACTATGTACTGGCTTCATCTGGGCTCGAAGCAACACAGCCACCAATCAGGAGGCAGTCCCAGCTCTCTGGCAACCAGCCCACTTCAGACTTTTGAGCCTCCTGGTGGGTTCCACCCCATCCCTGTCTCCTGCTGGATTCCAACTGACACACTGGGGTTCAGACACATGTGCCCAGTCCTGCTGGGCATATGAAGAGGACACCCATGGTCTGAGGACCCTAATGAGGACAAAGGGGCCATCTCTGCCCCATTTGGTGCCAAGGGTACCAATGTTTCTCTAACCCAGCCTTACCAGGACACCTGCCTGAGCTTCAGGATAGGACATGCATGGTACTGTCTACCTGAGGAAACGGGTAAAGACTGCTTGCTTCAGTGGTCTTGGCACCTTTCACCCACAAGAAGGGGTATGAGGAGGGGCAGACCTTGGGATGATAGTCCTAGACTCTGTCAAGGGCCCAGGACAACAAGGCTCTGAGGCCACACTAATAAAAGGTGTGGTTCTTGTCTGCCCCACTGGGGTCTCCAGCAGATGTTCTGGCCTGGGACTGGGAGGGGGAGCCCAGGCCTTCTCAGAGGGCCTGGAAATGTGAGGCAGGAGACCTGTGCACACTGAGATGGTAAACCTGGGGCACTTGTAAAAGTCCATGCAAGCCTTGGCCAGGGTCCTGGGTGACAATAACAGGATGTCAGGAGAGGGCAGCAGCCTTAGATGTGTCTCATGAGCCCCAGGGCTGGGTAGCCCAGGGCTGGAATAGGCTGATCCTCTGGATCTCCAAATCTCACAAGGTTTTCTGGGCCAGTGAGGCACCCTGGCAAAAGAATGCAGCTAAGACTAAGGAGATGAGGGTCTCCGGTGAGTTGGGACAATCACCCCAAATTCCAGCAAGCTTAGGTAACCCTAAGTCATCCATCATAAGTCTGGAGTCCTGGAGGTCAGGGTGATCCTAGCTGCTAATGGCCACACAGTGACAAAGAGCAGAGGAAGGCTATTCCTTGGCTCCCTCTGATGACAAAAGTCAACTCATGACCCACCATCTTGGTCACTTGTGCTCTGCCTACACATCTTTGTAGTGAGAATTCTGGAATTTTGGTTTTTTAAAAAAACACAGAAATATTATAGGAATGTGTTTTCGTCTTAATCCCAGGGGTAGGATATGGGTTGGACCATCTGCTTCAGACTGTCCACAGCAACTGACATGATTAGTCTTGTGCTTGACTTTGCCGGCTGCAGATAGTTTTTGCAACTGTGTGATGTTTGGAGTTCTGGGGGACTTGTCAGAGGGTGTATACATGCTAGAGCCCCAACAGATGGGATTGGTGGGCTGTTGGTTGCTGTTTGCTAGTCATGTGCAAAGAAGAAACAAGAAGAAATTAGATATCCTAATGGCAAAGATCAAACTTGCTCCAAAGCACTCGATGCCCCTAATCAGCAGGAAGTGGTCTAAGGATAACGTCAGGGGCCTCTTTCCTTTCCTCTCTATCATTTTTCTCCCTTGTCTGGAGTTAGGTGGTTGAAAGGGTGGAAGAAAAGGGACGGAGAAGGGTGCAGGAAGAACCCACAACATAGCAAAGCTCGGCTATGCACACATCCCCTCTCCAGCAGATTTTACCCAGGGTAAAATCATTAGGTGGCAATCTTATCAGTGCTATTTGATCTGATAGACCTCCGTGTTGTGGATTTGGTCTGACTCTTGTATTATGTTAATTGGGTTCCCAAAATTGTATGAGAATCCACAAGACGCTGAGGGTCCCTGCCCCCAGTTGGCTTTGACTGGTAAATAAAGTTGCTAGTGGCCAATGGCTGGGCAGGGAGACAGAGGCGGGACCTTAGGATTCACAGACAAGGGGACTGTACTGGCTGGTTTTGTGTCAACTTGACACAAACTGGAGTTATCACAGAGAAAGGAGCTTCAGTTGAGAAAATGCCTCCATGAGATCCAGTGGTAAGGCATTTTCTCAATTAGTGATCAAGGGGGGGAAGGCCCCTTGTGAGTGGTACCATCTGTGGGCTGGTAGTCTTGGGCTCTATAAGAAAGCCAGCTGAGCAAGCCAGAAGAAGCAAGCCAGTAAGGAACATCCCTCCATGGCCTCTGCATCAGCTCCTGCTCCCTGACCTGCTTGAGTCCCAGTCCTGACTTCCTTTGGTGATGAACAGCAGCATGGAAGTGTAAGCCGAATAAACCCTTTCCTCCCCAACTTGTTTCTTGGTCATGATGTTTGTGCAGGAATAGAAACCCTGACTAGACAGGGACCAAGAGAAGAAGGAGGACTGAGAACCACCATGATAGGAAAGGAGAAAGACCAGGCCTGAGAAGTACAGGACAGAGAGACAGCCAACCTGTAAAGTGGGGTGGGGGGGAATCGTGGCCCAGGAGGGTTGCAGGTGGATAGCGAGGAACGTGCTATCGCCACCGAGACGATGTGAGTAACATTAATCGCCTATGACAACACCTCTGCTCTCAGGTTGGTGGTGGCCGAACTGGGTTCTGGGCAATGAGGGCATGGATGGCAGGTGACCAGGGTGCCCACTGCCTAGGAAAGGCTGTGGCAGCAGCCAGTTTTATTGCTGAGGTCTTTTGCTGAGTTCGTTCATTATGAATCCTAGACAGCACCAGAAGCTGCACTAGAAAGAAAGGGTCAAACAAATCCAGCCCAGAAGCCCTCAAGGAATGTAGTCCCTTGCCTGCCCAGCCCAGCCCTCCCACAGCCTAGAGAGTCCATGCCTGACCCCACTCCTGGGACCAGGATAGGAAAGGAACCAGAGAGGTACTGAGGTCACAATGCCTTTATTAGTGTGTCGGGGCATGGTGGGGACGGGGGTCTCAGCAGTCACACGGCATAATGCCTGAGGCCCCCATGACTGGTTTCTAAGGCACAGGTACAGTGGCCAGTGCTGCTCTCCCCTGGAAGGGTTGTTGCTTGGGGCAGCCGGGAGGCCAGTCCGGCTTTCCAAAGATCCCTCATGGCTCTGTCAGCTCCTTTTGTGCAACCTGGTGGCTTTCCGTCGGTAGATCTCAGCAGTGAAGGGCCTGTGGACAGGGAAACACTCCAGTAGGTTGCTCCAGGTGACTCCTGCATCCCAGCACCAGAACCTGCTCCATCAGTGAAGATAGGACCTACATTCCCACTGTCCCTCAGAGCTTGCCTAGAGGCTTCGAAGAGCAAAGAGGGGCCTGGAGGGACTAGGATCACCTCCTTGCCTGCCTACGTCTCGGGTGCCAGGTGTACCCTCCCCACTCCCAGCCTCTCAAACCTGGTGAGGCTTGCCAGGCTACATGAAGCAGTTTTGAGTGAGAGGCTTGGTCTAACTCGCCTGTCACATCCATCTCCCGCCCCGCCCCGTCACACATCTACTTACTCTTCATACAGGAGCGCAACCACGTAGACAAGTGCCACCAGCACCGTCAACAGCAGGCCTGTGGGACTGGCATGCCTGCAGACAGACATACCATCAGTTGGAAGGACTTAGCCACCCCTGCCAACATAGTGTGTGGCCCTTGCTGATGCTGGAATCTCCTCTGGTGGGTAAGCTAAGCCTGGTGGTGCCCCTTCCTAGATCTGGTTTTCTAGAGAAGACGGGGGGGGGGGAGGAAGACACCTTGTGAGGCAGTCCATGCTTCGTCTGCTGAGGCAGAGGCTCGGGGACAGAGAGCATTTCCACTGCCCCCAGACAGTGTTCTTAGGAAATAAGTCTCTTGTAAAAAAGCCAACCCAGGGCTGCCATGAGCACATGGCCTCTCGGGCAGATTTTGCCACCTGAGCACTGGCCCATATACAGGTGCAGCTGGTAGCCACTGTCTGAGGTGGCCTCAGCTGTGGGAAAGATCTTCTTCCCACAGCCTTTCCCTCTGACCAGCAGTCTCACACTGGCCCTTGCCATGTTCCTAATGCTCACTTGGACCTCACACTAGTCAGTATGTCCATGTGTCTGTCTGAGAGGGGAGGGGCACAGGACACAAGACCCACCACCCTTGTGGTCCAGCTACTTGGACTGCACTCCACTATCCTAGGCCCTGAGCTGAGCTTCCAGCATCCTAGCCCAGAGACAGGAGTCTTTGCAGAATGTACACAGCGTTTCTGTCATGGCTCTCTGCAGGTGACCAGTCTCTGACCTCACTCTGCCAATAAATACAGACAGCCTGTTAGTGACAGCAGGGAGGAGCCCAAGCATGTCTGCCTCAGGTTTCCAGAAATAGCTGCTGCTGAGCTGTCCCCCAGTCTATTTCTATGGTTACCTCTCGCTCCTCTGGCTCCTGCAGGGCCTGGACTGCTGCATCCACCTCAGCAGGAAAGGCATGAACCAGAAGGACAGAAACAGGCCTGTAGCCATAGGATCTGCTCTCCTTGACTGACCCCATTACACAACTAGCCACCAAAGAGCAAAGGGCACAAGAACGTGTGGCTCCAATAGGGCCCTCCACCTTGCTCACTCCGTAATGCCCACCTAGACCTCACATTAGCTAGCCTGTCCATTCATCTGTCTGGGAGGGGCACAGGACCCCTCCACTGCACAGCACAGATCATGAGGCTCACTCACCCTTACAGTCTGGCCACCACCTCTGCCATTGTCCCAGGCCTTGAGTGTAACTTCTCCCCCAACTCTTTCAGGTCTCTATTTGTGCCTTTCCCAGAGCTTAGCTGGGCTCTAAATTAGCACTTTGTCCTTGCTGTTCCTTTCAATTTGGAACTTGGAACAGTCTGATGTCTGTGTCCTGACTTCAGAGGGACTGTGGCCATGATGTCCTTCCATCCCTCCTGGCTAAATAAGCACTTTGTCCCCAGACACAGTTCAGCTGTGGTTCTGGCCACATGGAGATCTGTGGGTCGGGAAAGACCCTGGAAGATGGCTGGTTAATGAAACCTTGCTCCTTAGGGAGAGCTCTCAACACCCCGTTGGCTGTGAGCATGACCTCACAGTTCACTACCACACAAAAAGTTAGCAAAGCTAGAGGGCTATGTCTTGGGAGCCAGGAACCTAAGAACCATCTCTGCCCCAGATGTACTTTAGGGCCTGAGGTGAGCAGTCCTTATCCTCAGCTTCCCCACCTCTCATGGGAAAGGATGGACTCACTGGCCTGTACCTTCCGGCATGACTCCTAAATGAAGCAGGTCTTCAATTGCCTACAACAGCCACTCATGTGGCCCCAGCAAAAGGCTGTGGGAGGCCTCAAAAGAACTTCCCCTGCCTTGATCCAAGATGCTGGGGTAGGTTAGAGTGCTCCCAAGTGCTCTGGGCAGCCAGCTCTCCAGCAGGGATTAGGTGCTATGGGCAAATACCCCCTTTCCTGCCTAAGCTAGCAGCACTGGGCTCATGGTCAATGCAGGTTCAGAGACCTGTTGGGAGGTGGTTATATGGGCATGAACAGTCCTGTCGGCTGGTTCCCTACACTCACCCATCTCCATGGAAACCTGGCCACTTATTGTCACCTTGGTTCGGCTTAACTTCCTAACAACCAAGGATACACAAGACAGCCCCACTGGCAGATGATCGCACTGAGCTCAGCTCCCACTTCTTGTTGTACGACTGAAGAGATGGAGGACTAGAGAGAGCAGGGGCCCAGGGCCTCTTCCTCCGTCCACTAGGGACTCTTATGTGAGAGTGGGACTTGAGAAGCAGGAGACAGGCAGGCTGTGGGAGGTCTGCTGAAGCAGCGTCTCCTGTCACGTGACACCTCTCCAATAAGCCCTCAGATGGAGGCCCCATCCCCAGGCTGCTGGGCCCCTGCACATCAGTATTGTTTGGAGGCAGTTGGTAGGTGTCACGTGTTCCCGAGAGCCCCGACCTGGCCACTCCAAGCTTGAAATGACCTTCACTCTTGGGTATCAGGCACTACTGGTGATGTGAAGGAACATGTGTATGGCTCGGCCACAAGGGAGGAGACTGACAGACAGGCAGGCCGCTGATCACTGACTCGGGGCATGGGAAACCCAGAGGAGGCAGGAAGGAGATTCCAGGAGGGGACACCACCAGTTGGGTTTAGAAGCACAGACTAGGGATGGATTCGGGCATATTCCAGTCTAAGGAGCAACATGCATGCAGCATGGCAGAGGAGCTAAGTGGGAGAGCAGGAGGCTGCGGGAAGAGGGCTCAGTTTGTGTCTGGACACCTAGGGGTCCTGAGGGCAACAAGTACTCACATAAGTGCCCAGCCTAGGTAGTTGGCTGTACTTCCCCAGTACATGGGGTTGTCCAGCACACTGAAGGGAAATGTGGTCACTCTGGACTCCTTGAGGATCCCAAAGTAGTCACCTGTGGATGACATGGGGTAGGAAGTGAGGGTCACTTAGCCTCCTGTGGCCTTGGCCACACTATGACTGAAGGAACTCCCTAGTGAGCCTTGAAGGATCTGCAGCTGAGGTGCCCCAGGAGGCTCCCAGTTAGTAGTGGGTCCGAGCCCACAGCATCCAGGCTCAGAGCCTTCCCGTGAGCTCCACAAATGAGCCGGGCACTGAGATGTTCTCAGCTTGGTCCTCTCTTCTTCTGAGCCCCAGCACACTGTCTCCTCCCCCTTCTCCCCAGGAGATGCCTCTGTGTCTACCTGTCCCTCTCTTTAAGAACTTTACCTCACCCTGCTCTATGCAGAGCTCCCTCCTGGGGCCTCCCTCCCACCTGTGTCTGTCCTCCCTGATCTGCCTGCCTCTCCCCCTCTTCTTATCCTCCCCCCCTCCCCCAACCTCATTCTTTCCCTTGGATTGTCCAGATGCTCAGGGTGTCAGCATTTGTCTTGTTAGCGTGATGCGAACTAGAGTCACCTGGGAGGAGGGAACTTTAAGAAAATGTCTCCATGAGATTGGCTTGTGGGCATGTCTGTGGGGCATTCTCTTGATTAATGATTTAAGTGGAAGAGCCAAGGCCCAGCTCACTGTGGGTGGTGCCCTCCCTGGGCAGGGGGTGGTCCTGGGTTGTAGCTGAGCGGGGCCACTGAAAGCAAGACAGTAAGCAGTCTCCTCCCCTTCAGCTCTTGCCTCAATTTCCAGCCTTGGCTCCCATCAGTGACGGGCTGTGCCTTTTAAGCCAAGTACATCCTTCCTTCCCAGGCTGCTTTTGGGCATGGTGTTTATCACAGCGACAAACTAGGACAGGTTAGCTGTGGCTCCAGCCTGCCCACCACATGCTTCCTGTCACTCTGGAGGTCACCCCGGAGGAGTTGACATAATGAGAGACCATCAGATGGCCAGTCATCCATCCACCTACTGCATGCATAACCAGGCCACTCTCACAGAACAAAGCATCTGGTCCAGGTCTTTACCTGGTGAGTGTCTCCACTGGGCCAGGGCAGCCTTTCCCAGAAGCCTCTCCTTTGTCCCTCCACCCCCACCCCATTAGACCAGAAAAACAACGCAGCTTCATCCTGTACAGAAAGTAGGGCAGCCAGCCCAACAAGAAGAGCCCTGCAGGAGGGGCCTGGTAGCAATTGGTGCTGTCATTGTCAGGGACAAAAGGGACAAGAGTCCAAGAGGCTGCCCAGGGACCACTGGGGGCGAAGCAGGAAGCGGGGCAGTGGAGCCTGACAGTGGGTGGCACAGAAACCCGCTTCAGGCTGAGTCACAGAGAGGGACCATCCTGCTCTGCTTCCAAAGCTTGCAGGGCCCTCTGCTTTCTAGGCCATTTCTACCAGAAGCCACATCAGCCCTGCCTGCACCCCTCAGACACTCCTCTGCTCATTTTCCCCATCTGGCCCTGACCACCACGGTGGGCACGCCTGTCTGCCCTCTGCCACACCTCTCCAGCACCGCTGCCTTTGCCCCCTCATCTGATCTACTGCTCCTCCGGCTCGAGCTCTGCAATCCCCATCACCAGGCTGGCCTCACTCTCTCCCAGGATGACTCCCAGCAGCTCCTGCCTGAGCAGCAGGCACTGAGTCACCAGTGACAGCACTGGGATGCCTGGCCCATGTGCTCCTTGGTTCCTCATGGCACTGTCCCTCCTAAGCACACACTTCAGAGCGCCAAGTCTGCAGCTGGGCAACCTGGCCCAGGCAGAGATGAGGCTGATCTGTATGTCCTGGGGGGCTAGGAGACAGCAGGGCTTTGAAGACCCAGACCCCGGTGGAGTTGAAGGCCCAAGGACTGGCCTGGTCTTTGCATAACAAGAAGCCAGGAAAGGCCAAATCTGGTGCCCCATGTTCAGAGTCAGTTCTCTTGTAGCTGTGCTAGCTCCAAGGACATCCTGGGAACTGGAACAGGCACCTTTGGAGATGGGGCTGCCACCTTCCATGCGTCTGTGTTCTGAAGGCCCCTTATCCTCAGCCTCCTCTGCAGAGTCTGTCTTGAGCTTGCCCTTTCTGCTTTCGAGATGATGGAAGTCACTGTGGTCATGAGGTGTGAAGGTTTGTGGCCAGACTAGACCACTTTGGGTTCCCAGGCCCAAAGCCCCAGAGCCCCAGAGAGTGGAGGATGGAGAAGAGACCACATCCCTCTTCCTTTCACCCCATCCTAGACCTGTGCAAGCTTTGCCTGTGGATACCATAGCCAAGATCCTACCTACCACCTGGTAGCCAAGTGTGCTAAGCAAACCCAAGAGTGGTAATGAGGTGGAGGGTCTTAGCCCTGTCTGCCCCTCACCCCAGTCCCAGCTGCACTCTGTGAACCCTGTAAGCATCCTACTACCTCCCTTTCCATGCAGACAAGGACTGAGGGCCTTCTTCAAGGAGAGCAGAGTCCAGGAGGGCACTCTGGGGCCCATCAACCAGGACTAGGGTCTATTCTTATTTCACAGGAAGCATCCTGATGCCTTGGAGTCTAATGAGCTAGCAAAACTCAAAGTCCTAACCATGGTAGGTAGGGTTCCCCAGTGCTTCTCAAGTCACATCAGAGATAGCAGACGGTAACCACTGGACTCTGCTCCTCCTCGAACCCTGGTGTACCTGCCCAAGGTCACCCCATACCTCAGGGTCTTACCTAGAAAGGTCCCAGTGAACCCCAGTGCATAGAAGCTGGACAGCACAAACACGAGTCCCCAACCCAGGAGTGCAAGGCCCAGGAAGTAGGTGATGTGGTTATCCAGGCCCTCCATCTTGGGCTGGCTCATCATGGCCTGTGTGAAGCTGTGGAGCAGGAGACATGGAGAGACAGCATGTCATAGCATATATGGTATGTACACTGCCTTTCTCAGAGTTGTCAGCCCCAGGGTCATATGGTCAGTAGCCACAGAGGCACTGCAGGTAGGGCCTAGGCTCCTGCATGAACTGTCTAATCTTCAGTGCCATGAGGACAGATGGGGCAAGACCAAAGGCCCAGGCTGACCAGAGTTTTTAAACTTTTCAACAAGAAGTCACAAATTCTGACACACATGTAAATTGTCCTAAATTTTAGAACTAGGTCACTCAGGAAAGCCATTAATGGTTTCATGAATGTTAGCAGGGTCCAATCCAAGGGCCATCACACTCAGGTCCTGTCAACTTGCACTATGAATGAGAATTAAGCTCATAGAAGAACAGGTACATTGGCAGTGAGTGCACAGCACACAGCAAGCCTAGTACCCGGGGTCTGAGCCTGGCTTGGGCAGGGCAGGGCAGGCAGCAGGCCCAACACTTGAGATCTGAGCTTGGCATATGCCATGTGCCACCATGAGCACCATTCTCCTTGCTGATGCTGGCTGTGCCCCACACTGCTGATTTGCTTGCCCTGGCTCCTGCACAGGCCAAGCCACACCTGGGAAACTTACGTCCTCCCCTACTAGGCTTTGTGGTCAAGTGCTGGCAGGCCCTGAGTCTGAGCAGAGAGAGTGAACAATGGCAGCCATCAGTGGGCACGGAAGGGCAGGTTCTCTGGCACCTGGCAAGGGAGAGGGTGGAGGGTTCAGGGAAGCAGGCTGGTAATGGGTCTGGGCCTTGCCAGGAGGGAGTGGCCAGTGACAAGAGAGAGCACTGAATGTACTGGGGGCACCAAAAGGAAGATGTGCAAGGCCAGCCCTGTGTACAAGCACATTTCCATTCTGTCCACCATCACAGTGCACAGAGGAGACATGGAGACTCGCTACTCACACACTGCAACTACATGTGCTTCTCTCCACAGGGTCCCCCAACCCACTGATCCATCCATCCGTCTGTCCATCCACACCCCATCCACCCACCCACCTGTCTGCCCATCCATCTAGTCACCCACCCGCCCACTTACCCACTTACCCACCTTTATCCATCCGTCCCTTCCTTAGCCCACACACACGCCTATCAACACATCCACCCAGCCTTCTCCTTCCATTCATTAACCTAGTCCCTGGAGACCCAGACACCTACTTATCTGCCCATCTACCCATGTAGCCATCCACCTTCACCCAGAAGCTTTTTCTCTTCCAGCAGAACACGTTCATCACTAGAGAAGGTGGGTGCTGTAATTCTGTTCCTGGACCACACTAAACTTGGCCTCCTTGGAATTCTTCCTACCAATCTGATGTTCAGCTCTTGGAAACTGATGTTGGCACTTAGCACAGGCCAGGAGGTAGATGAGAGAGAAGGGAGGTCAAAGGCCATACAGGCTACCTGCAGATACCTGCTTCTTGGCTACACTGCATAACGGCCCATGGCACAAAGAAGAGGATTGGTTCTTCAACAGGTTGGGTGGCTCCAACTGCCTAGTAGCCTCTGAGCTCCATCTACTTGAATAGAGGACAGAGAGCCTGTGGGTCTCTTTCTGGCCACTTGTCTTGAGTTCTCAGCATCATCAGTGGCCACACAAAAGCTGCCTGCTACTAGACACTTCAGCTGAGAACTGAGGGAAGAACTTACATGGTAGAGATGTTACAAAGAGACTGTTCCAGAATGAGGAATGGTTAGAGCTAGGCGCCTTAAGGCTCAGAAAAAGTGCAGTACAAGAGGTGTCTGGAAGGGGCTGCACAACTGTGATGTACACACTCGGTGGAGCAGAGGGCCAGGAGACCGAGGGTCTCTCTGGAGGGACACTGCTGGAAATGACCTTCCTACCAGTAACTTCTGGCCTAGTTGGGAAGAAAGGAGATTGCAGACAAGGTCTAGAACCCATAGCAGACATCTCAAAGCCTCAGTCCAGCCCCTGTGCCTAAGGATGGTCCACCCCTGGCTCTGTTTGTATCACTTTCCTCAGGTGACTGGGCTAGGATAGGGCAGAAAGGCAAAGTGCACCATGTGTCATTTGCTCCAGCCTGCCAAGATGGTGTGTATGTGTGTGCGTGTGTCTGTGTAACTGTGTGTCTGTGTGTGTGTAGGTGGTAGAGTGGGGATTGTGTCTCATTCTAGCTAGGTGGCCTACATACCACGTGACACAGAGGCTCACTAGAATTGATGCCTGATTAGGTGGCTGGTTATATGCTTTCATATGCCATGAAAGCACAGTCCATAGGGAGAATTAAGAGGGGGCATGTCGCTCTGTGGCCACATTCCACAGCAGAGTGGGGTAACAGGAACAATTTTCTCTCAGAGCTCCTCTGCACTAGAGTGTCAGGGATAGAGATTCATTCCTGGGCTTTGGGTTCTGTTTTCTGATTTAAATTTTACGAGTGTTTTGCCTGCACATATGTCCATGCCCCACTTGTGTGCCTGGTGCCCGTGGAAGCCAGAAGTCATATCCCCCCGGAACTGGAGTTACAGATGGTCAAATCACCATGTGGGAGCTGGGAAATTGAATTTGAGTCCTCTAGAAGAATAACAAGTGCTCTTAGCCACTGAGCAATCTCTCCAGCCCCTTGAGTTCTATGTTTTAAGTTGGACTGAACTTTCTATCAGCATTGAGTCCGGAGGCTGCCTATACTCTGCTCCTCACACCAGACCATGGCTGCTTGAATGTGCACAGCTCCAGAGAGGTTGTCCAGCCCCTGTGCTTCTATGGCTTCACCAGTGGGCTGCACTTGCAGACAGCCATACATAGGGTGGCCTGAACTCTCCCCCCTCAGGCCTCTCTTCACAGTCCAGCCCAGTCAAGTAAGATCAGGAAACTAGGCATCTGGTGGGCATATGTTCCTAACACGGAGCACAGTAAATCATCAGCTCAGCCACATTATCCCCATAGCAACGGCTGGAATTCATGGCTACCACACTGCACTAACCAAAGCGCCTTCTCAAAGTTCCCCTAATCCTAACAGCATCCCAAGTGTCTCATACACCCGGGAGGAGAGGCAGCAGTGTGGGTAGGAGTCAGGCCACTGGCTGGTCCTGCTTCTGTCCTGTGAGCAAGCAGGGCCTCAGCCTCGTCATGTGAAAGGAGATGCACACCACTGTCACTCAAAACTCCAGGCTGTGTTGGGGTCTCAGCTGAGAGGACAGATACGGTTCTACCTGGGTACCATTCCAGCTGTCCTCCCTCCTTCCTCTCTGGGATCAAGCAAACACGACTCAGATTTCCTCTCTGATTCTCCAGCCATGATCAGGGAATCTCCACTAAGAGACAGCAGGGAGACAAGGTTCCAGTGGTTCCTTGGTGTTCACACTGTGCCCAGGGCCTTTCTTCAGCCTGTGGCCCACGAGTGGGATGCAGCTGAGGCTGGCTGCAGGTCGGGGTGCTGGGGAAGGGGTTTCAGTGGATGCCTCCCGAGCCATCAGGTCCCCCTTCACTCAAGCACAGCAGAGCATGGCAAGAGCAAACAGCACTTCCTAATCCCTTTCTAGACTGTGCCTTAACCTCCAAATACCAAGTTAGCTTGTCCTGCCTGCTCTCTTTCCAGACCACCAGCTAGTGCAGGCCAGCTGATGCCCAGTGAGTCCTAGGGACTCCAACTACTGTGGAGCCCTGGCATCTCAGGAAGCTAGACTGGCTTGAGCACACATGGCTCCTACTAGGCTGACTCAGTAGGACACATACCATCTGGGGTCATATCACCCCAGGTGACAAGGACAGAGTTGGAGGAAGCCTCCAGAACAAGGGTTGGCACATGGCCCAACAGTGTAGCACTTGCCTAGCAGTATGGAGCCCGGGTTCGGTTTCCAGGACCACAAACAGAAAGAGGCACTAGGCTGACCCCAGGAGACTGGGTGGTGGCATTGCAGAGGATGGCAGGAGGTGGTGCCACCTCACAAGCATAGAACTATCATCTAGGATGGAGAAAATGTTTGAGAACCAGACAACAGGGGGTCTCCACAAGGCTGGGAACCATCAAGTGTTACCACATCGTGCACTACATCTTAGTGTGTGTGGACTTAAACGGCGACACAGAACACACACCTATATGTGGGCTACAGAGAGATTCTAGGTAGAGACTAGATTAGAAGGGGTATAGCCAGGGGACCAGGGGACAGGGTCTTTCCAGCCCTCTGCTGGAGTCCAGTGCTTGAGAAGGTGTCTTAGTCCAGGCACAGAATCACTCTCTACCTGCTCTTGCTGGGGGTTCATGTACCAGCTGGAAGATATTTTTCTACGTGACCCAAGCTGGCTTTGACCTCTTGGGTTCAATCATTAGTCCTGTCTCAGTCTCTTAGTTAGCTGGCACCACAGGCAGGTACCATCACACTCGGCTCACTGTACCACCCACTGACCCCTCTCCCCATGGTGGCCTAGCTTGGCCCAAGCCCAACTCTGGTGCCATTTCATGGCACCACCCTCCTGGCCCCAATAAGGTTTCCTCATATGAAGGCACCCATGCTAATGTGCCCACCCTGGCTCCTGCTTTCCCACCGACAACCTCGTGCAAGTGGCTACCAATCCATTTCAGAGGAGGAAGTCAAAGCTCACAGAGGTTACCCACTCAGGGTCACCAGCATTAAGGGACAGAGCTAAAGCTGACCAAGGACTTTCCCCAGGCTGGCTTTGATTCACACTAGAATCCAGAGAAAGCTCTTCAGCCAGGGATGCTTGAAACACCTTCCTATATCAGCCAAAGCAAAATGCTATCCTTCTATTATAATGGCCACTGTCAAAAAGGCAAGTGTCACCAATGGATGGATGGGCAGAACTGGCTTAGTCCACACGGCAGGACATTACAGAGTCTCTGAAAGGAGAAAGTTCTGTCGCCTGCTGCAGCATGAGGTCATTGTGCTGAGTACAGTAAACTGGTCACACACCCCAACTCTTCCTACTGAAAGCTCCAGGGGAACCAGGGCCAGCCCTCAGGAGGGGGCCAGTGCTTAAAAGGTGTAGAGAGTTTCAGCTTTGTAAAATAAAAAGGGTTCTGGAGATGGGTGGTAGTAACCATTATAAAACATCACGGAACTGTTTAAAGTCACTGGATTAAACCCTTGAAAATGGGTAGAGGCCCAGTGCTTGCCTCCAGTGGGGCTCATTAAATCCTTGGCTGCTGTTTGGCTAGGATTCTAAGATTAGGTGCATTCCAAGGCTGCTCCCATGATCAGCCACAGGAAGTAGATCCCAGAAGCCTCAGGGTCTGCCCACTGCATTTCTAACCAGTGTCTGTCCCACTTCTCCTGGGCCCTGGCTCTCCAGCTTTCCAGCTGCTACTGGGGTGTTCCTCAGAGTCTGTAGCTGCAGAGGAAGCAGCAGAAAGGGCTGTGTTGAACCACTGGTGAATGTGGCCTGCTGGGAAAGGATTCTGCTGGGGTCCAGCTCTGCAGGGCAGTAGCAGCTTGTATCTCTGATCCCAGTAGCCTCTCCCCTAGAGTCCTGCATTATGGGAAGGAAAACAGACTCCATCTGAAGCCTGGCTGAGTCCTCAGAGTGAGGCAAGGAAGCTTATGTTGCTCACACCTCTAACCCCAGAATTCAGGAGGTAGGATTGCTACAAACTCAGGGCCAGCCTGGTTTATAAAGTAAGTTCCAGATGGCCTGGGCTACAGAGTGAGACCCTGGCCAAAAACAACAAACAAAACAGACCACAGAGTTTGAGGTTTATGAAACCAAGCAGAGCCCAGAGCAATTAGATGACCTGTCTACAGATGGGAAATTTTAGAGAGCAGAGAAGTCAGAGACCAGCCAGGCTTGAAGCTGGTGTGTCACAGACTGGGTTAATTTTGATCTGACAGGAGACCCCATCCTAACAAAGACATTTAAGTATAAGCCCCACAAAAGGACTGAATGAAGGCTGAGACTCTACAGGACCAAGTGAGAAGGGTCCCGAGGAAGGACTTCTCACAGCTAAGGGAGAGACGGCCCATTCAGCAGGGCTCCTGCACTGGGGATGGGCAGAGCCGGGTGGATAAGAGCTTAAGTGACCCTCTGAGGTTTCCAGGTTGAGAACACCTGGGCAGAGGAACAGCCTCTGATTCAGCAGTACCCAAGGTCGGATGTACATAGGCTCTCTAGGTTGTCTGAGGAGCATGGAGATGCCTTTCTGCCAGGAATGGAATAGCTGATTGGCCGAGCTCATAGAGACAGCATTCCCAGACCAGGACGACTTCATCATGTTGGAGAATGGAGATCAGAATGGAGGAAATCAGAGGGGCAGCCTTAAGCCACACTTTTACCCTGCCATGGGGATGGACAAGGCCACCCTACAAGAGTCTTCATGTGCCAGTCAACCCAGCACATGTGCCATAGGAGCCACCCCCTCTAAGGATGGCAACCTTTGTAGTACTTATCCAGTCTGGAGATGTGGAGCAGCTCAAACCTTCAGGGCCAGGAGGCATAGACAAGGTTCTGGCAGACAGACAAACTGAGTGGGATCCTTGCCCCACCCCACACTCCTAGCCCACAGGAATGGGAAATAAACCACAAGACTCTTCAGTCAGGCTGTCCTGCCACGGGGAAGCTTGAGCCAAATGCTTATAGAGTGGGAGTATGAGAGGCCTGGGCCCACCGCTCCTATCCCTGCATGGCTTTCCATACACCAGACATTAGGTAACTAGGTGCATCCTGCACCCACAGAGCCAAGCCAGGATAAGTGGAGTGGACAGGCCAAGTGTACACGCCCTATCTGAGGGACTCACCTCAGAGACCAGTCCACAGGGTACCTTCTCAGTACTCTCAACTTCTAAGTTGCAACAGCAAGTCAAAAATGAAGACTCCCCACACCACCTTATTTCCTAAAGCAGTATGCAGGCTTCCTGTGGCCTGTGTATGCACAAGGCCTGTGGTGAAATCCATGGGATGAGAAGTGGACCCAAGGCTCACAAGTAGCCATGCAAGTCTTGAGCCACATCTGAAAAATAGATCCCACTGCCCTCCTGCACAGCCTGAGACTCCATGGTGAGTGCTCAGCTCAGCTAGGCCCACTCAGGTGAGGGAGGCCCACTCTGCTTCCTACCCCCATCACCTACACCAACAACTGCTCTGGCCATTTTCTTTGATGGCAGAAGGGAAATATGTCCCAAGTCCAAGCCTCCTAATGATGGTCGAAGCACGATTCCTGGTCCCTAAGACTTCACCAGAGTATCCATGTCCTGTCTTGGCATATTGTAGGAGCTCTGGGGATACAGGCAAGGGGAAATTTCAACAGGCTCTGTTCCCCCTGCTCAAGCTGTCCCTATCATTGGACAATGAAATGTTACATCCAAGATCACAAGAATGTCTCTGCCAACAGAGATCCAGGACAGTAGCCTGAGGCCTCTAGGAACATTCTGACACAGAACTCCCAAACACTGGTGAACCTGCTGGCCCTCCCTCCCCTGATCATGACTTTCACACAGACAACAGCCTTCATGGTGGCCCAGGGCTTACCAGTGGGAGCGAAGGATGTTCAGAAGCAGGATGACACTGCCCAGGAAATAGCAGGCTAGGTAGGGGGACCCGAAGGCTCTGCTCAACTTGCGAGTTCTCTGCTCCCACCTTGCTACCTGCATGAAGGGCCAAGAACAAGGGTGAGAGGTGAGGTGTTTGCTGGTACGGGAAGGGCAGAAGAAGCAGGCCTGAGTGCCCAGGCCCAGTTCCAAGGAAGGTCAGTTGGGAGTCCGCTACAACTCAGGGCTGTTCACAGGATTTTTACCTTCCTTTAGTGTAGGCAGGATGGGGGTGGTTAACAGGCTGGCAGTCATGCCTAAATGAGGGGGCTCAGTTTTCAGGCCATCCTGAAAGCTGTGCGTCTCATCTCATGCAGTTCCAAAGGCCTCTATTATTCAGGAATAGACAAGTTACCACCAACAAAGAAGCCCTAGAAATGGTGGCCCCAGGCACCCTCCTGTCTCCACCAGGAACACCCACAGGGTCTTTTCAAGGGGGCAAGACAAAAGAAAGGCAGTCCTTCACCCTCAGCCTGTGCTCAGCCTGGCCTCTCCCAAAGGTACTGACTGTACAAGTGTGAATGATTTTTAGTCTTATAATCCTTTTATTTGTTTCCGAGTCATCCCATCTCAAATCTCAGTGGTCAGTAGCCATGCAGAGGAGGCAAGCAGGCAGCTCTCTCGCCTCTCTGTAGACGTCAGCCCTGCACATACCCACATCCAAGTTGTCAGGATTGCCCCACTGGGCTCCTGGTGCTGTGCTGACGCGGGTGCTCACTCAGATGAACTCTCTGTTAATGCAGAGGAGGAGGAAGGGGTGAGCAGGGTGCCAAAGGGCAAACGCTCACTCTGCCGCTCTAGCTTTGGGAGCGAGTTATCTACCCACTTCTGTGTCCTGAACATAAACGTGTGTGTGTGCACATGTGTGTCTGTGTGTGCACATGTGCATGTCTGTATGTCCATGAGTGCATGTATGTCTGTGTGTGCACATGTGCATGTCTGTATGTCCATGAGTGCATGTGTGTCTGTCTGTCTGTCTCTCTCTCTCTCTCTCTTTCTCTCTCTCTCTCTGTATGTTTGTGTATTTGCAGATGGCCCTCAACTCAACTTGGAATGTTTCAGTTTTAGAATGGTGGAACGATGATGTTTGCAGTGGAAATCACACTCTAAATTTGAATTTAGTTCTTTCCAGACAGTGACATGTGATCCTCTCCCAGTGCTGAGCAGTGAGGTACAGCCACAGCATCCTGAGAGAATTCACTGCTCCCCTACAGCGAGCTATCCAGGCAGCATTTTGTGTGTGTATGTGTGTGCTGGGGGGTGGGGGATGGGAAGGATACATAGTCAATAATGACAAGAACTAGCTAACACTTTATCATACAATAGGCTGAAATTCTGCCCAGCTTGGCCTGACAAAGCAGGAAAGGCTGCACTGGGATACCTGTTTGGTTACATGTGTTCAATGCATTCAGTGGGGTTTTCTTTGTGGCCAGCCATTCTATAAAGCCACAGCAGCCCAGACCTTGCCTGTTGCTCACGCATGCCTGAAGTTCACACAGCCTCCAGCAGGCCTCCAGTGAGCTCACACTCCCAAAACTCTTAGTATGTGAACCTAGTCTGTTATCAGATCCCTGCAATGTGAAGTCCTAGTCAGTGTCCACTGAAGTGGAAACTTAAGGGTTCTTTGGAAAGTCAGTTGGATGGTGTTCTGCTGGGGCAAACACGTGAAGGAACGTTTAGCTGCAGCAGCCACAGGTGAAAGGATGTTCTGCTAAAGCAAGCACGTGAAAGGACACGTGAGGAAGGATTCTTCGCTAATGACACGTATGTATTGGTACACCTGACAATGCATAGTTGAGCTGCATTTGTCAGGACTCCATAGGGAGAAACACACCAAAAAAACCTCTGGTGGTGTGCTGCAGTTTCCTGCCACTTCCACAGACTCGGGCTGATTGGCAGAATGATGTCAGCTGAGACAGACACACATCCTGAGGCAAGACCTGTGCTGAGGCAAGACCCGTGGAGGACACGTGATGTTTGGAGAGAGTATAACTAGGACTCAGTGGACAGTGACAGAGGCTGAGCTAGGCTTGCTTATAGAGCTAGCTGTGCAACGCTTGTGGGTCTTGAGTCTTTGCTGACCTTGGCTTCCCCCAGAGAGGCACAGCAGAGAACTTCTCCGGGTGTCTCTCCTGGTCCCTCCTGCTGACTCGAGCCAAGGCTGAGGCCTGGCAGTCTCTGCTAGGTCGTGCCACCACTGCTGATTCTTGGTTGCTATCCTGACTCTATTGAACTGGACTGCTGGTGTATCTGTGAAGTGTTTGTGAGTGCATCAAGCTGCAGCTGACGTGTGAACTGAACTGCCTACTTCCAGACAACATAGATGGGAGCTGCTCCAAAGAACCTTTCTAAACAGGTCCACTCCCCCTACCCCGTATCCTTTCTTTCCCACTACCTCTGGTGGGTGGTGGGATAACAGGGAGGTTAAAGCATTTAAGAATCATCATTAAAAATAGGCTTTGAAAAAAATTAAAGTTACAGTGCACAGCAAAGAAAAGCTTCATGACGCTCCTATGGGGTGCAAACTATGATGTTGGAATCAGGAGCTTTCAGAATTCCGTGCCGACATGTCCCTGCCACTCCGACCCTGGGACTCCCAGATTTAGGAAAAGGCTCCAAGAAGAACCAGTGCAAGCAAGTATGTGACTATTTATGTTAAAATGCAGCATGCTCAGATCATGGAGTCAGGATTTTTTTGGGGGGGGGGTATGGGCGGAATGGTTTTTTGAGAGAGGGTTTCTCTGTGTAGCCCTGGCTGTCTTGGAACTCACTCTGTAGACCAGGCTGGCCTGGAATTCAGAGTGATCTACCTGTCTCTGCTCCTAGAATTCTGGCATTAAAGGTGTGTGCCCCATGCTCGGTTCATGGAGTCAGTCTTTACTAACCATGTGACCCTGGGGCATTTCCTGCTGAAATGACTGTACTTAGCATAGTTACTGAGGATCCTAGATCTATAAATGTGCTTAGCTCAGAACCAGGCAAAAGCTTGGGAAAGGGAGATGCTTGAATTCATTTTACTGTCACATAGAATCGTGTCCTCCAGGGTCCTTTCACAGGGATGCTGTAGTGTAGGACCAAGGAAGGTCAGGGTCTGCAGGGTATCTTGTGACTGTACTTTTCCTGATCATATCCCAAAGCACAGAGTCTGTCACCAGCTCAAGAAGCCTATGAGAGATCCTCCCACCCCACCCATCCATTCATGTATCCACTCACCTACTAATCATCTACTGATACAGGTCCTGCCCACTCACCTACCAATACATCCACACCCATCCATCCATCCATCCATCCATCCATCCATCCATCCATCCATCCATTCTCTATCTACCCACCTGCCCACCCTCCCACCCATCCACTCACCCACCTGTCCACCCACCCATCCATCCACTCACCCACCTGCCCACCCTCCCACCCATCCACCCTCCCACCCATCCACTCACCCACCTGTCCACCCACCCATCCATCCATCTACTCATCCATGCCCCCATGCATCCATTTGCTCACCTACCCATCCACCCAACCATACTCAAGCATCATTCTGTCCACACACTCAGTATTTACTGGGGTCTGTTATAGGCCGGCAAATGTTAAAAAGTAAAGTGCTTTGAAAACAAAAACAAAAACATAGCATAACAATGGCGCTCTTGTTTTTACACCATGCATGCAATTAAAGCCAAATGTGCCTCGTTTACTGAAAACACTAGCAAGAGCTCCTCCCCCAGGGAGCCACTGGGCACAGTGGAATTGACTAATGAGAGCAGGCAGAGGCCTTGGCTGGCTCCTCCAACTCAATGAGCGCTAGAAAGGCAGAAGAGCTGCTTCTGGGACTACTTGATTTTCTGGAAACATCCTCTTGCTTGTTTTTCACAGCTCTAAGAAATCCTGGAAGTAAAGGCTAGTCAGGGTGTTTTATTTATTTTTTTTTTTTAAGATTAATCTTTAATTTTCGTTTGTGAGTGTGAGTGGGTGGATGGTGGGTGTTATGTGTGTGGAAGGCCAGAAGAGAATGTCGGGGCCGCTGGAACTGGAGCTACAGGAGGTTGTGAGCCTCCTAACACAGGGCAGACGTGCACTCCGGTCCTCTGGAAGGCCTTAACCGCTGGGCCACCTCTCCTGTCCCAGGGTGGATATTCCAGTGGGGCCTGAAAAGGAAGAAAGGCTCCGGTGTTCACTGAAGAACCAGCCGCTGCACATCTGGATGGCGTGTGGCAGAACACCAGGCCACATGGAGTACTTGGGCAAGAACCCGCTCCTCTCCATACTGCCTTAGGGGTGATTCGTGATCTCTCTGCTTTAGTTTCCTGATCTGTAAAACAGAATAATGATCTGCCCCAGGGTCACTGTGAGGAATAAGGAAGTCACTTCACTTGAACTCTCTAGAGTATGTGTTGGGAGTGTGGTGTTTGCTGGGGGAGGTGCCATTTGTTTCAGTTTGATGTCTGAGAGTAAGGAGCAAGATGACATGAAGATGACAATCCGTGAGAGAAGTTCAGAGGGCATGTGGCTCCTGTCTCCCTCATCCCAGGATAGGCTCCAGAGAAGCAGACTCCTGATGGGAGACCTAATGCTCCCCTACCCATTCTCTCACCAGACACTCAAGGCTCTATAGCAGGGGTAGCATCTGGGACCCTCTGACCCAGAGGGGTTGAAGGCACAGCTGAGGCTTCCAAGGCCACCAGGTGTCCCTTGTCCTAGAGGACCTGGGTCAAAAGCATGAGAAAGCTCACCCTAGGTGTGCAAGCTTCCTAGCACAGGAACTCACCTGTGCATTCAGCTAGCTCACACACACACAGCACACACGTGGGCAGGGTCTGAAGCATCACTCCTCACTCCACCTCTGTAGTGTGGCCTGGGAGCTGAGCAGCACCCAGCAGCACCCATCATGGCTCTCATGAGCCATGCAGCTCCTTGTCCCAGAGAGCTAGCAAGACCCAGGTCTCCCTATCCAACACACCTTCCTGCTGTCTTCACCCTCATGTGGCCTTGCTCTTAGTCACCATTCCCAATACTCAGTGCCACCTGTCACTCAGGTACTGAAGGCCTAGTGCCTTCCTGAAGACTATCTTTCTTGCCAGCTTCTCCTTAGAGCTATGAACCCTCTAAAAGCTACTGCCATGGAACCCAGCCAGTCATCTCTGAAGAAATTATCCTCTGCTTCCACCACCCTGATGAGGGAGCCAGCCCCACTGTGCAGATTCACATGTGTACTGGACTGCCTGAAGAGGGTCCCAGTCACATTTGGCAACCAGGGCACAAAACCCTAACTAATTTAGTACTGGCTTCCATTTTCAATCAGCTCACTTCATGAGCTCACTTTCTATATAAGGGGTTGTGGCAGGAGACAAAGGAAGTAGGCCTCCTAGCGTCATGTAATGCAGGGAGACACTGTTAGAGGGAGAGAGAGGGAGAGAGAGAGAGAGAGAGAGAGAGAGAGAGAGAGAGAGAGAGAGAACACAGGAGGCAAAACCCCAAAGAAGTCCAGCAGGCTGCTAATTTAATTTGGATTCTAATTTGGCTATAGAACTGCCTGTAGCATCTTATGAGGATGGAGCCCAGTGCTGGAGGGGATGACTGGCCTCACCCTTGAGAATGACTCTGCCAACAAGTGGGAAGGGAGATGTCTACACAATCAATGGAGGAGCACTCCTGGATCTAGTGCTCAGTGAAAAAGCATGCACAGAAGGGTCTCCCCCGGCTTCCTTGTAGAAATTAAGAGGATAATCTTCGCATTCATGTGGATCCCCAAGGGAACCCAAATAGCCACCACAGTCTTGAGAAAGAGAACACATACTTCCTGACTTTGAACTTATTACAGGCAACTGTAATGAGGACAGTGTGGTGCTGGCACAGAAACGAACACACAAAGCCCAAACAGAATCCCCCTACACTCATCAACTGCTTTCCCACCAGGTACCAGACCAAACAAACAGATCCCAGTAATCAGTTCAACACCGTGCGGAGACAACTGTGCGTGTGGCTGAGGCACGACAGGCTGTGACAACTAAGGGGCCTTGGGAAGAGAAGGAAGCCCTTTGTCCTGGGATCTATTTGAGTTTCCTGCTGGCTGAGTCAAGAATCCTCAACACAGCTAATGAAGCCAACAGAGACAGTGCTTTCCTAGACATCTTAAACTAGGTTGCTAGAAATAGCAAGCTGTGCTCATCTGGCCAGAGTGCTGGCCCTGACTACTGCATCAGCACTCCTGGCTGTCCTGACTCTAAACAATGGGCTTCAAAGCCACCTCACAGTTGTGTTACAAGGGGAGAGTCTATAAAAGAAATAGGTGAAGCAGCTCATGTATTTTGACTTAAATTTGGCTCAAATTTTCAACCTTATTGTAAATTACATCCTTTAAGCAATGTGACTTTAAAAGAATCCTATATAGAGTTACTTTTAAGAAAAAAATGCTAGCTCACTTTTTTTTTTTTTTTTTTTGGTTTTTTGAGACAGGGTTTCTCTGTACAGACCTGGCTGTCCTGGAACTCACTGTGTAGACCAGGCTGGCCTCGAACTCAGAAATCCACCTGCCTCTGCCTCCCGAGTGCTGGGATTAAAGGCTTGCACCACAACTGCCCGGCTGCTAGCTCACTTTTTAAAAGATGTTTTTGTATTTTAATGTGTATGTATATGAATATTTCACCTGCATGTACCGTATGGAGGCCATGGAGGCCAGAAGTGGGCATTGTATCACCTGGGACTACAGCCTCAGACTGTGGTGAGCCACCATGTGGATGCTGGGAATCAAACCCAGGTCCTCTGGAAGGGCAGTGGTACTCTTAACCACTGAGCCATCCCTCCAGCCTCTGTATAGTCATTGTGAAGACACCTAAGTGTAGCCCTCTCTGAGAACCTATACCCTGTCCTCAATATATGTCTTTTTACCAAATAAACATCCCCTCCCTGCCTCCTCTCTCCTATCCTTCTCTCTACACATGCCTGCCCTTAAATCTGAAAAAATAGTTTCTCTTATCTCTGTATAATAAACTCATTAATTTGGTGTCTGTCTCTTTTTGTGCAGTGGTATACTGGCATTGTCAACTTGACAAACCTAGAGCCACCTACCTATAAAAGGGAAACCTCGGGCTGGAGAGATGGCTCAGAGGTTAAGAGCACTGGCTGTTCTTCCAGAGGTCTTGAGTTCAATTCCCAGCAACCACATGGTGGTCTCATAACCATCTGTAATGAGATCTGGTGCCCTCTTCTGGTCTTCAGGCATACATGCAAGAGACTGCTGTATACATAATAAATAAATAAATTTTTAAAAAAGGGGGGGGAACCTTGATTGAATAATTTCCTTAATCAATTTGCCCTGTGGCCATGTCTTCAGGGATTATCTTGTTTAATGCCACTGTGGGGGCAGCACCGTTCATAGGCAGGTGGGTTTGGACTTTAAAAGAAGCCTAGCTAAGCACAGGCGGGCGAGCTGGACGTAAGCCTCATTTCTCCATAGTTTCTGCTCTTGTCCTGACTTCCCTCAGTGTGGGACAGGAAGCTGAACTAAACCCTTTCTTCCCCAAGTTGTGTTTACCGCAGCAACAGAAAGTGAGGTAGAACAGGGGTTGGGGCTACAGAGGAAAGACAAGACAGGGAAATTGAAGGAAGAGGAAAAGGAGAGACAGGTCTTGGCTCCTGAGACTCTGGGGCCAACAGCCTCGCCATGGGGGGTGGCAAGGCAAACAAGCAAATGTTTATAGAGGTTTCTGGTAGCCTAGGCACCAGTGGGAGCTGCAGACAGCTGCCAGGCCTTTCTCAAGCCTCCTCTAGGAGGGGAATCTGAGTTATGGATAGTCTGGCACAGGGTTAACACAGATACAAGAAAAGTAACCTTCTAGGTGGCTTAGGGAATGTCTGCTGACCTAGAAGAATGTCACAGGAATGTACTGAGGTAGGACCCCATCTTTGTCTCTAAGCTGCCACCTCCAGGAAAGATTCAGGCAGAAGGAGCCAAGGAGCACCTGGCTGTCTCAAGAATTCCCCAGAGGACCAGAAAGATGACTCAGTACTGGCTGCTCTTCTAGCAGACCTGGGTTCGATCCCCAGCACCTACATGGTAACTCACAATTGGCCATAATTCCAGCTCCAGGAGATCTGACATCTTCTGGCCTCCGAGGACACCAGACATACATGTGGTGCATAGATACGCAAGCAGGCAAAACACCCACATACACAAATTAAAAATTAACTTTAAAACTATTTTTAAATCCCTCTGAAGGAGAACAGATTGGTTCCTGGGATTCATAACGTGGTTATCCTAACTCCCAGCCCACTCTCTATCCTGAAGGAGGGCATCAAGTTGGAGCATACGTCGGCCTTGAGGTTCCTCAGGTCCCATGAAGGTAGATGTGGGATGCTAGAAATGTCGCTTGTCCCCACCTAACAAGGAACGGCTGAGGGATCACACCACTCCACAGTGTTTCACGGCTCTTCCAAATGCAGTTCTCCAAGAGCCTTGGGCCAGAACAGGGACTATGTACCATGGAGACCACAGGCCGGCTGATACCAGTCAACATTCTGTGCATATGAGGGGTGTGTGTGTGTGTGTGTGTGTGTGTGTGTGTGTGTGTGTGTGTGTGTGTTTTGGGGCTACATATGCACACATACATACATGCATTTGGAGATTTTCAGAGGCTGTCCCCTTCGCCTTTTGAGAAGGTCTCTAACTGGCTTATGGCTCACTGATTATCACAGGCTGGGTGGCCAGTGAGCTCGTCTCTGCCTCCCCAGAGCTAGGATTACAAGTGTGTGCCACTCCTTCTAATGTCTCACATGGGTGCTGGGGATCTAACTCAGGTCTTTGTGCTTGTGTGGCAAGTTCTTTATGGACTGAGCTATCTCTCCAGATCTCCAGCACATATTCTTTTAAAGATTCGTGCTAAATCCATTGAGAGGGAAAGGAGAGGCTGAAAGGTTTACGCTGAGAGTCAGCTGTACCTGTGGCTTTTCTAGCACAGTGACCTTGAGTTCTGAAGAGCTCTTTTCCATTGTTCTCTTTACTCTAAATAAAAGCACAGCCCACCTGTGCAAAACTACTGGAAAATAACCTAGACACGACTCTTCGACTGTTAACCAACTGTTAACTGTGGTGAAACCTGGTGGCCTCTACAGTCAATATTGACATGGACTTCAGCCTGCCTTGGGAAGGAAACTTCCAAGTATCTGGTGAACAGTGGAGTGGTTGTCTGATAAGCAGCCGGGCATCCCAGCTGGTGGGCAGCAACACATTCATCAGGGGCGCCTGCAGCCAATGGGCTTATGGGATGTTTTGTTTTGTAATTGCAGGCTTTTTTTTTTTTTTTTTTTTAATGAGGAAAGATAGGTAGATTTTCTAAGAGGATGTTTTGTTTTTTAACTTAAGGTCAGATTTATCAAGACAAAATTCAGTTTTTTAAAATAGAATCTTGTTATCCTGTTTAACAAGAAATGTAGGCATGGGAGACAAAGCAGAGACTGAGGGAATGGCCAATCAATAACCTGCCCAACTAGAGACCCATGCTATGGGCAAGCCAGTCCCTGACACTATTCATGATACTCTGTTATGCTTGTGGACAGGAGCAAGTTGTCCTTTGAGAGGCCCCACCCAGCAGCTGACTCAGACAGATACAGACACCCACGGCCAAACAGTGGATGGAGTGTGGGGACTCTTAGGGAAGAACAGGAGGAAGGATTGCGGGGCCCGAAGTGGATAGATAGGAACTCCATAGGAAGACCAACAGTCAACTAACCTGGACCCTTGGGGCTCTCCGAGACTGAGCCACCAACCAAAGAACACACACACTGGCTGGACCTAGGCCTCCCCACTCATATGTAGCAGATGTGTAATTTAGTCTTCATGTGGGTCCCAAACAACTGTAGTGGGGGGCTATCCCAAAGCTGTTGCCTGTACGTGGAATATGTTCTTCTAGCTGGGCTGCCTTGTCTGGCCTCAGTGGGAGAGGAAGCGTCTAGCCTGGCAGAGACTTGAAGTGCCAGAATGGGGGAATGCTGGGGGAGCACCTGCTCAGAAGAGAAGGGGGGACAGGGGAAGGATTGTGGGAGGGGATGACCAGGAGGGGGGCAGTGAGTGGAGATGTAAAGAGAATAAGTAAAAAAAAAAAAAAAAAAAAAAAAAAAAGTCTTGCAATATAGCCCAGGCTGGTCTCTAACTCTCCATCCTTCTGCTTCAGCCTCCCAAGTACCGCAAGTGCAGCGATGTGCTACCATGCCCAGTAAATATATCACAGCCTAGGAATTCTGACTAGTAAATGCAGTCAAATAAACACTGCCACGACAAGGACAGACTTGTCCACTCTTTGAAAAAAAAAAAAATCCCTGGAATAACCGGGTTGTCCTCACCTGTCCCTGGTCACCCCTTTTTGTTTTGTGTGCCCCCAAAATGTAGTTATACGGTCTGTGGCTCCTTGATCTACATGATGTCCCTGTGATGTGTGAGTAGATTCATTACTTGGTCCCTGGATGTCTGCAAAGGATTCCACAATATAAACACATGGGGTGGGCTGACCCAGAAGCTGGCTCCTCAACCTGAATATAAGATGCTGTTATGCTAAATACAGGTGCAGCAGACATCTGCACACATTGTTGTGAGACCATGGAATTTCATTTGAGTGCAACCATAGGACCTAGGCTGCTAACAGGACTGCTGAGCAAGGAGGGCAAGGTCTTTCCTTTAGGTCAGAGAAACATACACACAGGACTCTGTGCCCTTCTCTCTACCAGGGTTCCTGTGCCCCACTTACTCACCACCCCACAGGGGAGGTAGGAAGGTCCCAGACAGCTACAACAAAGATTGATCGCTGACCTGGCAGGCAGGACACGCCACCCTCCTTACCTTGAGAGACTCAAAGGAAAGTATCAGATGCTTCCTCCTCCCAGGCCAGAGGCTGCATGGGGACAATGCTGCCAGAGTATCCTAAGTAGACAGTCTTTGCCAGCTCCTGCCCTGAAGCTCTGGGGTAATACATAGGCTCAGGCCCCCACTAGTGAGTTGTGATATGAAGGAGGGCAGGTGGTGCCCCAACGGTGGACCTATCACAGAAGGAGCTGAGGAGCTGAGCCCCCAGATGAACCATTAATTAGGAAGGTGTCAAAGCTATGGCCCTTTCATATGAGGTTCCCAGGTAAAGGGGCTAGGACCAATACCAGGAAACAAAACATTTAGTCAGGTGTCTGTTCCCACTGTCCCTCCACTGTGCTTGTCCAGAGCCTGCAGCACAGCCCTTCCTCCAGGGCAGGCTCAGGAGCCAGAAGGCACTGTAAGTCTGCTCATGGGCACTCCTGCCACAACCAGGAGCACCTGGCATGCATTCACACCAAGCAAATGGGAATCTCCAAGCGCTTGCTTGAGTACCTCAAAGCATAAAGCAGGTATTCCATAAGATTACTGAATATAAAGACGGGAGGAACAGGAAGTGAACACGCTGCCTAGAGGCAGGAAAAAAAAAACAACTTTCTTCTCTTTGTGAACTGTGACTCCTCCTCCTCCTCCTCCTCCTCCTCCTCCTCCTCCTCCTCCTCCTCCTCCTCCTCCTCCTCCTCCTCCTCCTTCGTGAACTGTGACTCCTCCTTCAGCTAAAGGTGGTTACAGAAGTAACTGAATAGCTATTCCTCCTCAGAATAGCTGTGGATATCAACAGCGCTATGCACAGGCCTGCAGCCATATGAAACTCTATGGGAAGCAGGTGCCAGGCACCAGGCTAAATGTTACCTTCAAGAACCTCACAGGAAAGAGGTTCTGGTACATTTATGGGTACAGTGGCTTCTCCAAGATACTTCAAGTCAGCAGAGGACCCTAATCAAACTGAGGCTCTTTTCATAACCCCTGTTCTATATGGAAGCCACCCCCATGACCCAAGCTTTTCACTAGAAATTTGAGGGAGCGGGGAACCTTCTATAGGGATAGGGCAGGTAGCTAACTGAGAATCACTGGTCTCCACAAGCCAGGCATGACTCCAAGGGGGAAGGCTCCCAAGAGGTACTGGGATTGACAGTGGCATCTACAGCGTGAGAAGACTCAGACACTGTGGGTCTTCATCTCCAAGGGGCCTGGTTCCCTGCTGTAGACCCCACAAGCCATGGAGGCCATTCATTGGGTCTTTTTTGTTTGTTTGTTTGTTTGTTTGTTTTTCGAGACAGGGTTTCTCTGTGTAGCCCTGGCTGTCCTGGAACTCACTCTGTAGACCAGGCTGGCCTCGAACTCAGAAATCCGCCTGCCTCTGCCTCCTGAGTGCTGGGATTAAAGGCGTGCGCCACCACTGCCCAGCCATTCGTTGGGTCTTAAGAGTCTTCTGAAGTTAGGGATGCTGGAGTAGCAACAAGGGACCTCAAGGGGTAAATACTGTGATGACTGTTTCCCAGGGATGGATTCTAACCTTCAGAGGGAGTACAGAACCTGTTACAGAACGTATAACTCTAGACACTAAGGGTTGTTACTCAGGTACCTGAGGCTATCTGGTCCAGCTTTGTCCAAGGAAGCCAGAGTCTCTGCCATACAGAAAGGTTTCCCCTGAGAACTGAGCTGCCGGGCCTGACTGATGCTGGGTCAAGCAGCCTGGTCATGGCTTCCTGGGCTAGGCCTAAGCACTGCCTGCTTGGTGCTGCCTCTGAGAAGGTCCTTCCAAGGCCAATGAAGCTCCCTGAAAGCCAACACTTGGCTAGAAAGGCACAGCTAATCCTCTTATTAAGGTGAAAGCAATATGAGTTAGTGGAACTCCTGTAATTAATCTAGAAACAGGCGGGGCCAGACCATATCCGTGGGCTCCTATGTCACAGCCAGGGAGGCTGGCCCAGGACAAAGAGGGCCAGCTCAGGTAAGCTGAGGCATTGGCTCAGCACCCTTGGCCCACTGCAGTTTCCCAGAATTACCCCAGCCCTTACCTGCTGCCACCTCTCTGCACCTATGTGGCCCATGCTGCCTGGGTATCAGCAACCAGAAGAGGCCTCAGCCTTCTAAAGAGGGCCAGCCGAGAAGGTGGATCACAGCAAGGACATGGGGCTACAGTGAAGGGCTTCCTATGCTTTGACAGGGTCATCTTTCCCAGAAGAGAAGAGGGCTGTTTGCACCCTGCAGGAAAGCAGCAGCTACAGTTCTGGTCCTTCTAAGACTTTACCACATATACAAGTCTGGCCCTTAGCTGGCTCTGGAAGTGGAAGCAATGAGAGTGAAGCTCATCATCTTACTGAGATGCAAGGAGGCTGCGGTGGCCTGCAGCAGCCATGGAGGAGGTGGGTAAGCTGGAGGCCAACCCCTGTACCTCATTCCCATAGGCCTTCCAGGCTGGAACATCTTGGCACTGAGAGCTGTGGGACACAAGCTCTTTGCAGCTGCTTCCCTTAGAGGCTGGCCCTCTCTTCTCAAAACTTGCTACACCCAGTGCGATTCCGATTCCCAGGTCAGCATCACCACAGAGCCTGCTAGAATGCCCACTGGAATGTGGCCTCAGAACTTGCATTTTGTTCGGCCCCAGAGGTTGTTAGGAAGAGTCATTCTACCATGCTCTCAGGGCCCTTGGGCCTCACATGTATGCTCATGGCCCACTCCTCACATGTCTGCTCCACGGCCCACTCAGTCCTATAACCATTTCCATAGCTGGGACATCTGTCCCTCAAATGCCCCTATCACTCTAGTTCGTGCTTCCCTCATCTAGCTTCCTTTGTCCACAGACATGTGGGCATGTTGTCATACTGTATGCAAAGCTATAACAATGTCAGTATAGAACATGTCCCTTCACCACCATGGCCTGACACCCTACTATGGGTAGACCCCCAAAGGGATAGAATTGGGTATAGTGCCTTCTCAGGGTCGCTGAAGGAACAGTGCTACTTAGGAATCAAATGCCTGCTCAGCACACAGCTGCAAGAACCTTAAGGGGAGCAAGAGACACCAGCATGACCAGGCTATGTGCAGCAAAGGGCAAACACATCATCACTTTCCTAACCCCAAACAGAACTTCTGAGCTTGACCATGACTGTAGTTTGTGACTTGAGCTACTAATGACAGCATGAAGCTTTTTCACTGGAGGAGAAAATAATTTCAAGATGGAGCTCCTGTTTTGAAGCACCTCAACAACACAGCCTCAATGCCAGTCATGTGGGCACACCATAGGGGGCAGGCACGGCTTGAACAAGCTTGTAAAGGTCCCTAATGGATACAGACAGGTGTCTCGGAGAATCCTCTGCCAAATATGAAAACTTACACAAGAAGAGACAAAGGCACTGCGGGCTAAGGAACTTGCCAGAAGCCATTCAGCGAGGTAATGGGAAAGGGTGGCCTCATCCCACACTTCTAAGTCCTTTGGCCTCCTCCTACTGCAACTAGCTCTGACAGAGTAGCTGAACAGGTCACAGGGTGGCCACCTGTGAGGAGGGCAGAGCGCAGTAAATAGATGATATTTCACATCTGAACCAACTCAGGCCAAACAGACCTATTCCTCTTCCCTTAGCTTCAGTTGGAGTCCTAAGACCATCGCCCTACAGGATGTGATGCCTCAACCATCCTCCACACACTGTAGTGGCAATTCTGGAATTTTGGTTTCTTTAAAAAAACACAGAAATATTATAAGAATGTGTTTTTGTTTAAATCCCAGGTGTGGGGACGTGGGGCTGCTGCTGACTGTCCACAGCAGCTGACTATGATTTGCCTCGTGCTCTAGCAGAGGCATAGTTTTGCCAGCTGCAGATAGTTTCTGCGACTGTGTGACATTTTGAGTTCTGGGAACTTTTCAGAGGGTTATATAAATGCTAGCCCAATAGGCAGGTATGGTAGTTGTTGGTCATTCAGGGAGTTAGTTGTAGTTTGTTAGTAGTTGTGCTCAAAGAAGAAACAAAAGGAAAGAAGTTAGATTCAGGAATCTATCTCCATCCCCTCTATCCTTCTTTATCTTGTCTTAGGGGGAGAAAGGGTGGAAAAAAAAGAACCCACAAAATAGTAAAAAATCAGCTACCACACACAAAACTGGTGAAGCAACAGGCACTTGAACCAGCACATTCCAGGCCAACACTCAAGTTGCAGTGTTCCCACCAAGCGATACAGAGGATGGTTTGAGGGGATTAGTTCCAGGGCTGCCTTCCTCCTGAGCATGACCAGTATGCACCCAGTTCCTCATGGCCCGAGGTAATGCATTTCCTACTCCACAAAACTACCCACCCAGTGTCTTCCATTTCCCACAGGGGCAGCCACATGTGGGGGCCTGTGTCCCCATGTCTGGACCCCTGCTGTGTTAGGTATTTCCCATCTCACAGACACCTGAGGTGACTGACTGCAGAGAGAGGGGTTGTTTTGCCTCACAGTTTCCATCCATGATCAGCCTGGCCTGTTGTTTCAGGTCTATGGCACATCATGGCAGGTATGAAAGGCAGAACGAAGCCACAGGGCTGGGAAACAAGACAGGGAGAGGAGGGGCTAAACTCCCACTTAAAGACTGGATTTTCCCTTTAAATGCCCTACCACATCCAATACTGACACAGGCTGTGGGCAGGGGAGGGTGTACCTTCAACACATGGCCCTTTGGATAACTTGTTTAAAGCCAGACTGCGTTGTAGCCTGTGGCCTGGTGGGCATGAAAACACTGTGTCTCTCCTTTTGCCTATCAGACTGTGAACACAAGACCACAGGGAGGTGGGATTTCCCTCCAAGACTCTCATGCTGGGAGAAGGGGAAAAAAAATGAAGGCTTGTCAGCCACAGGGAGAACTTGTCTCTGGAAAAGAGACAATTTTCAGGCTGCCTAACAAGAAAGACTGAAACAAAGACAATGAAGAACCACGTGCCAGGACTGCTTAGCTGTGCAGTCCCCTGGTCCTCTACCTAAACCTCACCCTCACATGAGGACCTTGAGAATGGACTGGCCAGGAAAGGGCCATTGGACCTCTTTGTCCCTCTTCCCAGTGAGGTCACATTAAATAATTCTTCTTTTTGCACTTGTTAACTATTACTCATTTGTTAAGCTGGCTTATTAGGGACAGGCAGTTGAATCTGGTCATTGAGGCATCTGCCACCTGTGACAAGGTGACCCTTGAGGGATGTAAAGACAGAATGCAAGCTGGAGAAATGGCTCAGTGGTTAAGAGCCCCTGCTGCTCTTCTGGAGGTCCTGAGTTCAATTCTCAGCAACCACATGGTGGCTCACAACCATCTGTAATGGGATATGATGCCCTCTTCTGGTGTGTCTGAAGACAGTTACACTGCACTCATAAACATAAAATAAATAAATACTTGCTTCAAGCAGCTATTGGAATCACTTTACTCTGGAACATTTTTTTTTTTTTTAAATCTCCACACTTTAGCTGGCATCAGTTGCTTTCAAAACCTCTATTTGGTGGAGCAGAAGAATGAAGATTTGCACTTTGTTTTAGATTCTTGAGAAAGTCTGGCTGCTGGTGGGTTTCTTCCCCAGTGATGTGACCCTCAATTTGCTTCCCTGTCTGTTTGGGGACTCAACTGAGCTACTGGGGTTCTTCTGTGGAACCATTTGGCTACTGTATCATTTGTAAGGCATTCCTTGCCAATTTGAAGGTTTTTTTCCAAGTTGTAATTCTGCTGAACTGTTTGGACATCTGCAGTGTGACCAGGAGAGTTTTGAGCCTCTATATCTGAGTCACTGAGTTCTGTAGACAGTTCATTTGAGACAGAGAAACAAGGGCATTTGTGTGTAATGATGAAAACTATTAAGACTTTAATGCCTCTGTGACTGTGACCCCCAAGGAAAGTTGTATCTAACTAGTCTGTCACCAACTTAAGATAGTTTCCTAATGACAGCCATGAGGCAAAAGCAATCTCTGCCACAGAGCTCCTGAAAATAACTAAATTTTTAGAAATCCCACTTGCATTTCTTTGAACTCACTGTGCACTGAAAATTGGGATTATAGTTACTGCCTCATTTGGGGGGTTCTAGTCAGTTTATTAGGATACAGTCATACATTTCAATAACTGCTTATATTCTGGATTTAAGCATGTGAACATGTGGCTTACACATACTATTAAAGCTACTCATAATGTGCTGTGATACCAGCATTAAATTACACTTACATTGGAGCCTGAGTCAAATTGTTTAAAGTAAGCTGGTGGCATATCTGAAACATCTTCCTAGATTATAGTACAAATAACCTCTCCACATAAAGGTCTCTTCCCTCTAATTTCTAAGGTATTTGACTTTGGAATTTGCTACTCAAGGGTTTACTGTGGTCCAAAGGGGGGGGGGGGCGGCAAAAAATGTATCAAGGACTGATCAACCTGTGTGTGTGTGTGTGTGTGTGTGTGTGTGTGTGTGTGTGTGTGTGTGTGTGTGTGTATAGATGATATTGCAGAAGGAATGCAGTCTGGAAGGTACAAGCCCTTAAGAACAGCTTAAGATGACAAACTTCATGGGCTGGAGAGATGGCTCAGCGGTTAAGAGCACTGACTGCTCTTCCAGAGGTCCTGAGTTCAATTCCCAGCAACCACATGGGGGCTCACAACCATCTGTAATGGGATCTGATGCCCCCTTCTGGTGTGTCTGAAGATAGCAACAGTGTGCTCATATACATAAAATAAAAAAAATAATTCTTTAAAAAAAAAAAGATGACAAACTTCTTTAAGAAGGTTTTAATTCTATGTATTTTGTAATATGCCACCTCTAAGCAATAGCTGAGGCAACACAAGGCAAAGGTATCACAATGAATCCACTTCATATAACTAGACAGAGAGACACAGTGTTACTATTTTTTTTTGATTACCAGTTAAATACAGAATTTTAATTTCATAGCAATGAAGAGTCAGACAATGAAGTCAACATAAGCACCTAGAACGCCAGTTTAAGCTTTTCTTCATGTACAACTGAGTCAGTTACAAGGCAAAACTAACAGATAATGAGGAGCTTTTAAAGCCACTTTAGAGGTATTGATCTTCCTCTTGTACACTGAAATAGGTGTACATATATGGCAAAGTCAGAATGTTTGAGTTTCTTCTTCACTTAAAACACTGCTATAGTTGATTTAAAACAAAAAACAATAGCCATATAGCAAACACATTATGATTATAATCCTACATTCTTCACTACTGCATATAAAATACCATGAGTGAGTGTTTGTTATTCATTGGCCCCAGTGGAAGGTTTGACACAGACTGCCGCCTCTGGAGTGATGTGCATCAACCTTATATGCTTCTTCATTATAATGGTACTGGCTTTGATTTGAATCAAAGTCCAAAAGCTCTACCTAAACGATTACTTCATTCTCATCTACATCCTTCCACTTGAAAGGAGTTTTTCCAGCAAAGAGAGTTTATCAGGGGAGAGAAAGCTATTTTCAGTAAAGTTCACCTTAAATTCAATAGTTAGGCATTCTTTTTTCATGATCAACAGTATATTGACATGTCTTCATTTAGCATTTAATATCTCCATGCTCAACATGACCCGGATGAGAGATAATGCCTGTGGTTCACTTGTCAAGAAGGATACTGGCTTTGGGAAGCCATACAATGCTTCAGCCAGCTATAAGCCCATACCTACATAAAGTTCTCTTCAAGTAAAACTGGCACGGTCCTTCCTGGCTCCAGTCCTGGTTTATGGTCTCTTTCAACATGAAATGCTATCTCCTGGCTGTCTTTCATGCTTTGTCAATATGAACTTCTAAAATCCTCTTCTCTCAAACTATCTTTCTTCCATGGCATCTTTAACATATGCCTTGAGGATTGATCCATTCTCTACGACAAGCACGGATCTGCTGGCCATATCTGATGAACCCGTATTTCATGCCAGCATCTCTGTGGCTGGGATAGCACTCTACTTACTGCTCTTCTAACGCCTCAGCCTTCACATCCGACACAAATCACATCTTTCTGGAGCGGGTTTTCTTCACCATTACACAAGTCCTCTGAGGCACTGAGGGCCTGTGTACACAACTTTTGCCTGTTCTTGGTCTGTACCCTCCCACCTAAAGAGCATTCATAGATGTCCACGGGGGCTGAAACCACCACCACTCCACCTCCTGAATCACCTCCTCTGCTTTGTCAAGTTTTTATTTGATTTTTAACCAGAGAGAACTTCGTAAGTTTATAAACCTCTTCAGACTTTTACTCTTCATTTGGATTACTATCAGGGTGGTTGTCTTAGTTAGGGTTTTACTGCTGTGAGCAGACATCATGACCAAGACAACTCTTATAAGGACAACATTTAATTGGGGCTGGCTTACAGGTTCAGAGGTTCAGTCCATTATCATCAAGGTGGGAGCACGGCAGCATCCGGGCAAGCATGGTGCAGGAGGAGCTGAGAGTTCTACATCTTCATCTGAAGGCAGCTAGTGGAAGACTTGCTTCCAGGCAACTAGGATGAGAGTCTTAAAGCCCACCTCCACAGTGACACACTTCCTCCAACAAGGTCACACCTAATAGTGCCACTCTCTGGGCCAAGCATATTAAACCACCACAGTGGTACTTCAAGGCCAGGTTCTTCAAGGCCTTTTTCAATTCTGAATGCATTGGGTTTGACCCCAAAACATCACAAGGAGCAGTTTCGTTCTTTCCTATAACTGGTGAGTGGGCTGGGTAGAGGAAAACAGAAGCAGGACCATGGCTCGCTCCAACAACCACTGCTTGCTCCCTGCCTCTCAGCTCCTAGGAGGGGGCCAACACTGGTCAGCCTTCAGAAGAGCTTTCCAGAGAGGGGGAAACTCATTAGAGAGATGGCTGCCATAAATACATGATGGAAGACCTGAAGAAAAGCCTTCGAACACCCAGTTCAAAGGGGCCTTCTGACCCCTACAAGTTTCCAGGGCTGGGAGAAGTCCCATACCACGTGACTTAGCCTGGCCTATCCTATGTGACAAGGGTCAAAGAGACAGGTACTAGGTAAGACTGTAAACTTATCTTGCAGTTGTAAGGGGGAGGAGCTGGGCTTATTTTTCCCACTGAGGCCTGAATGCTCTGTCACAGAGGCACCTGTCAGGTCCGTGTCCTAAATGACAGGCTGAAGAAGGAGCGTGGCCTGATTTCTCCCAGAGTGTCCATCTGGTCTCTTACAGCAGTAGGTCCCAGATTATGATGGTTGGTTTTAATGTCAACTTGCCAAAATTAGAATCACCTGGTGTCTTAGTCAGCGTTCTATTGCTGTGAAGAGATACTGTGATCAAAGCAACTCTTATAAAGAAAAGCATTTAACTGGGGCTTGTTCACAGTTTCAGAAGTGTAGTCCATTATCAGCGTGGTGGAAAACATGGTGGCACACAGGCAGGCATGGTGCTGGGAAGGGAGCTGAGGGTTCAACATCTAGATCCACTGGCAGCAGGAAGACAGAGCCACCCACTGGGCCTGGCTGGGGCTTCTGAAACCTCAAAGCCCATCCCCAGTGACACTTCCTTCAAAAAAGCCACATCCACTCCAACAAGGCTACACCTCCCAATCCCTCTCAAGTATGGACATTCCCTAAAGACCAAACATTCAAATATAAGAGCCTATGGGGTCATTCTTATTCAAACCACCACGCTTGGGTAGGGAGCCTTGACTGGCCCTGGCAGATGGAAGAGGAGTGTCTTTTGCTCAGTGGACCTCCCTCTCTCCACAGAGTTGATTTATCCTGTTGCTGCTGTTGCCCGATTCCCTCACTGATATCGGAGCCAGTGCTTCCAGGCTTCCATCATTGACTACAGACCAGCATCAGCTCTTCAGGAACCCTCCAGGTTTTCTGTGCTAGAATGGAAATGGCAAGGCTCTTGGCCTCATGAACTAAGCAACTATCAGGTGCTGGCCTTGCCAATGTTAGACGGCCACTGGGGAACTCCTCCAGCTGCCATGATACTCAGTCCCGAGGACCCAGCAACTACTAGGTTCTCAGCTTCTGAGGTGTGAGACAACTGTTGCTACTATTTTAAGGTAAGCTAAATTAAATAAATTTACCACAGCAGTTCTGTTCTCTGGAGAATCCAGACTGAGGCGCAGATCCACCCTGTATGAATATGTATATATAGGAATATGGCTGTTTGGGGGAGCCACTACGCTTCTACTTTTGTTTGCTTCTTCCTTTAAAGAGAAAGCAACAATGCAAAAATTTGGAGATTTTGAATTTGAGACTAAAAAGAGAGCTGAGCTTACCTCAGGCAGCCCATGTGAAATGTTAACAACTGAAGCATTAATTATGAAGATTTTCCCTGAAGGAATTTTGGAGCTTGATACTTTCAAATATTCTTGAAAATGAGGCAGGGAGATAAAAAATATTTTGTTAAATTATTCCTATGGTTTTCTTTTTAGGACTGTCCTTAATATACAAGTGATAAATGTAAGATATTCCTTAAGGCTGTGACATATAAGATGATGATATGGATGGTGGCCAAAAACCATTATATTTCCTTTTTATAATAAAAATTACAGAAGAAATAATCCCTACAAACAATAATGTTGAGGATCCATGCTAGCTTGCTCTGTATATAACAACTAAAGGCTACTTCATTAAGTCTTACCAAAAGGAGATAAACTAAGATCTTAGTGAAAAAGAGTTAAAATAAGCTCTGTGGCTAGAAAAATATCTAAGCTGCTCTTTGCTAGCAAACATAGAATGTAAAGTTTATTTAGGATTGGCACATATATATCTATATATATTTGTGTGTGTGTTATAATTTCTGGGCATTGGTCCACATGAAAAGCACATATAGTTTTGCCAATGTTGAAATGAGTTAATTATGCTATTGGTATAATTACTAGTAGATAACACATTTTGTTGTAGATAATGTTAAAGAACTTAAGATTGGGCAACATGATATCTAAATGTTACCGGAATCAGTTCCCTTGGGAGGTCCCTAGGCTCCTTGATAGGAGGTTTGGAGGTGGACTCAGAAGGAAGTTCAGAGGCTGTTTTGATGAAATCTGAGAGGAGGGCAATGCCAGGGTCAATGATGGACACCTATGGAAAGGAGCGAGCTCACCGGAGAGCCGGTGCACTATCAGCACACAAGAGACAGAGGGGGAATTATGTTCTTTTAACCTAGAGCTTGAGTCCAGAAAAGCAGGTGAAGCTGGGGGTGAGACTTTGTGGGAGACAGCGGGGAAAGGGAAGAGAGAGTGAGTGAGGAACAGTGTGGGGACTGGGGCTGTGCGCTCTCCTGGACTCAGAACCGAGTTTGCACTGTATACAATGGATGCAAAGGGGAAGCTTTGCCAGCTGGGTGGGCAGGGCTCTTTATATGTTCGTTTTTTGTTTACTTGCTAATTTTTAGTCTGTTCTGTATAGAAAGGGTTCATCTCCAGCCTCCACGCCTATTAGTGATTGCCTCCTGTTTAGCTACTGGTTTGAATGCACACTGTAAAATAAGATAAAATCAGGATTGCTCACAAAAGGATCAGGCTCTTTATTAGACTAATGAACATAGTATTAGTCATGTTTGTAAGAAGAATGTTCTTATGATAAGTGCAATACATGACGTAACTGTTAGATCACAGACCCTCGACCTGCCTCTCTCTCCCAGAAACCTGGCACTGCCCCCACAGGCTGATCCTTAGGAATAAGGACAGGAACTTGCTGTGGCTCAAGAGAACCAGGCCCTAGGACAAAGGCAACTCTTAACTATGCCCCCACCTAGAGCTTGCCTCCATGCCAGGAGTCACACACACACTGGGTCCTGTGCTATAAAGGCTGCCCACTCACTCTGGAAACCTGTAAGACTCAGACACCCCCTTTAGTTTCTGGTTCTGAAGGCTCCAAAATGGCTGCCTGCAACCATGATGCACTCTCTCCTGACACCTGGGGATTTGAAGGCTCCCTCCCTCCAGACCTCTGTCTCTCCTAATGCAGCTCCTCTGGGGATTAAGGAAGGCTCTCTCCCTTCAAGGCCTGCTTCACTGCTGGTGTGATACTTTTTCCCCTCCTAATGCTCTCCCAAATTAAGGCCTTCATTGCTGCCCACGACATGCCAAAAATTCCATTTTGGGTTTGGTTCACTCTGACTCTCTGTATATTTCCAGAGCTTATTTTTCCTTTTCAGCTTTTGAGGTGGCCACCCGCTTCCTTACATAACAGCAGCAGGAGTCGGCACTCCTGTCTCCACCCTCGCCTGGACAGCTCTTCCTTCCCCTTTGTTCCACTGGCTTTATTTCCATGGTACTCTGGAGCTTGGCTACTTGAACCCTTGGCCTCACTCCAGTCTACCCTGACGGTTATGTGCTTGAAGCTGTGCTGCCCTGTTGAGTACTGTGACTTGTTGGATGCTGGATAGGCTATGCGTGAACTCTCCTAGAGAGGGGACCACTATTTTTAAAGGACAAAAATATTTCAAAAAAGACTGTTTATCTTCACTATACTGTGTCTTCTATTCTGACTTTTAGAAACCCTGCAGTTTAATTATTTGTCAGTTATTCTTTTAGAAGGGGCAGCAGACCTTCATCCCTTCTGACCCAGCATCAATTAGAAGTATCTGGAGTAACTAGGAAGCATCTGAGAAAGGAAGCCAGAACTTCCCCACAAGACCTAACTTCATACTGGCTACTTAACGTTCATTAAAACCACCATCATCATCACCATCACCATTGTGTATGTGTGACCACAGACAACTTTTGAGGGCTAACCCCCCCCCCCCATGAGTTCTGGATATCTCTGGTCATCAAGCTTGCAAATATCTTTTTCCTTGATAAGATATTTAGAGTTTTAACCTACTAAATGACTTAGAAATGTAACTGTACTTGATTTCACATTTCAAAGTGTTTATAATTTTGCAGATTTCAATGTAAATCATTAACTACTTTCTTAAGTTTCCAGTTTTGGTTGCCAAAATTATATGAATATTATTACTTAAGTAAGAGCATCACCTGTTTTTGGTTGGTTGGGGTTTTTTTGTTTGTTTGTTTTTTTGTTTTTTTGGGTTTTTTTTTTTTTTTTTTTTTTTGGTTTTTCGAGATAGGGTTTCTCTGTGTAGCCCTGGCTGTCCTGGAACTCACTCTGTAGACCAGGCTGGCCTCGAACTCAGAAATCTGCCTGTCTCTGCCTCCCAAGTGCTGGGATTAAAGGTGTTTGGTTTGTTTGTTTGTTTTTTTTAATTTTGGTCTTTATATAAACCTTAAAATATTTGTGAGTTTAAAACTAAATGTAATTCAACCTTTGAAAAATTCAAAATATATGTGACACATGCTGAGAATGCACTTAAAATTTGTCTTTTCTTTCTTAGTCATCACCATTTCGTGAACACTGGAAAGGCAAGAGGATGCTGGGAAAGGGGACTAATCAGTTGCTTGGCTCTTAAAATGTACAGTGGGGAGATATGGGTGATTGCTTCAGGAGTGTTGCATGTGCTCCTACACTTGGCTCCTGGAGACCTGGAGAGCCGCAAGGCAGTCTGCAGCCATAATGGCTACCTGTCATCGTCATATCCTTTAAAGATTAAACATCATTTAGTTGATGCTGTTGAGTCTTTTTGTATTTCCTTGGGTCATTTGGTCTGTTTTTACCTCAGGTATAGACCAAGGCTAAGAAAAATACAAGAGAGCAATCAGTACCCCCTAGTTATAAAAATCTAGAGTTTGAAAATTAATGAAATAGGATTCACCTATTTTCAAAAGTCTTAATGTTTTAATATAAAGACACCAATATGAAACTAGAATTTAATTGTGTCTAAAGCAAGACTTTCTTCAGGATATTTTCTGCTCAGTGCCATTCTCACAATTGAGCAAAACCACAAGAGTTTATGTTGTATTAAAATTATTCATGTTTTCTCATGTTTATGTTTCAGGCTTTTGGCTACTTATGAAATTGCTTTAACAAACTCAATGTTCATATAAGCATCTGTTAAATTAAAGTGATGCCCGGGCTGGAGAGACAGCTCAGTGGGTAAGGCCTTGCTGCCAAGCCAGCCAACTGAGTTCCATCCCTGGGATTCATGTGGTGAAAGGAAAGAATCAACTCTTGAAAATTGTCCTGTAACCTCCACATACACTCTGCGGTGCAAACACGCATGTACACACATGTAAGCACATACACACACACACACACACACACACACACACACATACACACACACACACACACACGCACACACACCCCATGGCATATATGCATGTTTACACACAAACAACCAGGACAGATCTTAGCAACAGGGGACGATAAGGACAAACTGCCAGATGGTTCAGAACAGTGTCTTCAGAGAATATTGTTCAGAGAGAAGGGGGACGTTGTCAGAATGAAAATGAAGTCATATTGGCATGGTAGCGCCTGCCTGTGAGCCCAGCACTTGGGAACCTGGCCCCAGCTGAACTTACTTCTGAGAATCTAATGAAAACAGCCCTGCTGCTCCATTGTATCTGCACCTGAAGAGGAGCAGGATGTGGGAGGAGTGGACATGGACACGCTGAGGTAGAATGGTATCCAGTGGCCCTCACACACTTTCTCTCAGGGAGAAGGGGGTTTCTTTTAACTGACAGATTTTTGAACCCACATGAAAGTAGGAACCAACCTCCAGGTACTGGCATCAAATCCTAGAACATTTTGTATTTATTGCCATCATAGACTCCAGAACATGCCCTCCATCCTCCGGCATAAGGGCGTTTCCTACATCACTAAAAGTTCATTATCACAAAAGAGAACATTTTGAGCAAAAATTTTGTTCTGGATGAAATAAAGGAATCAATAATGTGCTGGCCCCTAGAAAGGACAAGAGGAGCCCAAGAGGTTTGTTGTTAAGTCTATGCCGTGGTTCCCAACCTGTGGGGTGCAACAACCCCTTTGGGGTCAAACGACCCTTTCACTGTGGTTGCATATCAGATACCCTGCATATCAGATATTTACACTACGATTCATAACCGTAGCAAATTTACAGTTATGAAGTAGCAACAAAATAATTTCATGGTTGGGGGTCAGGACATGAGAAAATGCATTGAAGGGTCTCAGTATTAGGATGATTGAGAACCAAAGGAAGAAATGAGGCTGAAACTCAGAACACAAGACAAAGACCCACACTGGGTGGCTTGTACTGAGGCTATTCCCAGGAATAGTCCCATGGCTGCCACCCACCGGGGTGCATGTCCACAAGAAGACTCTTAATCCTATCCTGAAAGCACATAGTGAGCCAAGCAGGAAGAAGGCAGGGACTGCTCACTTGTGGCCTGGCCAAGGGGCCCAAGCAGCCTGCAGCGCTCTGATCCAAGCTAGATCTGTCAATATCCCACAGAAGCATTCACAGAATCATGAGCTACAGGAAACACTCAGAAGAGCTGTGTGGTACCTGTCTGCCCAGTGGCCACAGCCACCACTCTCCATGCCAGCCTGCCACCAACCTCAGGGCTGTGTTGCTGGTCTACTTCAACCCAGTCCCCACCCTACACACTCCAAGCACATTCTCCTGTAGAAAAGCATGACCAAGGAGAATATAGTGACAGGAAGGGTCCTTGGTGGCCCCCAGGGCTCATACTTTGGAAGCGCGTCACAGATTCCCAATGAGCTTCTGGCTGCTGAATGGCCATCGTGATAAAAGCTGTCTCATTGTCCTCACAGACACAGCCCTGGAAATGCAGGCACTGCTTTATTGGTTATGTGATGACGGAGGTCCCAGCCCATTAGGCTTAGCTTTCCTGTCCTTTTAAAGAACAGAAAGACACAGGTGTGGGCCCTATAACGAATGTCTCCAGGACCATCCACACCAGCAAAGGACATGCCCTTCTAGAGTGCCAGGCTGCCTCCTGTGCTGCACACTGTGTGTGCTCAGAAGCCTCACATATCCTCGGGCACCCAATGTTTCCCAGTAGCAGTTCCACTGTTATAGCAATGGGACATCACTGGGCGTGAGCCGTAGGAGCTCATGCCTGCTGGGCCAAAGGGAAGAATTTGCAAACTACTTATATCCAAAGCACAGGCCAGGCTCAGGCTCAGGCTCAGATGCACACACATACTTAACACAGCTCACCCTCCTCCATCCACACCTGTTCTCAAGACAGTTGGGAAGCCATGTGCCAAACAGTGGGTGTGACCTCTGCCCTCCAGAGGCTTTCTCTCTGTGGGGCAGATTCTACAGTCTGATGCTAAGGATGTCATTGTCAAGGAGGAAGGACTGAAAGGAAGTTTGGCAGGGGGATTAGGTAGGGCAACCTTCACAAGGAGACCTAAAGACTGCAGAGAATACTTCTTAAGTGACAGAGGGGCCTTTGGGGCAGAGAAAGATCACAGCCTGCCCATCCACAGCTCTGACTTAAGGCCATGAGCTACACTCCTTCTGGAAGGCCTAAGGGCCACAATCCCCTGGTTAATGTACTTTCTCCCTCATGGTCTTCAGGGTCTAGGCTATGTCAAGGAAAGGGGAGTGAGAAAGGGTTATCTGAGCACACATAGCTTCTCTCTTGGGCCAGTTCCTCTCTGCCTGCAGATCTCCTCTGCAGTCATGCCCTCGTCCTGGCATCTCCAGCATCCTTGGGTCTCCACTGCAGGTTGCAGGGCTTCACATATGGCCTCTCAGGGGTCCTTGCGGGACTCTGACCCTATCAAACACTGCCTCACCTCAGTGGCTTTCTGGAGCTGTGTGTGGCTCAAGGTTCCATGACCCCCTCGCTCTTGCATCCTTCATGCATCTGAAACCAGCACCCAGTGGATAATGAGCCAAGGTCTGCAGCCAGCTGAGAACAGAGCCTGACCCTCCCCAGATTACGGCTGCACTGGCCTTTGTGTGATGACCCTGGGGAGACACTTTCTTAGGTGGTGGTCTCACGAATTCACACAACAAGATGGAGCCTCAGTGGCTGGGGTTCTTGCCCTTGGACACTCTACTGCTGTCCAGTTCTGAGCCCAGATTTCTCTTTAACAATTACAGGTTCTCTCTTGTCAGCAGTCTCCTTGTGCTATACTTCAAACCCGCGCCCCTCACCAAACTTCACGTTTTCTTACCTTTCTGCTCCACTTTTTTCTGTCTCTCACAATAGATCTGGATGAGAGCGCTGAGCAGTAACCATAGTAACCATGATGCAGCCTGAATGCTAAACTTCATCTTGAAATTTCCTTCAGCAAACAAATTGGTCCATTTCCTTTAAATTCGGTCTTGCTTGGGTTCCCAGAACCTGGGCAGAATACTTCTAGATTCTTTACCAGAATATCACATTAATAACCTTCATCCCTTCTTAACCTATAGGCACCTCAGCAGTCTTGTCTTGCAAGCTCCCATCAGAGTAGCCTATTAAACCCTGCCTGTGGCTTTTCAAGGGCATTATTAGCCCAAAGTTCCAAACTCTTCCACAGTCCTCCCACAAACCAGTTCCAAAGGCCTAAAGCTGCCCTGTCAGTATTACTACAGCAGTTATCCCACATGTCGGCACTAGTGTTCTGAATCAGTTACTTTCTTCATTGCTGGGATAAAATGTCTGACAGATGTAACACAAGGAAGGGTGTACTCTGGGCCTCAGTCTGAGGGACTGATGTGGACTGGTGGCAGGGCCTGGACGGCAGCAAGCTGGGAACTCGTGGGCCATAAGATGCTCAAGCCCTGTGCAAATGTCCAGAGGTCTCCTGGCCTCCTGAAGTGGACTCTGTCTAAGCCATGGTCCCAACCTTCTGCAGTGACAAGCACATTTTTAGAACAACCTTTTAGGTAAAGGACATAAAAAAAATCCACAGAATCAATTAACCAGGACTCACAGGGGCTCACAGAGACTGAACTGACAGTCAGAGAGCCTGTATGGTCTGACCTAGGTCCTCTGCATATGCTATGGTTGTGTAGCTTGGTGTTCTTGGGGAACTCCTAACAGTGGGAGCAGGGGCTGTCTCTAACTCTTTGCCTGCTTTTGGGACCTTTTTCCTCCTACTGGGTTGCCTCGCCAAGCCTTAACATAAGGGGATTTGCCTAGTCTTATTGCAACTTGATATGCCATATTTGGTTGATGTCCCCAGGAAGTCTGCTCTTTTCTGAAGGGAAACAGAAGAGTGGATCTGGGGGAGAGGGGAATGGGGTAGAGGAGTGGGAGGAGAGGAGGGAAGGTAGATTATGGTAGGGATGTAATATATGAGAGAAGAACAGAAGCAAAACAAACAAACAAAAAGGTCTTATTCTAGAATACTTTGAGATTTCCAAAACACAGCAGAAGCAGTGAGAACTACTCTCACGCCTCCACCCAGCTTCCTACAACTACCACCTCACACACAAAGGTCAGAGGTCACAACCACAGCAATGACACACTGTCAAGATGCAGGCAAAAGCCATAGTCTTTTGCTGGAGGTCGGGATTCCTTAGCTTCAAGGGACAGTAGACGGGAAAAGCCTCATAGCGTCCATGCCAACATGCCCAACTGATGCTTGGACACCCATACCATGCTTGCATGCCCACTTGGTGCCATACCTGTGATCCCCCTCTAGGACAGTGGTTTTCAACCTTCCTAAGGTTGTAACTCTTTAATACAGTTCCTCACACTGTAGTCACCCCCAACCATAAAATTATTTTCATTGCTACTTCATAACTGTAAGTTTGCTACTGTTACGAATCAGAATGTAAATATCTGTGTTTTCCAATGGTCTTAGGGTCATTTGACTCCAGGGGATCACAACCCACAGGAGAAAAACTGCTGTAGAGACTGTGCCCTCATGGAAGGGAGGTGGCAGGGGACATGAGCATGGGGAGGTATGTACCCTGGCCCACAGCCATGAGGACAGAAAAGTCAGCCTGCTTGCAGAAACTCAATCTCCACACCACTTCACAGAGTGGTGTGACTATCCCTGAAAGCAGTGTCTGACAGCTAGAGGCTAGCAGCAGCTGGGCACAGGGACTCTCTCTCCTCACTGGGTACAGTCTAAATTCTAAATATCACATTCTGTGCTAATTAGTATCCCCCCCCCAACAATATACACACAATGTTTCAGAGGACAAGGATGCTCCAGGAGGTCACGGGGTGGGGGACACAATGTGACAGAACAGCATGCTCTCTGCCTATTCACAGCCTGCGCAGCTTGGGCTCTCTAGAGGGATGATCTGCACAGGTCTTCTATACCACCTATCAAGTCGGGTTTGAGCAGCCCCACAAGGCTTTGCAAATATACAGCTAGGACAGAGTCTGGAGGCCCCTGTGATACTCAGTATGCACAAGTCACACTCAAGCAGCCTATTTTAGGACACAGGGTCTCCATCCTTCACAGATACAGTCCCCTCTCAGGAGACAGCCACTGTCACAATCAGCTTCATGTCTACTGGAGACCCACCATGGGCCTGCCCACGGAGCCAAGTAACATCAGCACTGTTTATAATAGTAAAAGTTGTGACAAGTCAAACAGCCACCAATCAGTGAGGGGATAATGCAAGAATTGGAGAGCACCTTTGTGACAGAATATTGACTGGGCAGCTATGAAAAAGAATAAGAGGCAATACAGATGCCAAGTGAAGAACCTCTAAAGCCCACCGAAAGCCATGAGAATGCCCAGGGGGCATACACCACAACTTGTCTAGTACTTCAACACACTCAGGTGTGTGTGGAAGAAAAGACCCAGAATGACACACATGACTCTCCACACCAAGAGGGAGGTCTTAACCCAAGTATGGTAGGGCCCACCTTTAATTCCAGTACTGGGAGGCAGAGGCAGGCCAGCCTGGTCTACAAAGTAAGTTCCAGTACAGCCAGGGCTACAAGAGAAACCCTGCGGGTTGTTTTGTTTTGTTTAAAGTAGTAGTTCTTTTTGTGTCCTGAGATGCCTCATATAGATGAAATCTAAGAAGGATCCCCAGGAAATGGCGATAGGATGCAGAGTAGAGATTCAAAGAAGACACACTCGCCTATGCCTTATGGTACGATTAAAAGGTTTTTTAAGGTTTATTTATTTTGTATATGTGAGTACACTGTCACTCTCTTCAGACACACCAGAAGAAGGCATTAGATCCATTACAGATGGTTGTGAGCCACCATGTGGTTGCTGGGAATTGAACTCGGGACCTCTGGAAGAACAGTCAATGCTCCTTAACTGCTGAGTCATCTCTCCAGCTCACTATTGAATGTTTTATCACATATGGGTTATTACTTTAAAATTTAATGAAGTTACTGTAAAACAAACAAACAAACAAAAATAACAGACTATTTCTGATGGTGACTGGCAGATAGCTCAGAGGGCTGCCACATGTGTGCACACTTTCAGTCCTGCCAAGGGGACCACTGAGTGAGCACCGCTGTGGGTCCTATCCCCGGTCCTGCGGCTTCTGTGTCTCACTTCATTCTAACAACTGACCATGTGGAGGAGGGAAGCGTGGTGCACAGGAGTGGAGTGGGCGCCAGGCCCTTGCACAGTGAGATGAGGGTGGAGTCAGAAATGCTGAGCACAGACAGGGTTCTGAAGAACGTGGCACCAGGCTCCCTACCACAGAGCTGTGTCCAATGGCACCTGACATAACTCAGGGCAGTAACTGGAAGCTGCTAGTGACCTTCTGCAACATGGTCAGACAGAGGAGAGTGGGGAGCCTGGGTAATCTAGAAAGAGTGCCAGTAAATAAACAGGGGGGACAAAATAGCCTGGGAGTTCACTAAAAGCTGGGAGCTCTCAGAGCTGAAACAGACCTTTGTGTAGAAGCCATGGCTGACAATCGACCTCATTAGCCTGTTTAGATCTTCTTATGTCTTTTGTCTCTTAACAATGAAGAACTTGCCCCAAAAGGGTGATGGTCACTTCTGATATCTCCATACTCTTCCAGTGTAGGAAAACAGCTTTCAGAATTAATACATACTCATAGTCTGCATGAACCTTAGGCTAACCTAAGTGCCCACAGAGTCACTCTAGACCAGGCAACTCAGACGGCCCCCATCGGTCATGATGGACCGGTTTCTCTCATGGAAATGTGTTTGACCCACAATTAACAAGGGATCATGCTATCATTTTTTTCTTTCTAAATATCCTACTGCCATTTTGACATGGAGACCAAAGGTCTAAAATTAGCATCTCACACCTCATTTTCCAAGCTCCCAGTGGAAGAGGTGTAAATCCACCTGAGAACATTGTCTTCTGAACACAGAACATGCTGCTCCCCCAGTGGCCTCTCCACCCCAGCAGGAACCACAGGTGGGGGTAGTCTGCTTGGGTAGGCCTAGGGTAGCACTAGAAGCCCTGGCTGGAGCAGCCCATCTTCTCCCTTATCTCCCAGAATCCCCTGCTACAACAATCCCTCCTGAGAAGCAGTTCAGTGTTAAGAACACCTGTCCATCTGGGGATGCTGAAGCCTTTTACATGCTGTACTCTTTGCAGACCCAGGACCCAAGGCCAGAAAGGACTTCATGTTACTGCCTACCTGTCCAGGCAACAAAGTCAAATGCAAGGACATGTCCCTCACAACCTGGAAGCCTGCATCCCCTGCCCAGGAAACGAGACCCAAGCTACCCCTTCTACCTGTCACGAGGCTAGCAAGAAGGAATAAAACACCCTTAAAGTGGTCATCCTAGGCTAGGCCGTGAACATATAAGACACTGCACATCAGGACTCCGTGTCTTCTCAGCTCTCTGTGACCCTCTCTGTTCCCTTGGGGAGGCTGTGAGGACTCAAGAGACTGAGGAAGGAAGGTGAACACTCACAGGTACCTCTCATCCAAGGCCATGTGGGTCCCCTGGTAGGCTGCTGGTGCCTTGGTTTCAGAGACATCCCTCAGATGAATTACAGGTCATCCCTAACTCTAAAACACCAGCATCCTTTCAGCACGCTGAAAGGCTTCATGTCTACCTGGTTTCCAGTACCAGACTGACCCAGACATTTCTCAGCATCCTATGTGTGGCCACCTCCCTGGAGAGCCACTTAGAGAGACTTCAGTTATTCACACGATCACATGAGGCCCCAGGCTCCTTCAGATGATACCAGAGAGCCAAGCAATATCTAAAAACTTCTGTGGATAACTCTCCACAAGTCCCCTGACATCTGCTGCCATCTTAGAAGATTTAGCTCCTGCTCATGGCCGGTGAACACACTGCTTCATCCCTCCCTCCCACTGGCACACGCCCAAGCAGCAGGTAAGGAACACTGAGTGTCTAAAGCTTATTTGAGTGTAGGCTATGGATCTGTGGCCTGGCCCATGAGCAGGAGCTGGCCTGGAAGAATCAGGAAACCAGATCAGGGCCTTGTAGAGAGCAAGCACCCTGAGGTTATCAGAGCCCAAGTGCCCTCAGCCCCACCTCAGTTCTCCCCTGGATCCACACTGCTTCTCTCCAGAGCACCTCTCACAGAGGAGGTTTGGTTTCAGAGTATATGAGGTATTGGCATTGAGCCTGCCCTCTGGAGCCAGAGGCTATGAAGTCAGACCCTCTATCCTTTGGCAAACAGTGTGAAGCTGTTGACAGTCCCCAAAAGCGCAAAGATGTCAATATATCAATGTTTATGACTTTTCCAACCATGTCCCACTTCAGGGAAAACTGTCAGCTTCAGAGGCATTAGTATGACATTTTAAGGATACTCTAGCTCTACTGGCAGGGGTGTGGCAGCTTGCTTCCCCTGGTACTGGCCACATTCAAAGCCAGCAAACATGTGCTGAGTCTTGTGGGCTCTGTACCAAAGAGCTCTTGAACTGCGGTTTCACCAGTTGACAACCAGGAAGGTTTCACCAGATTTTTAAAAACACATACACAACAAAGTGAAAGGCCAGGAAGGAAGGACACGAAGTTTCCACATGTTCACATGCACATGAACCCACCCTCAGGCACCAACCCTCTCTGAGAGCAGATGAGGCACATACAGGAGCCATAAATGGCAAGCTACCATCAACTCTAGACACTAGGAGATGGGGGGAAAAAAAGGACCAAAGAGTTCAGAGGCCATTAAGGAGAGCCTGTCCAGACCACACGCTCCCCAAAGCATGGCCAGGCCCTGGTCAGACTCACTTCCCTAAAACTTAAGAGTGTCCGTGGACACTCAGCATTGCCCTTGAGATTGGCCCACCCAGGAGGGCTCAGATCAGGTGCCCAATGCATCAGCTACCCTGGCCATGCTGGAGTCACTAAGGGCCTATCCCCACTCCGGGTGGGTTCCTGTGGGCCTCTAAACACTTGGAGGGGCTCTGAAGGGTCCTTCCCTCTTCTAACAGAGACCAGACGAACCACACAAAGCAGGGGAGGGGTTGAGAAAGTAAGGGACACACTTTGGTTTGCTGGAAAGATCCTACAGCAGGCACTCTGCTGCTAATGGAAGAGTCAGATGTACCCAAAGAGATGGTCCAGCGGCACTGTGGCACTGTGACACTGTGACAGGCTTTATTCATTACCCAAAAAGCAGGATGGGGGAGAGAGCAAAACCACAGATCCTGAAGACCCAGGGGCTCAAGGGAGGCATAACTCACCTGATGATCCAAGCCCTCCCCTACCTCCCAACCCCCTTCCTTCCATACTTCTACTCTTGTGGTCACTGCAACGCCTGCCCCCACCCCTGCAACCTCTAAGTATCCTGGTACTGGCCCAGGCTACCTGCCCAGCCATATTCCACTTAAGACACAGCCAGCAAGAGCCATGTTGCTTTCTCGGATTCCCTAAGTAGGTCAAGAAGAAGCCCAGCCCGTTCTCTCACACTAGGCTCTGAAGCTTTTGTTTCTTGGTCCCACCACTCATCATGAAAGGTGAGGAGCTTACAAAAAACCGCACACACTAAACAGGAGGGAACCGGAAATGAGACGTGGAAGAAATGCTGGTGCCCACAGAGCTGTGTAAGAGGCTGGCCAGATAGCCGACAGCCTCATGAGCCAAAAGGTTCAGCCTGCTATGAACCTGGTGACCATGGGGGCCAATCAGCAGACCCCCTGTATGGGCTAGCCTCCTGTCTTCTTCAACCCCCCCCCCTCCCATGGGCTAACCTCCTGTCTATTTCTAATACCCACAACTCCTCCTAGAATAGTGTTTTCCATAGGGAAATGACCAGGAAATGGGCATTGTATGAGCAAAACCATGAGCCAGGCTCAGGCTGCACCTACAGGGCCTCTGACACACAGCACAGAGGCCAAGCTATGGGACACAGCAGGACTGCCTGAAAAATGAAGCAAGGTAGAAGAAACAACTGAGCAGGAAAGCAAGGAATGGACACATGCCTTTGCAGGGAGCCTGCAGGGGACAGAGAAGGAACTCAGACAGCAACGGGTGACATCCTTACTTCCTGGCAGAGGCAAGTACTTCCTGAGGCCTGGGTAGCTATAGAAAACAGTCCTTGGAGAAAAATCTCTGGCTCCAGGAAGAGAAATGTCAAGGTGAGCTGAGAGCCAGCCCTGCTCCTCCTGAGGGTTTGCAGAGGAAATGATACCTCAGATGGTCAAAGAAAAGCAAAAACCAGCCAAGGGGTCAACTATGGGTGGCTAATCAACACATAGAAGCATGCCTGGTGGGCTGGGCCAGGAACCAGAGACCCAAATGATTGACACTGTAGTGGGCTTCCTGCTGGGGGATGATCAGAGCAACAGGGGGTGCTGGCTAGAGCAAAGGAAAAAGCACAAATGCTTTGGAATCGAGCTGGACAAAAGGCAGAAGTGAGCGCCTACCCTCCTGGTCCTTGCATCCTTCACAACAGCAAAAGTCAAAGAGCCAGCTCTGGGTGTGGCCCTTGGCACAAATAATCTAATTTTTAATAAACAAATACCCAAGTAGAGGTCATCTGAGGAAGAAACAGAGGCCTTGAAAAGGCAAAGAACTCCCCCAAATATATACAGAAAATCAGCAACAGATGCTGTCCCAGATGCCTGCCCAGCCTATGGATGCCCACAGCCCTACACTCTACTTCCCAGGGCCCAGAAGGCTGGGCAGAAGATCAGGAGAAAGAGGTCATAGAACCCATGGCAGAAACACTGTCACCACAAATGTCAGCATTGTTAATCAAGCGGGCAGTGCAGTGACTGGCCTTGCTTATGTTCTCCCATCTAACCAGTCTGCTGTGTCCACCCAGCTCCCCCTTTGCCCTGTTCCCACCTCAGTGATGTGTGCAAGGCAGCACCTGGCTTCCCGACCGACCACAGCCAAGCAACTCTACCTATCCCTGCTCTAACCTGCACACTGCCCATAATGGCCTTCCACCTAGCCTGGCATGTGTGAGATGTGACAAGGAATGCTCAGACCTCTTCAGTACCGTTTAGTCCATGTTCTCCCCTGCTTTCCTGCCATTCCTCTGACCCATGTAGTTAAATCTCATTTGCTCCCAAGGCCCAGGGGACCCCACAGGAATGGTAGGACCCATGTCCCACAGTTACCAAATCTTTACTAGGCACCAGTGAGGCAGGACAAATGACACCCCCAGTTGCCCCTGCCAAGCTGGGGCCTGCCCAGTGCTGTCTGGAGTACTTCCTGAAAGTATTTCATCAGCTTTCCCCACAGACTAGGCAGTGTGTTGTGTAGCAGTTTCCTCCAGATTAAAACCTCCCATCTTGGAGAGACACTCCTTCTCTCCGTAAGATGTGAGGCGTTAAAGGGGAGGTGAGATAACAGGACGTTTTAAGACAGGATGCTTACGGGGAGGTGAAAGAGCAAGACATTCTAAGGCAAGGCGAAACAGGAAGTCCCTGAAACTGTGCGCCATAAGGATTGCTGAGAGACACTCTCAGACAAGCTGGGGGCTTTAAGAAAGGCTCAGACCAGCGGAACTGACTGGAAGAGACAGGACAAACTGAACTGCCTAAGAAAAACAGAGACTAGCCAGAGTGTCTGAAAAACATTCAGACCAAACTAAGCTGCCTGGAAAGGACACTCTCCAAGCTACTGAGCTGCCCGAAGACTGTGCAGTGTATTCCAGGTTCCCAGCTTTCATGAGCTGTCACCATGCAGTGGGCTTTGGTGATACAGCTGACTTAAGTTATTTTTGCTCCTGTAAGTTACTCCTCACCCATATTCTTTTTTTTTTTTTTTTTTTTAGATTTATTTATTTATTTATTTATTTATTTATTTATTTATTTATTTATTTATTTATTTATATGAGTACACTGTAGCTGTCTTCAGACACACCAGAAGAGGGCATGGGATCACATTACAGATGGTTGTGAGCCACCATGTGGTGGCTGGGAATTGAACTCAGAACCTCTGGAAGAGCAGTCAGTGCTCCTTAACCGCTGAGCCATCTCTCCAGCCCTCTCACCCATATTCTTATAAGCAACCCCAATAAATCTTATTAGTTCACCAAGTTGGACTTTAGTGGTACCAGTACTTTGATCTGTTTCTTATGCAGTGTGAGTATCTGTTCATGTCTCCCCAAGAATAACATCACACAATATGGGGCAGGCAGAGTGTCTGCAATGCTGTTCACAGGTAAGGAAACCGAGGCACAGCTCTCCCAGGCTCAGGCTTTGCCTGCAGCACCTCAACAAACAATATCCAAGACCCATGAGTAGGCCCCAGGGTAGGTGCTCAGTGAGCACATTCTACAGAAGTCTGGGTGGACCACACAGGCAAATTCTTTAAAAACCAGAGCAAGAAGAGGCAGCCCCACAGCAACTGCAGCGCAGGTCTCACCAAGACCTTCCTTGTCTTACAGCAACAGGCCACCCCATGACTCCTATTCCCCATTTACTGAGGAGAAAACCAAGGCTCTGTGAAGCCAGGAATCCTGCTCAAGCCCAAATACTAAGAGGCAGAAGGGGAATGATGGGTCTGAGTGTGCTCAGAGGCCTGGTGAAGTGGGAAGACATGACTGAGCCAAGCTCCCGAGGATGACCAGGAAAGGTGGCAGGCTGGAGGACACAGAAGTGTCACTTTTACGTGACTGCTTCATGTGGCTGGCCCATGTGCAGTCCTACCCACAGAAGACCTGCATGTACTCAAAACATTGACATAGGCAAGACATAGGCAAGCACATACCAGCCTAGAATAAGACAATAGAGAAATCCTGCAGGGCTGCAGGGCGTGTGTGGCCCCACCCAGGCTCTAAGTGGCATTGGTGACAGGTGCATGGGGGTCTTTTCCTGAGGGCAGGGCCTATCAACTCGGGTATATCTGGCCCAAGCCAGGCCATGCTGACACCCCAGGCTATATCTCTATCCTTCCTCATCTGGTCCCATCACATCTTAGAATGAACAGGGATGTGTGTCGCCGTGAAGCCATGGGTGTAAAGAAGAGCAGGCAGAGGAAAGCACACAAGCAGGTGGGTCCAGATCTGCACTTGCTGATGTGTGGCCCAGGCCATCAAAGAACTCCTCTGACCCTCAGCAGTTATTTCTGTGAAATCTGGGGTGGAGGGGCAGTGTGACAGCCAATCTTGGTTGTCAAACTGACTGCGTCTGGTATCAACTAGAACACAAGCTGCTGGCCACTCCTGTGAGGGATTTTCCTGATCAGCTTATTGAAGCAGGAAGATACATCCTGTATGTGAGTAACCCCTTCTGGTGGCAGCCCAGGGAACAGGACATGGAAGACAGAAGCTTGCTTTTTGCCGGCTTACCTTCATTCTCACTGACAAGCTCATCTATACTGCTGCTCTGGCATTCCTTCGCTAATATTAGAACTATCTTTTGTGGGAATTCCAACATAGACTTAAAACCAGCAGCTCCCTAAGAATTCTCCAGGTCTCCAAGGCCAGAGTGGAAGTGCTAAGATATCCAGCCTCATGGGCTAAACTAACAGATTCTCGGCCTCTCCAGTGTAAGATAGCTATTGTTTGACTACCTGGATCACATCCTATAACCCAATCTAATAAATCCATATATATATATTCATATATATATATACATATATTCATATATATATGCATATATATATATATATATATATTCATTCTATCAGTTTGCTCTTTTAGACGACCTTGGGAATATGCCATGGACAGAGGGACCATTAAGGCGATTGTAATTATCATGATAGCACCATGGTTGTGGGACACTGGGGAAGACACTGACCCCATCCCCCATTTATCTGGTTAGGGTTTATCAATACAAACAAGAGTCACTTAAAAAGGGGAACCTCAACTAAGGAATTGCCTCCATCAGACTGCCCTGTGGGGATATCTGTGGGGCATTTTCTTGATTAAGGATTGATGTAGAAAGGCCCAGCCCACTGTGGGCGGTGCTACCCTTAGGCTGGTGGTCCGGGATTGTATAAGAAAGGTATTTAAACAAGCCTGATAAGCAAGTCAGTAAGTAGCAGTTGTTCCTCACGGTTCTTACATGAGCTCCTGCCATGGTTTCCCTCAATGACTGTGTGTGACCTGTAAGCAAAATAAACCCTTTCCTCTCCAAGCTGCTTTTGGCCAGTGTTTGTCACAGTAACAGAGAAAGCTAACTAGGATACCCATCTGTGTGGCTACTTTACCCCACTGCCCTCCAGGCTGAGACCCCTTGACCCTGCCCTTATTAAGGCTATCTGGGAAGGCACATCTGGGAACAGAAAGCACCACCTCCCCAGGTCAGGCCACCACTCACCTCTCATCAACCTCCCTGGCTCTCAGTCCACGGCCGAACCACATCCCTAACAAGGATAAGATAGATGGATCTACAGAAGACAAACACCCGCCCCTGCTCCATTGCCATATGTGGCAGAAGGGCTCCTTGTCCCCATGTCCTCCCTTCTAAGGGAAGAGAGCCCCAGTGGGGGTTACTGGGTTTGATTTCTGCCCTGGACATCTTGGCTGAGTGCCTCAGAGAAATATGGGACCCTACCTGAGTCAAGGTCACACCCCTGTCTGAAGAGGTCAGGGACTCTGCATACTCTGCCTGGGAGTACTGTTTCTTTCCTTGGAGCCTGCACCTTGCCTTCCCCGGGGCTCACAGAGGTGGCCAGACACCTCTTTGGGAAGTGGCAGGAGGAGAGCCCACTGTATAACCCCACCTGCCTACCTTCCCACATGGACGGCCTCTGGGTCCCTTCTAGGCAAGCAGGAAGGGCAGGCACAGAAAGGTGGATGTAGCCCCTCCATGATAGGGGCTTGAGGTAGATACCTGGCCTATGTAGGTTGTTACTGGTGCCCTTGTGGAGAAGACAGAACTTACAGAGCCGTAGCATGGCCTCTGGCCCTAAGTACCGTACTAACTACATCTGCAGTAGGGTCCCCTCAATCCTTCTCATAAGGATGTGCCTCTATTGAGCTACACTCCTCAAACATACAGGGAAAGCCTAAAGTTTGGTGTGTAAAGCAGCCTGCAGGACCAGGGGACAGAGAGAAGGCCAGCAAGTCAGCCAGAGCCTCTCAAGTTGGGAACAGGCACACCTCATGGGCTGAGCAGCTACCTACAGCACACAGAGGCCCAAGTTAGATCCTAGCACTGCAAACAGCAACAAAAGCTTCCAAAAAGTCAGCTGATGGCTATGACAAAGGACCTCCCCCAGTACTGAGTATTGAGAATTACATAGGATCATTTCCTGAGGGGTCCATGTCACCCACAATGCATGCAGCCAGGTAAGGCAGAAGGAACTGATGATGATAATGGCCTACTATGTCCAGAGCCAGGCCTCTCCTTCCTACCTACTCTATTCTCTATACCACAGAGCAAGCCAGACTACAAGTCCCCACATCACAGAGCAAGCCACACTGCAAGCCCCCATATCACAGAGCAGGCCACACTACAAGCCCCCCACATCACAGATCGACTTGTTCCAACTGCCATGATGGTCTAAACTGGTAGGTTCCAGGTTCAGTGCACACTCGCACATGCGCGCGCACGCACACACACACACACACACACACACACACACACGGAACCCTCTTATTGCTAGAGAATAGAGTTCAGCTGGAGGATATTATGCTAAGTGAAAAAAGCATGTTTTTACTCTTGTGGAAGCTAAAGCAGACACAGAGGAAGGGAGGAAAAATAAGAGGAAGGAAACACAGATGGAAGGAGGGGGTGGAGAATGACTGCCGTCAAGAATTGTCCTTTAGTTGTCTTTTACAACAGTTTATCACAAGTGTATAAAGAAGTGGAAGAGCGTTGGAAGGCTCCTGCATGAAGCAATGATAAATGGTTAAGGTGATCAAAATGTTGTTTAAACCTGGTGTCATCAGTGCACCCTGCAGACACACATGGAAACCCGGTGTCATCAGTGCACCCTGAAGACACACATGGAAACCCAGTGTCATCAGTGCACCCTGCAGACACACATGGAAACCGGTGTCATCAGTGCACCCTGAAGACACACATGGAAACCCGGTGTCATCAGTGCACCCTGCAGACACACATGGAAACCCAGTGTCATCAGTGCACCCTGCAGACACACATGGAAACCAAAACCCCTCTGACCCACTAACTTTACATACCCCTACAAGGTTCCCTCATCCTTCAATCCTCCTCCTCCTCCTCAAAAAAGCCCATGTGAGCTATCTTCCACCCACCTTAAGACACGTCATCCATTCTACAGACTGGACAACTTATCCTCAAGCCTGACCTGGTACTTGTGCTCTCTTCTCTGGGAGCCATGTGATGAGCACATTCTTGGCTATCCTGCTTCTCTTCTGGTATCCACACTTACCTATCTAGCCACGTGCTCACTCCAGGAGAGCACAGTAATATCCCAAGACAATCTACCACAGGCCAGGTCTGGGTGGGAGGCAGGTTCCTACAGCTTGACTGACCTCAGTGCACAAACCTCACCTGACCAATGGAGTCAGCAGGCCAGAGCCAGACTGCAAACCTAGGCAGCCCCCAGTGGATGCAGAGGGAAAGCTTCTCTGGCACCACAAAGGATGCCTCACAGAGATGAGTGGCAGCTGGCAGGCTGGGAATAGAAAACAGAAGATGCGGTAACAGAAGAAAGAAGGGCACTGAAGGACAGAGCGGCCAGGGCTCTTGCGGCCACCACTGGAGCAAAGCACACCTCTACCATCCTGCTATCCACTCCAGTTCTAGGAAACTTCTTCCTGTCACCTCCCTTCCCTCACTGTCACTTCCTCCTCCCTCCCTGTCACCTCTCTCTGTCACCTCTCTCACTGTCACTTCTTCTCTCACTGTGACTTTCTCTCTCCTCACTGTGACTTCCTTCCCTCACTGCCACCTCTCCCTCCCTGTGACTTCCCCTCTCCTCACTGTAACCTCCTCTCTCACTGTGACTTTCTCTCTCCTCACTATGACCTCTCCCTCACTGTGACTTTCTCTCTCCTCACTGTGACTTCCTCCCCTCACTGTCACTTCCTCTTTCCTCACTGTCACCTCTCCCCTACCTTCCCTTCCTTTCCTGTCATTTTTACCTCCATAGCGCCACCTACTGTCCAGATGCCCTAATCTCCTTCCAAGGTACCTGTGCCACCAAGCCACAGTCCCAGGACTCAAACATGCTACATACAGCATAGCAAGTTGTTCCTAAGTTCTGTAAGGACAGTCACCTTTGTCAAACTAGCTCCCAGACAGTGACCATTGCCTAGGCCCGCCCTGGAGGCCTTCAGGACAGCCTCCCAATTAAAAGTAGGCACCCTCTTGAGCTGAGTTGCTTCAGTTGGTATCTGCCTGCAGCTAGGCTTACCCTTGTGGTGGTTGTAAGGCCCAGGTTGCCTATGGGTACCTGGTACAACCAACACTTCCTCAGAAGAGCATAGTATGTCCCTCAACCTTTTGGGAAGGGCAGCTGCTTCTGACCTGAGGGAGTAGCTTGGGTCTAGAGCATCAAGAGTACACAAAAAGAAACCTGTGAGGAGCTCTGCCCTCTTCACACCAGCTTTCCTGACAAGAATCTTAACAGCAGCCTGTCCTGCTGACTCCAGATGCAGGGCCCTGGGATGGACTGGTTCAGGGTCATGCTCTATGATCCATTCTAGTCGGCCCTGGTGTCGAAACAGACTGTCTTCACTGGCTTCTGTCTGCTGTCGGCCATCTGTTCCATCTGGCTAATGGTAACAAAGCTTGTGTGACATTTCCTCAAGTAAACAGCCCAAGCTCAAGGCCACTGCTGGGATCCAGGCTCTGGCCTTCCAGGGCTCTGACCAGGAGAAGCATGGCCACTAGAGCTTCACAGAGCCATCTTACCGCATCTCTCCTGGGATCTGTCATAGACCTGGAAGTGCTTTCCTTCCCAGGTTTGCCCGAGGGAGTGCAAGCTCATGGCAGATGGATACAGAATGTGTCCACTGGATGCTACACAGAAGGCGAGTGATGAGCCAGTCCATGTTTATGAAAACAGCAGTGCTTCCTGGACATTGACTACACCAGGCACAAGGCATGAGCATTGAAGAGGACCCTGGCTGGTCCCCTCAGCTGCAGGTCAAGCAGCTGCTGCTACCTAGAACACAGTGCATGGCAGGCTGGGGACAAGATGGAAAAACAAGCACTTTGGAGCACTCTAAGATAACAGAATCAGGGTTCCTAGCAGCTGTGCTAAAGGGTGCATGAGATACAGAGTAGGCATTCCGACCACTTGGGCCACTGCATTAGTCTCCAGAGACAGTGTTACTGACCTCTGCTGGGCAGGAGCCAGGGCTGTGGATCCTTCTACAGTGTGTTGGGTAACTGGCCCCAAATGTCTGCAATCTAGGGACAGAGAAGGCAGGTAAAGAGGGGGAAAGACCCAGGAGGTGATCTGCCAAAGATCACCACAGGCTACAGGGACAATAGTCTTCTGAAAGCCCTAGAAAAGTAGGGGCCATACATCCAGTAAGGGGCTGGGACCAGGGTAACCAGGGATACAGGTAAAAAGACGCCTGGCATAAAGAACCCTGGCCAGGCTAAGAGCTGTACCTCTGCCCTCAGTGACAGTCCTCCTGAGCCTATAACAGCCACCAGCTTAGACGCTAGAGCAGTGCAGTGCCTGCCACAGACACAGGGTCTAATACCATGTGATGGTTCCTACTGACAGCTGCAGTCTGGGGCTGTAGAGTGGCTGCCCTGGCTGAGCCCAGTAGCTACAGCACTGGAGGAAGTATGTCACTGGGGCTGGGCTCTAACAATTTAATATCCTGTGACACTTTTAGTTTGCCCTGTCTGCTTTGTGCTTGTGGTTACAGATGTGAGCTCTCAGCTTCCTGCTCCTGCCCCCATGCTTACTTACCCCTTGTCACCACGCCTTCTGCCGCCACGGGAACCATCAGTCAAAGAAACTCTTCTGAAGGTTGCTCTTGCTCATATTATTTTATCACAGCAACAGGGGAGTGACTAAGATGGCCCCCTCTCCTCCTGAACTTCATGGGCATCACTGATCTTCCCGGAGGCAAGCCACGTTCATCCTTCCCACCATATCTTCCTCAGTGCCCAGGTCGGTGAAGCAGCCCTCCTGCTGGCCATGCCAGTTCCACAGCAGGGCCAGCCACGGCTTCTATCACAAGCCTGCCAGGCCTTTCCCTGCCGCTCCTCCCACAGCCAGGGCCCCATTCTGCTGCACGCCACCATCTGGGCCTCGAACATGGGCTGGCCTCCCAGCTCACCCTGGCTGCCTCCCCACTCCCCTCATATGCTACCTTAAAAAAAAAAAAAAAAATCAACTCAGTCCCTACAACTTTCCCCCAGAAACCCAGCACTTTCTTATGCAAGTATTGGGTTTTGGTCAAAGGCCATCCCATCAGACAGGCCTTCCCTGACTACCCTTCCTGTCTCTTCCTCTTACCTGCTTTGTCTCTAAGGGGTTGATTTGTATGTTTACTCACTCACTGCCCTTCCTAGGATGCCACTGTGCCAATGTCAGGCCCACTTGCTCTTACAGGTACCCTTAATAAGTATCCGGACAGTAATGGACAAATCTCTTTGATATGGTTTGGACATGATTTCAATGTGTCCACTAAAGCTGACTGCTGAAGGCTTGTGTTTGCTGCCATAATACGTTGGGAGGATTGGAAGCCTTAAGAGGAGCAAGTGTGAGGTGATTAGATCATGGCAGACCTCCCTGGGAAGGGAGTGGCACTGGTCCTGGGAACTGCTATTTCTCTTGAGAGTGGATTCTTAAAAAGAGAAACTACCCACACATGCTTGGCCTCTTTTGCATGTGGCCATTTTCCTTTCTGTTTCTCCATTATATTTTACCTTATTTAGGGGACAGGATGCTGGCACCACACTCTTGGGAATCTTCCAGAGACTATGAATTAAACATCCGTCTTCCTTCTACACAATTCTCAGCATCAGTTATTCTGCTGAAGCAGTGGTTCTCAACCTTCGTAATGCTGTGGCCCTTCAATGCAGCTCCCATGTTGCGATGACTCCCAAACATAAGATTATTTTTGTTGCTACTTCATAACTGTAATTTTGCTGTTATGAATCATGATGTAAATATCTGATATGCAACCTCTGTGAAAGGGACATTTGACCCCCAAAGGTGCTGTGACCCACCGAATGAAACTACTGTGTTAAAGCAACAGAAAGGGGCTAAACCCCTCCTCCAACCCGATTCCTAGAGTGAGAACGGCTAGTCTTGCCCTGCCGCCTTGCTGAGTTGCCAGGCAGAAAGCCTGAGCACAGTGAGCCATGCCCAGTGCTGCAGTCAGTAAGATCCTGCACCACTCTTCCGGAGTGCCCCTGCTCGCAGTGCAGTTTCCTGTCCACGCCAAGCACAGAGCTAGGCTTCCAGCTCCCGTCCTCCTGCGTCCAGGTGCCACCTCAGCTCCTCTGAGCTGCGGCTGACCCAACTCTAACATTTTTCTCTTTCAAAACTGACCGTGAAGAGCTCACTCATTCACCCACTAATGACTACACATCTTTCCAAAGAATGATGCTTTTCAAAATGAGGCGAGCCGAAAACTTATGACCAAAAGAAAAAGGAACTGCTTATGATAAATGCACAGACACAAGGCTCTCGCCTCCAAGTTCGGGCTCTTGGGGCTGCTCCTGTGGGCGAAACTCAGCTTCAAAATTAAGTGTGCAAAACCGGACTGCTCAAGGGTCAGTGGGAGACGAACAGAGGGAACTTGGACAAAGCACTCCCAATCCCCCGCACTTGGCCAGCGGCTCCTCCTGTGCTCAGGCCACACGCTGGCCATTGCTAATCAGCCTAGGCCTAGAAGAGAGAACACAGGCTCCAGCCAGCTATGAAGCCCAGCGGCTTCCTACAGGAGAGTCCTGTGCCTACCACATCTAACGGAGAGTAAGTTAGGAGTGAAACATCTCCCAGCCAGGCCAGAAGCCTCTTTAAGGCCCTGTACTAGTTTCCTCTGACTCTTTTTTTTTTTTGGTTTTTCGAGACAGGATTTCTCTGTGTAGTCCTGGCTGCCCTGGAACTCACTCTGCAGACCAGGCTGGCCTCGAACTCAGAAATCCACCTGCCTCTGCCTCCCAAGTGCTGGGATTAAAGGCATGCAACACCATTGCCCAGCTCCTCTGACTCTTTAAAACATCAGAAACATTCTCACATGGCTTAAGATCAGTGTTTGTCCCCTAGGCTGGTTCCTAGGCGGGCAGGCTCCGCATGCGCAGGTAGGTCAGAGAAAGCACAGTAAGGGTGAGGAAGGAGGAGTAGGGCAGGCTAGGGGCACAGAGCACTCTGGGTCTGACCCTGCCAGAAGAAAGCAATCAGGAAACCAGGGCCAGCACTGGCACACTCTAGCAGTACACTGCAAGACCATGGTTTCTCAGGAGCTAGGGGAACTCACAGTGGTCTTGTCTGACCTCTGTACCCCTCCCAGCAGCCCCGTCCTAAGGCAGGTCCAGCATGTTCAGGACTGCAGGGACAAAACATTCAAAAGGTGGTGGCTCTGTGCCAAGCATCCCTGCTCCCACCCACCAGGTGGAAAAAAGACCCAAGCCATAAACCAGATGAAAAGAATACAGTGTTCCACCCTAGTACAGCTGAACTGACAATAGTCTAGGATCAGTGTGCTGATGACACCAAGCACAGCCTTCTACAGACTAGCTCCAGGACAATCACAGGGCATCCCAGGCTCCACCTCAGCGAGCACTCAGGCCTCCATTCCCATTAGTCCTGTGTCATAAACTCCCAGACAGTCCACGCCTTCCAGTGAGAAGGCCAGCTGCAGGTGGGAGGCCTCCCCCATGCAGCTGTCAGCTGCAGGCTCTAGGGATACCTTAGGTCCCCCTGACACTGGCCCCTTGGCCTCCACGAAGGCAAGAGTCTCCCCTCATTCAGTGTAAACTCACTGAGTGCCACCTTGGGAGGGAAGAAGGGAAGAGGACGGTGACAGGCATGGGAAGGCAGAGCAGGAAGCCACCGTCTGGCCCACTGTCCGTGCGTCTGGCTTGCTGGTAGCAGTGATCCCACCACACCAGGATCACCAGCTAGCTGGTGTGGTATCAGCACAATGGTACTCACCACATTCCAGAAGAGCGGGTTGAACACTATGGTGAGCACAGCCGCCACAAAGCTGGGCTCTGTGGGGTCCACGTATCCCAGCAGCCAGCTCATAACGAAGAGATCGGCCTGCAAGGACAGAGCTGCCATCAGCAGGAGACCTGTCTAGCAACACCCAGAAGCTGCCAGGACCTGTGAGTCCCCAGGATGCAAAGACTTCTGGGAACATAAGGGAAGTTTGGGATATCCAAGTCCGGACACAGTCACTACACTTAAGTCTCATAAAATAGAAGATAAAAGGCTTAAAACTAGTCGGCCGTGTCAACTGTCATGAGAGTGCCAGGCTAATGGTTGCGGAGGTACTCATGGGCACTGTATGCAGAGATCTGTGGCTCTGAAGACAGGTTCCCAAGAAAGGAATGACATTAACCCTGGATGTGATTGAAATCCTCTGGGATGAGGGTTCTCATGAGACTCAAGGAAAACTCAGGTGGCCAAAATACATGGGAGAGAAGCCCAGCCTCAGGAGACAGCAGGAAGAGCTAATGACCACAGGTAATGGCCACCTCTTCCAGAGCCTCAGGGGGAGGAGCATGACTGTAACTGTGCAAAGAAGGGATTCGACACACAGCATGAAGAGAGCAGGTAGCACCACTTCCGCCAGCTCACACTGGCAATGACCAGAAGTCATAGAGACAACCCAGGGCTATGGATATGGATCAGTGGGAGAGCACTTGCCTAGTATGTACAAAACCTTAGACTCTATTGCCAATACCACCACCAAACTAAACCACAAGATTAACCGAAGTACCCAACCTAGAGAAATAAGGTATGGCCTCTGTGTGTGTGTGTGTGTGTGTGTGTGTGTGTGTGTGTGTGTGTGTGTGTTTATGGCCTGTGTGTGTAGTCCCTAAATCACAGGTGATCAGCTCCATTTACACATAAAAGCCCTGAAGTGGTTGACATCTGGGGTGAGTTGTCATTGCTGGGCTGGACTGTGCATTCTAGGATGCCTCGCAGCCCCCAGATCCTGGCTTTCACCCAGTAGAGGGAGGCAACTCCACCCCACTGAAGCAACCAGAGATGTCTCCAAATGTAAAGTAGAAACAAAATCCCTGAGTAGGAGGGAGCTCTGCCCACAGGAAAGGAGAGGAACAGCCAGCCACTTTCTGCACCAACTTCTTTCTTAAGGCAGTGAGTTGGGGCACTGCATGGTGAATACTGCTAGGTCCTTGTGCTCTTCTCTAAACATCTCCAGTTTCCAGTTCAGGAAGGATCTCGAAGGCCCAGAGCATTGATAATATTGTATTGTCTCCCCTACATGCAACTGAAATAAAAATCTAACTAAATTGTAAATAAGGCTTCATGCACCAGGTCTATGGCCTTTCTCAGACTCTGCTCTCATGGCATGCTTAGCTGTTTCATTTCAAAGCGTGCTTCTGCTCCCCCCCACACACACACACACATTAGGGGGAGGCAAGGAAGTAATGTGCTACATTTGCTAGTATACCACACACAGAGATCTGTCCAGGGTTGCCCATCTCTGGAGAGAAAGCCGCAGGCTCTACCCATGTTCTTACATCATCCAGTAACTGCCTCCTGGGAAGACTCAGCCTGCCATCCAGCTCGAATTGCCCAGTGTGACACAGGGGATACCGGAAAGTCACTAGGCATAAGAGGTCTTCCACTGTGGCCTCCCTGCACAGTTGGACCATATCTCTCACCAGGATATGGGATCAAAGGCAGGCTAAGCATTTGCTAAACACTCAAACCCAGTATTCAGCCACCATATCCACAAGGGATACACCGAGACGCCTATGGACGCCTACAGTGCAGCTAGCACCAAAAACTACATTATTATACTGTCGCTGTTCTAATAGACATGCGCCTCCAATAGAAAATTTGCAAACCAGGCACATCAAGAGGTTAACAGTAACTACTCATTACCTAGAACCAGAGCGGGGCGTGGTGATGCACACCTGGGATCCCAGAACTCACAAGGCAGAGACAGGCTGATCTCTAAGAGCTGGTCTAGTCAATGAGCTGTCTAATCTAGTGAGTTCCAGGTCAGTCAAGGTTACAAAGTAAGAGCCTGTCTCAAAAAACAAAAGCAAGAGAGGAAGTGGGGGAAGGAACTAGAACAGACTAAAATAAGTGGCGCGAATTCTCCCTCCCTCTCTTCTCGGCTCCACTCACCGTCCTGCTTGTGGAGACCACAGCTGCAGACTACAGGTGCAGGATCATCTTGCTCAGCAGAAAACAAGCGGATAGGGGGTGTACTAGTGTGGGAGCAAGGACGTGAAGCACCTCAGTGAGTTCACCAGGGTGTTGATAAATGAATGACAGAGAACCTGCTCAGGAACCCGCAGGGAGAATGAGCCCGAGGCCACAGCCTCATCCTAGGCTCCTGACAGCCCAAGAACACACAGCGAATACAGCAGGAAACCTGCACCCTGCACAAAGTCTCAGGAAGCCCTGGATGAGATCAGAGCCTCTCAGCCACAACTTTGGGTTGTGGGAAGTAAGGTCATGTGCTCCTAGGACACACAACACTCGTGCAGGAGGAAGCCACTGGATCGACCCTCAAAACAGACCATGTGCCTTACAGGAAAAGGAGGGGACTGGAGCTGTGTAGTCCTAGAATCAGCTTCTAGAATCTAAGCTCAACAAGAGAGCCAGTCTCTTCCCTTTGACAACAGGTACTAAGCATCCCTGATCACAAGGCCCTGAGCTGGGGGCAGGGACTGCAGAAAAAGAAGAGAGGAAGCTGGCCTAGGTACAAGTGTCCTGACTTGGTCTGACCACTCCCAGAGCATGCTGATCTTACTTCTGTCAGCTGGACCACATACCCTCATCCAGCAGGAAGTGTGTTCGAAACCCAACCCCTCCAGCTGCAGCCTCCCGCCACACCCTTGTCTCATTCGGTCTAGTCAGTTCTGAGATTCCTTACATAACCACCCCATCCATTTCCTATCCTCACAGCCCCCCACTCCCCATCCCCCCACTCCCAGTGTACTCAAGGCTCCCAGGGCACAACAAAGGACCATCATGAGCTCCTCTCTTCCGCTTCCCTTCTGAGCCCTCCTAGCCCGCACCTCACACCCTGCTGGCCACCCTCACTCACTCATACCTCCTCACCTACATTTGGCTCACTCAGAATAGCATGCCAGCAGGTGGGCCCCATACCTCCCCACAGAATGGATCTTTACAGCCTCACCTGCTACCCATCCCTTCACAAAAGCTCTGTGCATGCTGGGAATACCATCTGTCCCTCTACACACTGAACAAACTCCTGCACATCCCTCAAGACCCAAATGGAACAGTCCCCTACTCCTGACCAAGGCACTCTATGATATTCCTAGAGTTCAGCCTTTGTGATTATCTGATCACTGTCCCTGTCTTGCAGCTGCTCCTCAGGCTAAGGACCACGTTTTCATTGATCTTTGTATCTCCATTTCTGTCTGCCAAGGCTGGCAGAAAGTAAATATTTGCTAAGTGAGCAGACGCCCTTCTTTCATCATCAATAAAATTTGAAGGCTAATGGTCATCTCCAAGGGGCTCAGTGACTGAGCCACCCTGTGGCCTCCTCCAGTCTGGCTTTGGAAAGAAACAAGAAATTGCCACAGCAGCCCCTGGAGGGAGTTTTGCAAGCCGCTGGACAACTGGGCAGCCAGCATGACAAATAGGCTCCTCTGGACATAGAGTCATGGCTCCTTGTAAGACCACAAGACCTGGAATCGCCAGCTACCCAGACACTTTGCTTCATAGATATATGTCTGCAGGGCTGAAAGATGAAGCAATGCTTTACAAGAGTTGGTAGGGGTGAAATGCCAGACGGAGAGGAGGGACTTCCCAAAGCAGCTTGAGTCCCCAGGTGGAGCCTGTTTGCTCCTAGGTATGCAAGTTAGGGGTGGAGGAGGGCAGGGAGGACACAGGTGGAAGGGCCAGCAGTCCCGAGGCTTGGGCCTGGCCTGAATCCACCACCCACTTTCCCTTGCAGTCTACCCCCCTACCTGTGTCCTGCTCTGGCTGGCCTCCCCACACCTCCCCCAAGAGGACATTCTAGGCCCACAGGTCCTACAGACCCTAAGTGTCCTGCATGTGAATGCGCACCCATATATATGCAAATCAAATCAACAACAATGCATTTTTAAAAAGTAAGCAAGGTGGAGGAGGGGTACCTGGAGGAGAGAATATTTTGCCCTTGCAGTGGGAACCCTCTCCTCTTCCCCATGACCTCCAGAGAGAAAAATGTTCTCACAGTCTTTAAAGGATTGTCAAGAATTCAACTCAATGTCATTCTCCCAGTGCTGAGCACCATAGAGGAAGCCTGTCCTAGTACAGGATGTTAAAGACCAAAAAAGGACCAGGCCTGAGAGCATTCCTAGGGTCAAGGTCAGGAAACCAAGGTCTGAAAGAGGGCTTATCCCTGACCCCACCAAAGATGATACAACCAGGAGCTTAAAGAAACCTGCAGAGCCCAGGCTGTGAGGGCCAGGACGAGCACAGCCCTTCTGGGTCCTAAGCAGGAAACCATACAAGATGTGGACTTCAGCCACCAGGGGAGGACCCACCAGCCACAGCAGACAGGAATAAAAGATAGTTTCTGGATTCCCAGCATGAGATGGGTAAAGTGGGCAGTGAATCACATGCTTCTTTCCTGCTTTCTGAGAGCTAAGACAAAAGAGGAAAATTGAGACACTCAAAGATCAGCTAGTTAACATGGCTGAACCTGCAAAAACCGGCATCCATCTGTCTCTCAATTAAAGCCAAAGTGATCCAGTCCAGAATATGACCACACAACCAGGTCCCAGTGCCCTGGTCAGCCTGCCTCAGCAGGTGGGGAGCGTTCGTGTGGAAGCTGGGTCACCTTGAGGGTTACTGTTGCCTGGAGAAGTAGCAGCTTCCTAGGAGAGAGTGACTAATGCTAAGCAGAAATTAGAAGCAGAGGAACATGCTCCCAGCTCTCCACACCTGAGACACGGGGCACCCCTCCCAAAACCCACACAAAACTGGATTAGCCGAAATTAACCCCAAATCCTTCTGACATGAACAGAGAAGCCATGGCTCTCTCCCCTACGTCCTGCCTCCCAGCCAGTGTCAGATGCGTGTGAACCACCTCAGTAAAGGGGGGGGGGGGGGGAATCCCTCCCAGTCTCAACTGCTTCAGGAGGCCTGACTCCTAAGTTCTCCCTTGAGGTCAGAGGCCTAGTAGAGGCTAAAGAGAGAATCAACCTACCAGAACCAGAAGGAAATGGGAGCTGGGCTCCAGGGACAGCTCAGGTCACCTGTCCCTGGTGATGAACTCAGCTGCAGAACCCCCACAGGCTGGGAGGAAGGAGGCACATAGCAGTACTACCACGCTGGGCACCTGGACACACTTCAGAGCAATGTCCTGTAGTTAGGGAATGATTTGCAGGGGGTCAACAGCACCCAGGGTGCAAGCCACATTGTGACATCCAAACAAACAGCAAGAGTGCAGGACAGTCAGAGTTGCATTGATCACCTGAAAGTTATGGGCCACTCTGTGACGTGTACCATACACATCAAAGGATAAAAGGGACAGAGTGGGGCTGTCTCAGAACAGGGACAGGCTCCTTCATCCCACACAGTGGCCCTCTGCAGTTGCATACCCTCCCCCTCCTCCCAGCTGTCCCAGTGTCCGGGAATTGCCAGCAGATCCAGGAACACTCGCTGGGCAATTCCACAAGAGCCCTGTGCCCTGAAAGAGAGAAACAAGGTACTGGGACCTCTCTACCTAGCACTACACTCCCAAGAGGAGGAAGCGCCACGTTTACTATTAAGGCATCCCTTCTGCCCCATTTGATACACTGTGTCCTGCCTGGATCTGAGGAAGGACCGGTGAAGGGCAGAGCTCGACCCTCCTCCTGATGCCCACAGAACTCACAGTAACCACCAGGACCAATCAGAGGCCAGGTTCCCTAACTGAAATGAGTTAACAAGAATGGCCACCCAAGACTCCCCACGGACAGAGTGAAGAGCAGATGTGAAATACAGGTGTAAGGCGTATCAGGATACATAGAGCTGCCCTGGTGTCAAGCCACCTGGACTCTTTCTTCTGCTATACCCTAACTAAGAAATACAGATGTGTCACCTCTCACCCTCTTGGCAGGCATATGTCCTAAAGCAAGAACCAAAAGACACTGACCCAGCAACATTCAGTAAAAATAAATAAATAAATACAAGTTTCAAACTGTCAGGCATGGCTCAGTGATAGAGTGCTTACCTAGCACATTTGAGGGTTCTAGGTTCTTCCCCAGTAACAAGGAGAGGGAAGCTGCAGCCGTGCCTTCCCTCTTGCCTTTCCAGATAGGTGGACAGTTCCTTGATTGATTCTTTATTTGGCAGGTCATGACAGGCTGGTGCCAAGTGTCAGGCTGGCTCCCTTTTGGCACCACAAAGTCTTCCCAGTGGGGCACATGACTAGAACCTGACCCCACCTCTTGGACCACCTCTGTTCAGTCCCGCAGGAGTGGCAGACTGGGTTCTGCAATCTCCCAGTATGGTGCTTTCTCACAGATTTATCCAGCCACATCACACCAGCTTAGAGGTAGAAGACGGGGAACAGTGGTAGGGGGAGCAGGAAAAAACATCCCAGTGTGCATGAGGGAGGGGCACAGGAAGCTGAAATGGAAACTTAAGGGTTCTCTGGAAAGTCATGTGTAGGATGGTGTTTTGCTAAAGCAGACACAGGAGGCAATGTTTCACTGAAGCAAACACAGGTGAAAGGGTGGTCTGCTAAAGCAAGCTCGTGAAAGGACACGTGAAGGATTCTTCGCTAACAACACGCATGTATTGGTCCACCTTACATTGAGTAGTTGAACTCTATTTGTCAAGAAAGAAATGCACCAAAAATCTTGTAGTGGTGTGCTGCGGCTTCTTGCTGCTTTCGCAGACTTGGACTGATTGGCAGAGTGATGTCAGCTGAGACAGACTCACATGCTGAGGCAAGACCCATGGAGGACACGTGATGTTTGGAGTCGGTATAAATAGACTGAAAGGACAATGACAGAGGTTTAGCTTGGCTTGCTGGTACAGCTAGCTGTGTAACGCTCGTGGGTCTGTCATCTGCTGATCTTTGCTTCACTACCAGACACCCAAGCAGAGAACTCCTGGCATTCCTGGTGATCCAAATCCCTCCTGCTGATTCTGCTGAGGCCTAATTGTTGCTGCTAGGTTGTACCACTGATGCTGCTATCCCAACACTACCAACTGCTGGTGTGTCCGTGGAGTGACTGTGAGTGGACTGAGCTGCCGCTGCTGACCTGTGAACTGAACTGCTGATTTCCTGACAACACAGATGGGAGTTGCTCCAAGGAGCCATTTCTAAAGAGGTCCACTTCCCCTTCCCATTCCCACCCCAGTGTCCTTTCTTTTCTACTACCTCTGGGGCGTTGTGGGCTAGAAGGGAGGTTAAAGCATCTAAGAACCACCATTAAAAGCAGGCATTGAAGAATGTAAAGTTACATGAAGCATCAACCCTTGCTGACGATCTACTGTCAGCTAATGGTGCCTAAGAAGGGAGGACCACTCTTTGAAGGCATGGCCGCTGTAGGCCGTCCATGCTGCAGTTGAAGGCCATACGCCGTGTGCGTACAGATAGCATTAACCGGCCTCACGGTGTCATTAACAGCGATATAAGAAGACATCAAGAGAAGAGGGAAACCGGGTGGGGGTGGCCACGCCTTTAATCCCAGCACTCGGGAGGCAGAGGCAGGTGGATTTCTGAGTTCAAGGCTAGCCTGGTCTACAGAGTGAGTTCCAGGACAGCCAGGGCTACACAGAGAAACCCTGTCTCGAAAAACCAAAAAAAAAAAAAAGAAAAGAAAAGAAAAGAAAAGAAAAGAAAAGAAAAGAAAAGAAAAGAAAACCAAACTGAGTGGAAGCAAAGGAGAGAAGACAGGAGTTAACAGCTCCTGCCTGCCTTCAACCTGAGAAAGGAGCAGCCTAGAGGTCCTGCCACCAAGGACAGGAGCCAGCCTGCCAGCCTCCCACCACGATGGGCTGGCATCCCTTGGAACCAGGAGCCAAAATAAACCCTGCCTTCCCAGAAGGAGATAGAGATGGGATGGGGCAGTTACCAATAGCAGCAATAAAATGATTGTTCCAACAGATCTAACGTATTAAAATGATGGTAAGAAAACATTAGAAACCACTTTATGCCCATACATTCAACAATGAATATGAAATGCACCTTTCCTTATGAAAGATACAAAGTACCAAAATTCATCCAAGAAGAAACAGTAGTGTGCGTGTGGGGAAAAAAAGTGACCTCATAGTTTAAAATATCAAAAGGAGGAAGTAGAATTTCCAGGTCAGATGGTTTTACCGGATGAATTCTACCTAAGGAAATGGTACCAGTTCCCCAGGGTCGCTTTCAGAGTATGCAAGAGGGGGGACTGTTTCCTGTCTGCTTTATGAGACCGGCAACACCTTAATACTAAAACTAGATGAAGATATCATAGGACAATAAAAAGCCACATTTCTCATCAGCACAGCAGTGAAAATCTCCAAACCAATCCAGCTTTTTTTTTTCCAAAGGATAACATGGCAAGACCAAATGGTGTCCGTCCCTGGATCTCAAAGCTCCTCAACACTCTGCTTTAACACAATTCACCATGTTAGTAGCCACACATCAGGTCAACAGAAGCAGGACTGTATCTGAGACTTTACAAAGATGTTAAAACTTACCCAACATTACAAAGAGCACCAAAGAAAGTTCCCATCCTAGTCTGTTTTAAATGGGAAAAACAAAACAAAACTTAAGACAAAATGTATGTGCTCAAAAAGATCACAAAATAAGCTATCTAAGATTATGGCCTGATAGTTGTTTAGAAATAATTAAACTGAAAGGGATCTTGGTTTGGCTTAGTTTGGTTTTCAGAGAGGGTCTCATTATATAGCTCAGGTTGTCCTAAAAAATTCTCCTGCCTCAGACTCTGAAGTACTGTAAATAAAGGTATGCACCGCCATGCTCAGTTTAAAAAATAATTTAATCTTTGTATGGTGGTACACTCCTTTAATCCCAGCAGCCAGGAGGCAGAGATAGGAGGATCTCTGTGAAATCTCTATGAGGCCAGCCTGGTCTACATACCAAGTTCTCGGGCTATGTAGTAGAGCCTGGAATGCTGTCTGTGGCACGTTACTACCAAGGGCTGCACAGATGCCTGTGGTCTATGTTGCAGCCTGAAGCCGTGTTGATATCCATAAGCCTCACTGCCACCAGGGGCCATACTGATCTGAGTGGTTTGTGAGGGCCTCCTCTAGATTCATGGTCATACTACAGCAGAGAGCTGTGTTCCTGGTTTGTGCTGGTGCCAGAAACCATGTGGAGGCCCATGATCCACAGTCCTGCTGACTGAAGAGCAGGAGGTTTGCTGTGGTATAGATGACTGCCAACACACAGCTAAGAGGGAGGAACATGGAAGGCTTCTGTGACAACCTCTACTTTCCCAACCCCCACCAAAAGGAACAGCCTAGCCTGGAAGCCACTGAAGAGAACCCTTGTTTGTTTGTATATTAGTCAGGGTTCCCTAGAGTAACAGATGTATGGAATGTCTCTTTATATTGAGGGAATTTACTGTGATGACTTATAGTCTGGAGTCCAACTCCCCAACAATGGTCAGCTGTGAAAGAGAAGTCCAAGAATCTAGTAGTTGCTCAGTCCCACGAGACTAGTTGTTTCAACTGGTCTTCTATAGAAGTAAGTTCCAACAGATGTCCTGGCAAGTAAATGCAAGCAGCAAAGAAGAGAGAAATCTTCCTTCTTCTAATGTACTTATGTAGGTCTCCAGCAGAAGGTATGGCCCAGATCAAAGGTGTGTACCACCACACCTGGATCTGGGACTGGTTTTGTCCCAGGCTAACCTTGAACTCAGAGATCTCCTTGCCTTAGTCTCCTGGGATTTATAGCCACTGTGCCTCAAGATCTCCATGCCAAGATCCAGGTCAGAAACTGGTATCTCCCAGCCTCAAGATCAGGATCACAGGTGAGTCTTCCAATTCTGGATTGTAGTTCATTTCAGATACAGTCAAGTTGACAACCAGGAATAGCCATTACAGGTACCCTAAAAGGCTTAGAAGAGCTCCCACATGTGGGCAGGCCCTTCTTGGGTTGTTTCCTACAACTGCCAGGCAGAAGAATAGAAGGATCTCAGTCTGTGAGATAAGACAGGCCAACTTCTTGCCCCAACCAGTAAGTTTTTTTAAACTAAACACAAAAATAAGACCCCAGTAAGAGCCAAGGTGACTAGCAGGTATCTGGCTAAGGACCTGTTCTCAACAGCTGGGCTGTTCAGTACAGCACAACAGTCACCAACAACAGGAATCCATGATATTTCACATGGTGAAATATCCTTATGTACAGCTACTAATCCAATACAGACATCTCTGAGTGTCCACCGAGGACTGCTTGCAGCACCCCCTGCAGACACTGACACCTAGGAAACTGAAGCTCTTTGTGTTAAATGGCCTAATGTCTGCCTAGACTCTTCGCACCCTCGAGTGCTCTAAATCACATCCCAACACAAAAGAGACACTGTATAGATAGTTACTGCTATATGTTCAGGGAATGGTATCATGAAGAAAAATCTGTTCATGTGTGCGCACAATTTTTTTTTTCAATCCAGATAAAGTAGAATGCAGATAAGGAAACTTCAGATATGAAAGGAAATTGCATTTTGGGAAAATCACTTTTGTTCTTTGTGTTTAGGGTGGTGGGTATGAAGGCCATGGGTTGATATTAAATGTCTTCCCCCATGCTTTCCACTTCAGCTTTTGAGGCAGGCAGCCTCTCTCACTGAATCTGGAGCTCACCAACTTGGCTACAGTGGCTGGCCAGAGAGCCTCAGAAGTCCTCATATTGCCTGCCACCTTCCCAGCAACAGGGTTTCAGGTACACATGCTGCACACTGGCTGGTCAGTGAGCCCCAGGGCTTAGCCTATGGATGGCCACCTCTCCAGCACCGGGATTACAGGTGCTGTGACTATACCTAGCCTTTATGTGGATGCCGAGGATCTGAACTCAGGTCCTCAAGTGTGCACAGCAAGCAAACACTTTACTGAACAGGCCATCTACACAGCTCCTCTTTCATATGTGTCTTTAAATAATGTGGACACTAAAAAATATTGCTTTTGTTTGTGGAGATGATGGGAGTCAGAGTCAGAGCCTTGAACACGTTAGGCAAGTGCTCTCTCATCTCAGAGCCCCTCTGCACCCGGTCCCAGCACAAAACTCTAAATTATATATGGGACACACAACCCTTTCATTAGACAGCATTGAGAAAGAACCTCAACTCAGGTGTCCATGGGTGAAGAAAAACCTAGAAGTTCTCTTAGGCCAGGGACTAACACATTTTACTGAGATTTTGACAGAGGAAGCTCTTCTGCATAACAGAACCTAATGTGTGTAAGGACTGCGGTGGTTTGAATGAGAACGGCCCCACAGCCATTCTCAAGCATGTCTGAATGCTAATTCCAGTTTGTGGAACTGTTTGTGAAGGATTAGGAGGTGTGGCCTTGTTAGAGGAGGTGTGTCACTGGGATCGAGCTTTGAGGCTTCGAAAGCCCATCCCATTCCCAGTTAATTCTCTCCACCTCCCACTTGTGGATCAAGAAGAACTCAGCTACTGCTCCAGAGTCGTGCCTGCCTGCGGCCACATACCCCACCATAGTCATAGACTCTAACCCTCTGAAACTGCAAGCCCCCAATAAACTCTTCTATAAAGTGATTGGGTCATGTGTTTTATTGCATCAAAAATAAAGTAATTAAGACAGTGATGTTATTGCTTTCATTTTATTTTATTAAGAAAAATCTCTTGGAGGGGCTGGAGGGATGGCTAAGTGGTTAAGAGCACTGGCTGCTCTTCCAGAGGTCCTGAGTTCAATTCCCAACACTCATATGGCTCACAACCATCTATAACTGGTCCCATAGGATTCAATGCTCTCTTCTGGTGTGCAAATGTACCTACAGACAAACATCCATCCATATACATAAAGTACATAAGTAAATCAGAGAGAGAGAGAGAGAGAGAGAGAGAGAGAGAGAGAGAGAGAGAGAGAATGAGAATCCCTTGGAAACAGGAAGCTCAACTGTGCTGACCAGGCTGTGATAGAAAAAAACAGTGTTATTCAACAGGGGTCATCCTGACCTATGTCCTAAAACAGCCCTGGCTCTCCAGCTGTCTGAGACTGGGCACATGCAGGATAGGGGAATCCACTGGAACTGAGAGAGAATAAGGAGGACAGGAAGGCTTCACACCCAGGGAGCCATCCCAGCCAGGAAGACTTCTTGTCTCTTGTCTCTAGAGCTATGACACAGGCCTTGTTTCCATCACCCTGGGGTAAGTCAAGAACCCTTGAGCGGTGCTACAAATGCACCCTGCATTCTAACTTGTCCCCACACATCTTCCCCATTCCCAAGTTCAAGGTTACCCAGCACTTCAGCCAGGATTCTTGCCTTATGTGACACATTGGGTTAGACAGCATGACTCACAAGAGCTGAAGCTGGTGTAACACTTGTCTCACATGCCCAAGAAATAAAGGGGGTAGTGAAGACAGTATAGGGAAGGGGAGGAGGTCTGCCTTATGCAAGCACTGAAATGCACTTAGGACTTGTCATCCATCTAACTGAATGGAGCATATGCTTCAATAACAGATATTCCAAAGGAAAAAACTACTCTCCAACATCCACTGCCCATCCATCCACCTTAACTGTCCTTCGTGCACCAGTGGGTAACTGTCTCCAGTTTCTTCCTGTGTGCCTGCTGTCCCTGCACCAAGAATTCCCACCCCAATTCCTTATCACTCACAGCTTACATTTCTATCCCCTCCCTTGCACGCAAGGCTGCTTCTCTTCACCTGCTACTCTATAAAAAGTTTCCTCTCCTCTCAAGAACTACTTCTACACCTGTAGTCTCCTTTCTGTGAACGAAAGCTCAGCGATAGCCAGCCTTATCTGTCCCAAAAACTGGACCTCAGCAGTCTCTTTGTGACTGTGAATAAATGAGTATGTGCACACTGAGCAATGAAAACAGGGAATAAATGAAGTGCATTCATTTATTCCAGGCTGCTTCTGGCAGAGATCTTAGGCTCTTTGAAGTATGGCTGGTATGAAGGAGGGAACATGCAGGACAAGAGAATCAGGTAGGATCCGCAGCCTGGGGAGATGCCTATGAGTTTGCGGTAGTCAGTGGAGATCGAACCAGGTCCTAAGGTGGCACCAGGGGCCCTGCCACACATCCACACAGCAGGCACCCAAACGTAGTTAGTTAGCCGCCTACTCTCAACTCGCACTCACATTCTGGCCATCCACGCAACTTTTGACAACACAACTCCAGGAACTCACACGCAAAAACCCCAAACTCACACTTACAGTCAAAATTTCCCAGCCCTACACAATCACAGACACAGGGGATACATTCCCCACTACCCCCAGCTACGACAAACTGAGATGACACAATTAGCTCACGCTCCCCCGCAAACCCCAAGACCCGCACCATCGCCAATCGCGCGTGCGCCCCTCTCCTTCAGTCCCTGGTTCCGTCCCGCCCCTCGTTGCTTGGGAACAGGGTAGTCCCGCCCATCAAGCGTTGAAGGCGGCGCCCTTCAGCTACGGCCTCAACCCTCCCCTCTCTGTAAAGCGGAGCTGTACCTGCCTGAGGTCGATATTGCCGAGGCCTCCACAGCAATCGTGCCCCGCCACCGAGCTGCTGATAAGTGCAGTTGCCGGCCTCGTATTTTCTTCCATCACGCGAGCCCCCTCAGGAGGTGCCACGTGGGGACCTCGCCCCGCTGCATGGCCGAGAGCGGGCCCCTTGGCATTTAGGGAAGCGCGGCCGGCCGGGAGGCTTTCCTGATGTCCCTAACGTCTCCTGGCCTTCTGGGAAATGTAGTTTCCGGACACTGCCTCGTGGGGCGCACTTCCAAGTCTCAGGAAGCGGAGGACTACAAGTCCCAGAGCACTATTGGAGAAATGGACTGGGGCACTGTCCCTTAGAACGAGGCACCTACCCCCGCTACTTTGGGACCAGTGTCTTGCCCCTCACTCTCCAGCCTACCTCGCTTCTCACTGAGATAAGATAAAAAGACAGGGACATTTATAGGAAGGAAAAGGAGTCCTCACTCCAGAATCTGGTTGTAACACATTGCCAGCTGAGGATCAAGGATTCCAGCACAATTAACTTACTGTGAAATTTGCCTACATAGTGTTCCTGTTATGTGGATATTTTCAAATAAGATTGCTAAAATAGCAGTGCAACGACCTTTAAGGCCTAAGAGTATGTGGCTTTTCTCCTCTTCCAGTTAGAGACCTATACAATCTTCTAGGATTCTCACAAATCCCATTTGCGCAGTAAAAGAAGTCTTGACCCCTCTTGCAACCCATAATTTATTTTACCAGATCGCAATTCTAACCACATCTGAAGTCACCCTATGATCTTGTTTATCAGTGGAGAGTGTTTTTTTTTTTATCAACCCTTTAAGATGTAGCTTGAAGCCAGGCATGCCTTTTATTCCCACACTCAGGAGGCAGAGGCAGGCAGATCTCTGAGTTTAAGGCCAGACTGGTCTACAGATCGAATTCCAGGACAGTCAGGGCTACACAAAGAAACTCTGTCCCCAAAAAACAAGCAAACAAACAAACAAATGAAACGTAACTTGAGAGTCACCAGAGTGACTATCTATGGCTACTGCTAGAACACCTAAGTGTGGCTCTCCTCTGAGAAGCCCATACCCACACTCTTCAGTGTCTTTCTTCTTCTGAGCACCTCTTTTTATTCATCCCAATATTTATATTAAACCTTCTTCCCAATAAATTCTGCTTTAAACTGGCTTCTCCTGCAATTCTTTTCCACCATGAGAGAAGGTCCCTAAAGGATAAGAAGCTAGCTTCTTCTGTAGACAGGACTAAAGACTGGAGCAGTGAATCAGAGATCAAAGTAACTTTATATACACCCCTCTACCATCTTGCCTCTACCTCAGGCCAGTGTCCCCCCCCCCCCCCCCCCAGAGATAGTGCCAGGCCGACCACAGCTTCCCTACACCAACACTGCTCCTCTGGTAACCCCAAAGCCCTGGGAAGTCTTTGACTCAACCAGAGACCCTTCTTCACTCATTCCTTCATAGATTTTCTTACTCACTCACAAGTGTTTGCTGAACATGCCTCCTGCTGGTGGTGCTACAGATAGCAACGAAATATCCCTGACCTCAAAGCCTCCAGAGATAAAAGACAAAACAAATGGGTGTGGCTTGAGTAGTATAGAACGACTGGAGGATGGGTCAGAGAGTAAGGCAGGGCCCTGCCCTAGAATGCTAAGAGGAGGCGCCAAGTATGGAAGTGCTGGCACTGGGCAAACCAGGAGGCAGGACAGCATTGGGAAAATTTTGAGAATGGGGAATATAGCTGAGTTCTACATACTGATGCAATGCGGGGAGCAAGTAGGAGTTCAGGTGAGTGGGTGCCAGGAGAATCCCTTTTGTAGCTAGTTATATAGAGAAATAGAATCCGAAATTCTAAGATTGGCTCAGGCACTCAGCCAGTCCAAGGCCAGGGAGGACATCAGCCACCTCATTTACTTCCTAATTCTTTGTAGACCATTTCTCTGTACCTTGTCCTTGCAACCCTGGCAACCTCTTCCCCTTCCCACCCCACACCCCCACTATCTCCTCCACTCTCACCCCACACCAAGTATCAAGCATCTCCTGAGCAAGTGCCTGGCCACCTGTGAGGTGGTCCCAGTCTTCACAAAATGGCTAGGATGGGACAAGCAGACCAAGGAGGCAGCAGGGACACTGGTGTTGAAGGACACACAGTAGCTCTGGAGCCAAACCCAGCTTTCTCTTACTGAGGAATAGAGGGAGCACACCCTGTGAGACTCACCACAAAGGGACTGACCTATGGGAACAAGACTGGCTACTGCTGGACTGGGCACGCAGGGCTCAATAGCTGTTCTCTGATTGACCACTGCTGCTCACAAAGATCAGGAGCCTAGCCCTGCTCTGTGTTATGAGAAGGCCTTCTAATAGGCAGAGAGCTTCTATCTGGAGGTCTGCTAGCTGGCATCCCCCACATTTACCAGACATGCTCTCCATCAAAGATCCAGTCTTCTCAACTACTGAACACCTTTGGCTAGTTTATTGAACTGTGGTTGTGAATTTCTGTTTGCTTTTGGGGCGGGGGAGAGAAAGGTAAAGGTTAAAGGTCACATAACAACTGATGAAATCTATTCCCTCCACCTACTCAGATCACCCCACCAGAGTGGCTCTTCTCTGGTGTCATGGAAGCCAAACTTGCCATCGAAATGCAACCAGGGTTCAAGTCACAAGCCAAAAGATGATATTTGAAGCAGAAGCTTTTGCCTGAGGCCTTTGGAAGCCTCTACATCTGAGCTTGCAGAGACATTATCCAGCCAATCTCCAACAGTGAGAATTTTCTTCCATGGCTTCTTTGATGAATGAAGAGCACTCTGTTTGCATGCCCTGAGAGATGGGAGGCTCATTACCTCAAAGTAGCTTGCTCCTCTGTTGGGAGGTTCATGATACCTGATTATTCCAGTCTCCATTCTTGAAGTTTTAGTAGATGGACATCTTTTCTATCTTTAGAGTTCTCTCTGCTTTTTCATACTTGAGAAGCTATTCAGGAGAGAACATCTTGTTGGCTCCAGATGGTCCTTTGATCCAGGGTTTCCTCTATGACGCCCTCCCTTGGTGTTGGATCTTAATGTAGCATCTTCTCTTGGGGAGTCACAAAAAATAGGCTCTTACTGATCAAACTGTCATTCCTATTTGAATACCACTGGTGCATTTCCCAGCTCACAATCTTATTTTCTATCCATAAAAATGAGCTTCCTGTCTTGAGCACACTTGTACTAAAGTGAGAAGGCTCTTCAGGGGTCAGGATTAGGTGTGCTGGGGAGACCTTTCCAGAGTGGAGATCATCTGGAGACGCATGCCCTGCTGAGTTCCCACATGTTTCCTTCCACCTCTGGCTTGGAAAGTAGCCCTTTCCCCAAGTTACTTCCATGGGGGCAAAAGGGCACAAACGAATTCATCTGGACCCCGTTCTCCACAGCATCAACCAGCTGAGGAACCCATCAGAGGTATTGTTGCTGGTGGGTTTCTCAGCACCTCAACCGCCAACTCACACTAATCCTTGCTTCCTGTTGGCCTCTTGGTTGCTCCTACATGCATTGTGGTGGGTGAATAAGAATGCCCCCCCTTGCCAGGCAGTGGTGGCGCACACCTTTAATCCCAGCACTTGGGAGGCAGAGACAGGCAGATTTCTGAGTTCGAGGCCAGCCTGGTCTACAGAGTGAGTTCCAGGACAGCCAGGGCTATACAGAGAAACCCTGTCCTGAAAAAAAGAATGCCCCCCCTTAGGCTCCTAAATTTGAATGCATAGTCAACAGGGAATGGCACTATTTGAAAAGGATTAGGAGGTGTGGCTCTGTTGGTGGAATTGTGTCACTGGAGGTTGGCTCTGAGGTTTCAAAGCCTGCACCAGACCCAATGTCTCTCTTTCTCTGCCTGTGGATTAGGATGTAGCTCTCAGCTCTGTCTCAAGAACCCTGCATGCCATGCTTCCCACCATGATGATAGTGAACTAAACCTCTGACACTGTAAGCCAGCCCCCAATTAAATGCTTGCTTTTATAAGAGTTTCCTTGGTCATGGTGTCTCTTCACAGCAGTAGAACACTGTCTGACACATATCTTAACCATGGGTTCACATCAGGGTCTCTGCATATGCTGTTCCCTCTGCTGGGGTGTTCTTCCCCAGATTTCTCATGGAGCCTTTCCTCACCCCTCCAGACTCAACTTAGGTGTCACCCTTCCATGCTGTTGTGCGTGCTGACCCATCAGTGCACTCTGTCCCCTTTGCCACTTTTATTTCTCCCCACATCCCTGTCACTGGCTAGCTCCACAGATCTATTTCACTTGCTCTTTACTCTGAGGAGCCCCACTGGGATGTGTGCTGCACCAGGACAGTGGTTTTATATCTTCCCTGGGTAGCTCAGCCTGTGCCTGACACAAAGCAGGCACTCAATAAGCAATGACAAATGAACAGTTCTGCCACTCTAAGCTGAGGGCCATAGGCAAGGCAACTTTCTGGGCCATATTGACTCTGTCTGTGGAATGGGCAATATGGCCAAGTCTATCATCCAAGTCAAAAACCAAAGTTACCTCTTGCCCATTGAAATATTGGCCCTTCTATATTCTGGCTGTGAACCCTGGGGAAGTGACCTGTTCTCTCTGACTCTCAAATTTCTAACTGTGGAAAACTAATCAGAGCTCTGGCAGAATGCTAGCCCTGGGTTCAGCACTTCAAGAGTCTCTGCTTCCTGGAAGTCACTCAGCAGCCCTGTGGGGCACAGGGTGTATTCTATCCTATGGAAACTGATTCCACAGTCGTTGAGTAAGGACAGGCTTGAAAGCTACTATTCAAAGCCAAGACCATGACTGTTCTTCACTATGGAAATCCACCTCCCTGGGATTAGATGAGAGCCTGCAAGAAGTCCAGCCAGCTCTAGCTCCAGCATCACTTGTGCTTTAAACCCCCTCTTGGGTTCTGCCTCCTTCCCTACTGCTGCTCATCTCTCCCACAACCTCAGGGTCCCATCCCAGTGCAGTCTTTAAGCCCGCCACTCCTTTTGCTCTTTAAGCCAGACACACTCTCATCTCCCTGACCTCTTCTCACAGGCCCACCAATCCCAGCAGGCCTTTGTGCCTCTTGTTTCCTCCACCACCCACATACTTTCATTCTCAGAACAATGTCTTGGCTACCCTTGAATCTCGTGCCTACCACACACGGTGCCTCCTCAGAACTCAGTATTTGCTGAGTGAATGGGGTCAAAGATCTATTTTGGTTGAATGAAATTATTTTTCAAAACTGGAGACCCAAAGCAGGCATGGGGATATACTCCTGTCTACCTGTAGTGGTTTGAATATATGTTGGCCCACAGGAAGTGGCACAATTAGGAGGTACAGCCTTGTTGGAATAGGTGTGACCTTGTTGGAGGAAGTGTGTCACTGTGGGGGTGGGCCTTGGAGGGTTCCTATGCTCATGGTCCACCCAGTACAGAAGAGAGACCCTCCTCCTGGGTGCCTGAAGAAAGAAAACAGTCTGTGTCTCTTCCTGACTGCCTTCAGATCAAGATGTAAAATGCTCAGCTCCTTCTCTATCACCATGTCTGCCTGGATGCTGCCATGCGGTCCCGCCATGTTGATAATGGACCTCAGAAACTATAAGCCAGTACCAATTAAACGTTATCCTTTATAAATGTTGCCTTGGTCATGCTGTCTCTTCACATCAATGAAACCCTAGCTAAGATACTACCCTAATATACTAAAAACCCTGAGGCAGGAGAAGGATCACTGGGACCCATGAGTTCAATGCTAGCCTAGGCAATATAGCAAGATATCATTTTTCATTTGTGTGCGTGGTTTTTTGTTTGTTTGTTTGGTTGGTTGTTGATGTTCTTCTTGTTGTTGTTTTTTAGTGTTTTTTTATATTATGTAAGTGTTTTGCCTATAAAATGCATATATACTACAAGGGTGCCTGGTACCCATAGAGGTCAGAAGAGAGCATCAGATCCCCTATAATCAGAGTTATGTTGGAGTTGTGAGCCACCGTGTGGGTGCTGGGAACCAAACTTGGCTCCTCTTCAACAGCAAGTGCTCTTAACCTCTGAGTCATCTCTCCAGCTCCAAGACTCCATCAAAATAAAGAAAGAAAGATAGAAAGAAGGAAGGAAAATAAGGCAAAGCAAAGATGTTTTCAGAGAGACTAGCTGAAAGCAGATCCAACTAGAAAAGTGTACTGGTGGGTTTTGTGTGTCAACTTGACACAAGCTGGAGTTATTACAGAGAAAAGAACCTCCCTTGAGAAAATTCCTTCATGAGATTCAGTTGTGAGGCATTTTCTTAATTAGTGATCAAGGGTGGGAGGGCCCATTGTGGGTGGTACCTTCCCTGGGCTGGTAGTCTTGGGTTCTATAAGAAAGCAAGCTGAGAAAGCCAGGGCAAGCAAGCCAGTAAGTTACATCCCTCCATGGCCTCTGCATCAGCTCCTGCTTCCTGATCTGCTTGAGTTCCTATCCTGACTTCCTTTGGTGATGAACAGCAATTGGAAGTGTAAGCTGAATAAACCCTTTCCTCCCCAACTTGCTTCTTGGTCATGATGTTTTGTGCAGGAATAGAAACCCTGACTAAGGCAAAAAGCAACACTGGGGGCTTCTTCCAGCAAGCGAAGCCTACTCCACAGAAGTTGTCATATAGGACACGTGAAAGAGATAAAAAGGTCTGTGTCAGCAAACAGGAACGTAGGCTTGAAAATGTGTATCTTGGTAACTGAGAGCAAATGCAGAAAAAATCAACATGCAGATTCAAGCTGCATGCTGCATCTCCACAGCCACACCCCTATCAAAACTGCTTTTCTGGTTCCCAGGGAGCATCAGCTAAAACAGACCCTTAGCCAGGCAGTGGTGGCGCATGCCTTTAATCCCAGCACTTGGGAGGCAGAGGCAGGCGGATTTCTGAGTTCCAGGCCAGCCTGGTCTACAGAGTGAGTTCCAGGACAGCCAGGGCTACACAGAGAAACCCTGTCTTGAAAAACCAAAAAAATTAAATAAATTAAAAAAATAAATAAAACAGACCCTTATCAGCATGAGACAGACTTTGGTCTCATGGTACAGTAGGGAATTACAATGCTTTCCTGGTGATTTTGTTCTGTACGGTTGCACATGTGTGTAGCTGGTTCATTTCGGGGTGCTGTTTAGTTTGGTACACAGAGCTGGGGATCAAATCCATGGTCTCTGCTGGGCAAATGCTCAATACTACACCCCAGACTCTTTTTTTAGAAGACACACACCTTAATGATATTCTATCTCAAAGTTTTTGAAGCCACAAAAAAACCACTCACGAGTTATCCAGTGGGCTCCCTGCACCTTCTACCTGATTTGCCTCTGCCTTTCTTGGCGTATGTTTCATCTGCTTTTCATTTTATATTCTGTTTTCTTGCTAACTGTTTGGAGGTGAGTTCACTGGGATTTCATGAACAGACATTCTGTCAACTTGCAGCACAATGCTCAGGACTGGAGTTTACAGAAGACACAATAGTGTTGGCTGGCATACATCCAGACCCACACTGAGACTGTCCTGATCACATGCAGTTCTGAAATCCACAGAACAGGCCACAGATAGCCTGCTTTATTCTGTCTTTGTCCCTTAGAAATATACTGGGGGGCTGGGCATAGTGGCACATACCTTCAATCCTAGCACCCAGGAAGCAGAGGCAGATGGATATCTGTTAGAGGCCAACTTAGTCTACAGAGTGAGTGCCAGGGTAGCCAGGGCTACATGGTGAGATTTCATATCACGGGGGAAGGGGGATGAGGTATAGGGGAGGCAGGTGGTGAGAGGCTCAGAGGATAAAGTCACTTGCCACCAAGCCAAAGGACTAGGTGCAATTCCCAGGATCCACTAGTGGAAACAGAGATCCAGATGGCAGAATTTGTCTCCCGACCTCCACATATGCACTGTGTCATATGTGTACATGCATACATGCATGTGCTCAGGCACACACACACACACACACACACACACACACACACACACTAATTAATTCATTAATTAGCCAAATTTTAGAAAAGAAGAAGAAGAAAGGCATCAAAGATGTGTGTGGTAGCACTTGTCTACACTCCAGCCCTTGGGAGGTTTGAAGCTGGAGGGTCACAAGTTCAGGCCGGTCTCTACTAAAGAATGGGATCCTGCCTCAAACATATTTTAGAGGGTTTTTTTTTTCATTCATTTATTTATTTTATTGACTGTACGGTGGAAGAGGGAAAATGGGTCAAGAAGGAGGGATGGAGGAGGGGCAGTCTTTCCATGCTGGGATGATCTGTGCCTTGGGAAGGAAGGCAGTCAGTTCGCCCAAATGGGCCAGTATGTAGTTGCTGTGCTTCATCGAAAAGATGTTAGTTCTGGCCTCCCTTTTGATTCTCAAAGGGCAGTTTGGGAGCCATTCATTCCACAAAGGCTGATAGCCTGCCAGCTTGGTCTGAGAATTCCTCCTTTCTGGGAATTCCTTGACACTGCCACTTGCTGTGCAGGGATCCCGGGATACCTGTATTGGTCCACCTTACATTGCGTTAGTTGAGCTCCATTTGTTGGGATGCCATAGAGAGAAACACACCAAGAAACTTCTGGTAGTGTGCCCCCGCTTCTGGTCGCTTTCGGCGACTCAAGCTGGTTGGTAGAGTGATGTCAGCTGAAACAGATGCATGTGCCAAGTCAAGAAAGACACATGGTGAGACAAGGCCCAAACCCAGATGACTGTTCACGCAGACTCTCAAATGGGTGCTGGCTTCCCACGATGTACATAACAGGTGCCCAGAAACTCGTGTCTTTGGAAGAAGGGCTATCTGCCTTTCTCTCAGGCCTGGCCAGAGAGCTTTTCTACACCAGGTGAGACGAGGGGAGGTGAAACATGGCAGGATGTCGGGAGTGCACAGCCACCTATTTTAGAGGTTTAAGAAGGACTTCAGAGCTGGGCAGTGGTGGCGCACACCTTTAATCCCAACACTTGGGAGGCAGAGGCAGGTGGATTTCTGAGTTTGAGGCCAGCCTGGTCTACAGAGTGAGTTCCAGGACAGCCAGGGCTACACAGAGAAACCCTGTCTCAAAGAAGAAGAAAAAAAAAAAAAGAAGGCTTTCAGAAGCTTTGGAAAGTTCCATCCAGGGGTTCTGAGGTTTGTCACAACTCATTGAGTGCTCTGACTCACTAACTGAGTGTCCCCACAGCTTCCCTGTCACAGGGTAGGAATATACCATTTCTCTTATTATGCTTTTGTTTGGGGTTGGGTTGGGTTTTCGTAGTGGTTTGGTTTGGTTTGGTTTGTGACAGGGTCTCAGCTCTGGCTGGCATAGAATCCCGTAGGTAGCCAGATTGGCCCTGAATTCTTGGTAGTCCTCCTGCCTTTGCCCTCTGAGTGCTAGAATGACAGACATGTACCCCATGCCAGCCTGTGCTGTTCTTTTTGGTTCTCAAAACATCCATCATCAAGCCTCCCGGACCCACACTTGGTGGGCACACATTAACACTGGCACAAGCTGCTAGCAGGAGAAAGGAGATCACATGTCCTCTGGCTAAAGAGACATCTCTGCAACTTATCAGTAGCACCAGGTTGCTGGCTTCATGGGTGACTTCAGGTATGACCCAGAGGCAACCTATAAGGAAGGCCTCAGACACTACAGGGATGGGCCCAACTGCTCTTAGCCCACCTGTCCTGGTCCCCACCCCTGCCTGGTCCCCAGATAGAGTCTGTTTGAGGCTGAGTATATAGTTCAGAGGCTTTAAGTTTGGTCCCCAGCACAAGGGTGGAAAGGGTGTGATCAGGCTCAGGGTGCTTGGCATAAGGCAGGCAACTTCCCTGTGGTTCGGTTAGCCTGGAAAGGGTAAGATATTAAACACTCCTGCCCCTCACCCATGAAATAAGGCTTCACAAGCATTCCTAGCTGGCTCTGAGGCCAGTTGAAGACAGCTAGTATGTGCTGAAGCTTCCAGAAAAAAACAGCCACAACTAGGTTAAAGATTCTACAAGGCTGATTGACTGATTACGGCTTTTCCGTTGTGAAGAGTTGGAATGTTGCAAATCTACAACCAAATTATCTTGCACTATCTTTTGTCTCCTTAGTAGCCATTTGTTGCATACTCTTATCTAACAGCATCCTTGTGACATTGTGAAACCTTTTGAAGTGTATTATTAACAGACCACCAGCTTCCACCAGCCTGAAGTTAAGACTGCATCAGATAGCATTTGAGGTCTACCGCAGTGTGAACAAGAATTCCTAGAAAGACATTGTATCTGTAAGGGCTGATCGGCTGAATAGACTTTCAGGGATGTAGAAAAGTTGGAATGTTGCAGGTCCAGAACCTAATTAAGGCTTATCTGGGACCATCTTTAGCCCTGAAAGCTATCCCTTGCCTATCTTTGTGTCAGACTTAACATCCTGTCACTAGCAGGTGAAAACCTTTTTGAAATGTATTTAAAAAAAAAAAAAAACCAACAACTCACTTTCCACCAGTCAAAGGGCTAAGAACATGCTGATAGTGTCTAAAGCCTCTAGCAGGGTTCTCTTTATGTCCTTATAACCCCCTACCTGGTGCGTCCACCAATGTATTTGAAAAATGTCTTGATTTGTGGATTTCTGTTACCATAAAAAGTTCTGAGCACAGCCCCTCATTGGTGCATGGCATCTGGGGAGAGCTGAAGCTGTGTTCCAGGCCATGGTCACTTATATTTGGCTCCAGAATAAATGAGCCCTTCTCCCTTTTGTGACTAGGATTGCGGTTTTGTGTCACCGGCAGAGGCTTTCTGGTTTCCCTGTAACTGGCCCACCTGAGCTTCCCACCAATGTGTTTGAAAAGCACCCTTGATATATTTTTTTTTAATTCCTGTTTGTTCTGCAACTGTAAAGGCACCATGAAACTGTTTTCACATTGGAACATTTTATCTAGGGTAACCCAAATCCACATTTCCCAGCTGTGGCCACAGATATCTAGCTTCCAGAATAAACTGTCTCTTGTTTCCTTTGAGGCTGGAGCCAGGTTTACATGGACACTAGACAGTCACTAGTAATGTCAGAACTGCATCCTGTGTGCTCCACGCACTGTCCCCCACCCCCACCATGCTGTTGATAAACATTATCCCTCTGGACCTTCCAGGAATCCAGCTTACCAATCAGAAAATGAGGCTCAGCAGTCTAAGTGACACCCCAGTAACCAGAAAGGGTTGGAAGCAAAACTCCAGTCCTGGCTGCTGAGCACTCTCTCTCCCTGCACCTCTATGCACTTATGGACTCGTACTGGGCTTGTAAGTTGTCTTAGTCAGGGTTCTCTAGAGTCACAGAACGTATGGAATGTCTTTCTATATTGAGGGAATTTATCATGATGACTTACAGTCTCAAGTCCAACTTCCCAGTGATGGTCAACTGTGAATTACAAGTCCAAGAATCTAGTAGTCATATAGCACTTGTGTGTTGGGTCTTTCCCTCAGAATCAGGTTCTTTCCCTAGCTGGTCCTCACCCCAAGTCAGGCAGATTGAGTTGTGTTTATCAGCTGTTGTTCCCTCTTTGGGCTGACCTGAAGAATGTGGCTGACAGAATGCCTGGCCTGTAAAACAGGGGTTCTCTATGGGTTCCTTGCTTGGCCTTGCTTAGTCACCTAGGAGTATCTGTTGGATATGTTGTAACAGCTTGGCTCACCTTGGGTGGGCAACTTGCAGGAGGGAGGGACTACAGGAGGGAAACCCAGGCTTCATACTGCAGCCATTTCTGCCTCTTGCCCCATCCCTATAAGAGGTCACAGCCATCTTTTTTTCTCTGACAGACTCTCCAACTTTCCATAGGAAAGAGTCCGTTCCTTGCTGTGTGTACCAATAAACACAGTCCCTCCTGTCAAAGGTCAGGCTCCTGCCTCCTTTTCTGTCTTCCATCTCTCTATGCTGACTCAGAAATCTAAGAGTTACCATAAGCATACCACGTGTAGGATTTTTTTTTTTTAATTTCCTTTTTTTTTTTTTTTGTCTTTTGGTTTTTTTGAAACAGGGTCTCACTGTGTAGCTCTGGCTGTCCTGAAACTCACTCTGTAGACCAGGCTGGCCTTGATCTCAGAGATCAGCCTGCCTCTGCCACCCGAGTGCTGGGATTACAGGCATGTGCAGCCAGGCCTGGCTCTCCTGCAGGATTTTTAGGGGCAAGCGTTTTCAGTTCTGCATCAAGGAAACGCCTTGCTGTATTCTCTTCCAGGTGAATCTCCACCTGGCTGATCATCTCAAAAGACAAAAGAGCTTAAAGGTTCTGATGTGACTGGCTGTACAAGCAGCCACCAAGTGGCCAGTTCCCTAGCATGTTTGTCTTCATTTAATATTTGTTTGTTTCTTTATTTAGTCCTGAGGAAGCACCTTGTGTAGTTAATCCTGCCCACTTATGTCTTCTCACTCTTGACTCTGACCTCCCCAGTATGAGGTGACCTCCCTTGTGGCTAATGTCATAGAGAGTCTTCCTGGGCCATCTGCCACCCTTTGTCTCTGTAAGAGTCTGTTTGATGCCTTAATGATTTGTAATCAAGTGACCTGCCTCTTGATGGTTAGCTTCCAAGAGGTAGAGTAACCATACCTCCAGCTCCGATAAGAATTGGACATGAGATCTCATAGTGTCTCGAGGCATCTCCAGCTACTGGCTATGCTCTGCCCATGGACCTGCCAGTCCCCATCTGTAGGGAGCTAAGTATTCCTTCCCCCTACAAAGTGGCTTCCAGGCAACCCCAATACCTACACTTTACCTAATATCTGTGGCTAGCATGTTGGTCGGGCCCAGCAATGTCTTATACTTGCCAGCCTCCCCTAATTTCCCATCTCCAATTTGGATTTCTTCTCTATTCTGCAGACTCTGCCCCACTGCTGTCTCCTTCTAGAAGCATTCCTATTTGTTCCCAATCTTGAGTTACTCCATCTCTAATCCCAGGGTCCAGGCATCTGAACCTGACATACATCAGATACTCTTGTCCCTCCCAGACCTCCATGTCACAACTAAGGGTCATCAGTGCCCCCATTTGTTCTTCAGAAACAGTTATGCCAGAGACTCCTCAACTCAGTGCAGACAATTGACTGCTACTCTCCTCAGCCGCTGCCCCTTTTAGAGGCAACGCCCCATGGAGAGCCCACACCCATTTGTACCACTCACATCAAGTTCTATATTCTAATGCTGCTTGCAGGTCATCTTCTCAGACTGCTGTCTGAAGGCCATCTGGATCCCACCTTCTTAGGCGGATCCTCTGAGGGAGAGTTAGGGGAATGTAAGCCTATCAGGAAAGCAAGAACTAACTTTTTTTCAACAAAGAGACGGTTTCTCATTGCCAGGGCCTACTTCTCATTCCTTGAGCAACTTGCAGTGACTGAAACTGCTAACTGAAGAAAAAGCCCTCCGGAAGTCAAAGAGCCCACCCAAGAGAAGACACACAGGCAAGACCAATGAGGGGAAGAAGGAATCAGCAAAGGAAAAAGGCTGGAGCCCAGGTTAGCCCAGGAGACTCCCAGCTCTGGACACACACACTCCATACCCCGTCCTGACAGGAGAAGCCTGCTTTAACAGCTTGCTGTTTTCAGTTTCCTCTCTCTCCAGGTCTGTTTCTTCTTTCTCTGCTGCTTCAGCTTTTGAATTCTCCAAATCTGTCACTTCTCTCTTTGTCTGTTTCAGTCTTCTTTCCCAGGTGTAGTTTTTTTGTTTTGTTTTGTTTGTCCCACAGAATGAACTCAGTGGCAATACCCCCCAGATGACTGACTACCCTTTATAACCTCTCCAGGTCCCAGCTTCTCAGGCTGCTGTCTGGAGCCCTCCATACTTGGGTAGTTCTGTTTGGAAACATGGTCTTCCAGCAGGCTGGCCTTGAGCTCTCAGGTTATTTTTTTTGGTTTTGTTTTTCTTCCTCTTGCCTCTGCCTCCCAAGTGCCAGGATCACAGGCATGCACAACCACACCCAGGTAGGCCTTGAGATTCCTGGTCCTCCTGCCACCTCAGCCTGAGTGCTGGGATTCCAGTCTTGTTACCAGGAATGGGTTCCTTCACATGTTGGTTCATTCAGTTTTCTGAGGACATGCTGGGAATGAAAACAAAGCAAGCCGGGCAGTGGTGGCACACACCTTTAATCCCAGCACTTGGGAGGCAGAGGCAGGCGGATTTCTGAGTTCGAGGCCAGCCTGGTCTACAGAGTGAGTTCCAGGACAGCCAGGGCTACACAGAGAAACCCTGTCTTGAAAAAAGAAAAGAAAACAAAGCAACAAGAACCAGGAATTGAGTAGCTGGTCAACGTGTTGCATGCTTTTAGTCCCACTAAACCCAGCATTCGGGAGGCAAAGGCAGGTGGATCTCTGTGAGTTCAAAGCCAATTTGGTCTACAGATTGAGTTCTAGGACAGCCAGGACTATGAAGAGAGACCCTAGGTCAAAAGGGGGGGCTGTCTAGAGAGATGTCTCAGTGGTTAAGAGTACCAGCTGCTCTTCCAGAGGTCCTGAGTTCAATTCCCAGCAATCACATAGTGGCTCACAACTGTGTGTAATGGGATCTGTTTCCCTCTTCTGGTGTATGTGAAGACAGATCACTCATATACATAAAAATACATACATACATACATACATACATACATACATACATACATACATACATATTTTTTAAAAAAAGAGGAATTGAAAGGGGGCAAGCCACAGCAGGGTGACCAGCAGGAAGACAGAGGAATGGAGAAATGGGACCATAAGGATCTAGAAACCAATGTGAAATGGACTTGTGGAGCCAGGAGCCTCAGGACCACTCAGTCATATTGAACCACTTCTGGTTCCCATAATGCATGATATAAATTTCTCTGGGGACTGGGTGTACCTACCAGAAACCATTTCCACAGCCCTATATGACAAATTCTATATCTCTGCCACCAGGAGGACTTCTTGTTCTCTGAATAGCTCAGGAAGCAGAGGTGGCCTGTCTGTCCATCTTGGAGCCCTCAGCCCTGCAGAAACCTCCTTCAGTGGTGGTCTGACTGCATCCAGAATTAAATGGGTTCCAGGTATACAGCTGTCACCTTTGTTTGATTTTTGTCAGAGGAGTAAGAGGTCCTCTCTCAACGCTCCTGCTCCAGAGTTCCTGTACCTGCCAGGGCAGCCACAGAACACCATGTGCCTACCCCAGAGTCTGGGCATTGCCTGGAAACATCCTCAGCTGTCAGAACCTCGGGGCTACTGTGGCCATCTAGTGGCTAGTGGCCAAGGAAGTCTTGAAGTCCTGCAATATGCAGGGCCACTTCCACAAAACTGGGCACTATGGTGCTCACCTTAGAGGGACTCACAGCAGGGTGTGCTCTCCAAAGAGTGGCATCTCTAGTACTGAAGGCTTCTGGAGACACAAATGCTGGCAAAGCTCAGACATGCTGAAAGGAGTCATGGGCACAGTCTTGATGATGGAAGGATGAAGGTAATGAGGAAGGATGCCCATCTGTCCCTACCCCCAGCTGTGTGGCCTTCATAAGAGGAAGGACTTGTCTTGCTAGGTTGGGAGATGGCAGAAGCTCCCACAATGCCCTCTGCTTCAGAGGGACCAAGCAGTACACACAGCATCTGTGTTTGCTTTTCTTCCTGGACACACAGGCGACTCCATTTCTCAGCACACTGTTACAGTTAGATGTGTACAAAAGTGTAGCTGACAGAACGTGAGAGAAAGTGACATAACTGCTTCTGACCTGGCCCGGGGAATCCTGCTGCCACTACCTTTGCTTTCTCACTTCCCTGTTTCTCGACCGAGAAAACCTTAATGGTTTGATTATGGAATGTATCTCACAAAGGCATTACATTAAGCCTAGGTCTCAGTTGGCCATGCTGCATACGAGGTTCTAGATCTTTAGGAGGTCACAGGCAAGGGACAGTGGGGTCAGGACTTGGTTCCAGTCTGTACCAGCAGCACAGGATCAGAATATGGACGAGCAAGGGCTACGCACAGGCATCACAGAGCCCTTTAGAGGCCACAGGCAATGATAGGCAACCCCTAACCCTTCACATTGCTATATGTTCTCTGGGACCAACGTACGAAGCAGCCAAGAACACTAGCTTGCTCTCCTGGTGGACTTTCAATGCTTCTGTGCTGTGCTGGTTTGGTTTGGTTTGGTTTGTTGTTGGGCTTTTTTGTTTTGTTTTGTTTTGTTTGTTTTTGTTTTTTTGAGTCAGGGTCTCACTGTGTAGTTCTGGCTGGCTTAGAACTCCCTTTATAAAGTAGGCTGGCACCAAACTCACAGAGATCCTCCTGCATCTGATTCCTGAGTACTAGGATCAATCAAAGGCATGTGCCACCATGTCACATGTACTTTTGGGCTTTTTGGGGTTTTTGTTTTGTTTTGTTTTTTGAATGAGTGAGTTTCTTAAGAATATAGCAAGCCAACATAAAGGAATAAATAATGAGAGAAAGAGAGAACAACAACAAATCAGTGTTCAAAATATTTAACAAAAACTTACTAAGGGAGCCCCTTTGCAGCCACCAGCAGAAGTTCTCAATAGAAAGAGCCCTAGGGAGAGCAGAGTGCTCTCTTGGGGAGGCTTCCAAGTGAAAGAACAAATAGCAGCAGACAGATGACATCATGAAATCGAACACAAAAGGTTTACCTTCTCACTGGTCTCAAGTACTTAATGCTTTTACTTCTGGGGTGTTTGTTCTGTTCTCTCCCCTCCCCGTCATAGAGTTAGTGGGGCCCTGGAGGACACTTTGAGATAGGTCTTAGGTCTCAAGTGGGAAGAGATGGACCCTGCTCCCAGAGACTGCCTCTCAGGGAACTCAAACCGCACATGACAACTTACCAACGAAGTGTACATCACAAACGGTCTGAGGCATGAGAATGCCACCTGGGAAGCCACAGGCTGGAGCAGAAGACTCTATAACAAGACCTTGCTCTTTCTCATTCTCTGGGCTCTGATCTTTCACCTATAGGATTAGAAGGACTCATTTCCCAGGTTCCTGAAGCCCAGTTGCTACTAGTAAAAAATGGAGCAGGGAGTCAAGCTTTTTGCCTTCTCTTTTGCTCTCCCTACCAACAAACCACATGGAATAATGGAAGCATCTGAAGCCACCGTGGACAGTGAGGGGATTTTGACATTGACAACCATACCCTAAAGATGGTGGCATCTGGGCTTCTAATCATTTTGTGCAGTTGCCATCCCTGGACCTACTTCAGTTATCTCTGACATGAAGACCTTGATTGTCTAAGGAACCACAATCAGATATCTCCTCCCAACCAACCACAGTAACTCCTGATTTATGAGAACGACCCTCAGAGTTCCCAGAGGTGAGGGTAAACGGTACCCCTGTTGCAGATGGGTTTCTGACTGGGATGTGTCATGTTGTCTCTCTAAGCCTCAATATGTGCATCTGAGGAGAGAATGACCCTCTGCCCTCAGTGGGTCAGAGGTGGTGAATAGGCCTATGAAATGTGGAACAGAGCACATGTAAGTTGGTTTTGCTTTTGTGTTTGTTTTTGTTTTTTCAACTTGACACAAGTTAGATTCATCTGGAAAGAGGGAACTTCAATTGAGAAAATACGTCCATCAGATTAGCCTGTAGGCAAGTGGTACATTTTCTTGATTAATGGTTGATACGGGAGGGCCTAGCCCATTGTACATGGGGTCACCTCTGGGCAGGGATCTGGGTGATGTAAGAAAGCAAGCTGAGCAAGCCATTAGGAACAAGCTAAAAGCAGCATTCTTCCATGGTACTTTCTTCAGTTCCTGCCTCAAGCTCCTGTCCACATGTCCCCTTATGATGGACTATGATTACAGCATGTAAGCCAAATAAATTCATTCTTCCCTGAGTTGCTTTTGTTTGGGGTGTTTTATAACATTAGAAAGCAACCTACTATAAATTTACAATCTTTAAAACATACATGCAAAACACAACATGCATAATTGCAGGCTATTGAAATGTATGATAGCATGGATAAACTACCCAGCTCAGTGGTAAAGCTCTGTCTGGCGTGTGTGCAGTCTTAGGTTTAGGACTCAGCACCATTTAAAAACAAACAGACGAATTTCCAGGAGAAACAGATGATGGCACTACTGAAAGTAGAGACTTAAAGTCTCCTGCATTTGAAATGGATGAATCCAAAAGGCAGTGTGGGCATAAAATTTTCTCAACCTACTTTAATAGGGTTCAACCTTCCCTCTGGCACACCACACACCAGGGATAATGGAAGAGAAAAGTTACTAGGACACGGGGGAAGTGGACCTGTTTAATAATAGTTCTTTAGGGGGGAGTCCAATCTTTGTTATCAGGATATCAGCAGTTCAGTGCAGTAGCAAACGCCAAACACGAATCAACAGCTGCAGTCCAGTCCTCTCAGCAGCCACCACACATGAACCAGCAAGGGCAGTTCAATCCAGAAGAAGCCTCAAGGGCCAACTGGACTGAGGCCCGTGGCAGAGGCAAGAACCTGCAGGAACCTCACAAGGAGATCTTTGGTGAGTTTCTCTCAATGGCAGCATTACCACAAGTTGAGCTCATCAACAGCAATGTAAGATGAAACAATACATACATGTCATTAGCGAAGAATATCCAAGCAGAACAAAGAAAATTAATGCTATAGCTCCCACTGTCTGTGGGGTCATATTTATATTCCTTCTAAACATCAGGCGTTCTTTCACATGTTTGCTATAGCAAAACATCCTTTCACCTGTGTCTGCTTCAGGAAAGCATTCTTTCACCTGTGTGCCCCAGCAAACCATTTAACATAACCGACTTTCCAAAGAAACCAGAAGTATCCACTTCAAGGCAGCAAGTCAGGTGGACTCAAAAACAGCTTCAGTTGCCTGGGTGAAGTGACATCTCTAGACCACTTCATCCAGTGACAGAGTACAAATGCTGGGCTAGGCACAGTAGCTCACACCTTCAATACCAGAACTCTGGAGGCAGAGGCAGGTGAATCTTGTAAGTTTGAGGTCAACCTGGTCTACATAGTGAGTTCCTGGCCAGCCAGGGCCATGGAGGCCCTGCCTCAAACAAACAAAATTCATGGGCTGGCAAGATGGCCCAGTAATGAAAGTGCTTGCTGCAAGCCTGATAAGCTGAGTTGGATCCTCAGGACCCACACAGTGGAAGGAGAGAACCAACCCCTGCGAGGCTCTCCCTCCTTTGTATTGTGGCATGCTCCCACAGTAATAAGGACATGAATGAAATAAATAAGCATTTTAAAAATTAAAGAATATAAGCCAGGCATGGTGGCACATGCCTTTAATTCTAGCACTTGAGAGGCAGAGGCAGGCAGATCTCTGAGTTCAAGGACAGCTTGGTCTACAGAGTGAGTTCCAGGACAGCCAGGGCTACACAGAGAAACCCTGTCTCAAAGAACAACAACAAAAAAAAAAAACCAAGCAAACAAAAAAAAATTAAAGAATACAGATCTTTCTGTATCTCATGGGAATATTCACTCATGCTGACCATCTTCTAGGACATGAGACACACCTTAGCAAGTATAAAAGAATGCAAATTATATAACATTTATTCTCAGGTCACAGTGGAATTAAACTAGAAGTCAATAATAGAAAAAAAGAAATAAAGAATATTTTAATTGAGTTTTAAAAAACAATAAATATCTCTGGGCAGTGGTGGCGCACGCCTTTGATCCCAGCACTCGGGAGGCAGAGGCAGGCAGATTTCTGAGTTCGAGGCCAGCCTGGTCTACAGAGTGAGTTCCAGGACAGCCAGGGTTACACAGAGAAACCCTGTCCCGAAAAACAAAACAAAACAAAACAAAAAAAAACAATAAATATCTAACTAACACCTGGGATAAATAACTCTCAAGATATTTTTTAAAATATTTAACTAGATGAAAATGAAATTGTAACATAAGAATTGTGCGATGCAGTACTTAGAGGGAAGCATTGAATGTGCATGTGAGAAAGGATGAAAGATCCCAACCAGCCCTGTAAAGTTCTACTCCAGAAAACCACGGGGAGAAAAAGCAAAGGACTTCCACCTCACCTCTCACCCCCCCCAAAAAATAAACAATAAAATTGAGCACAGAAAATGAACAAAGCCTAAAGCAAGTTCTTTCAGGGGGAAATCAACAAAATTAATACATCCCTAATGGAAAAGGACCAGGCTAACTACAGATAACACAATGCGTGTGACTCATCCATGGTGTGAAACAGGAGAGCTCATGAACATCAAGAAGGTAGGAAACGAACACGCCAGCAACTCTGCCCACAAACATGCTAACCTGGGTGAGACAGACCAAGTCCTTGATTTTAGCCAACAGACGAAAAGGTGTTTACCTTTATTCCTTGAAAAACACAAAAGTGGGCATTCTGAGTAAGTGTGTATCTGTTAAAGAAGTCTAGTCAGTTACTAATAATTTTGCAAAAGAAGAAGCACCAGGCCCACTGTGAGGTCTGCAAAATCCTGAGGAAAATAACATCAATTGTCTATAAATCTGTTCTAGAAGACAAAGGCATAGGGAATAGGTACACCCTAACATATTCCAGGACCCCTGTTATCCAATGCCTAATCCAGACATGGACATTACAAGAAGAGAAGATTAAAACTGATTTCTCTCATGAACATAGATGCAAAAATCCTTGACAAAATACTAGCAAATCCAACAATAGATAAAAATGACCAACTATACATCAAGCCAACGGGGGATCTATCTCAGCATGCAAGGCAGCCTAGTTCAACACTCAAACATCAATTTATATAATCCGTCATATCAACAGACCTAAGAAGAAAGCTGCACACACACACACACACACACACACACACACACACACACACACAAGCATTTGCAAAATCAGCACTTTCTCCATGGTTACAATAGTGGCTTTTATTCTTAGAAAAACGGTTCTTGTCTTATATAGATTACTGCTGAAATATTTCCAGATGTTGACTGACAAGATGGCTCAGCAGAAAAAAGTACTTGCCACCAAGCCTGACCACCTGAATTTGCTCGCCAAGACCCACACGGAAGAAAGAAAGAACTGACTCCGTCCATTTGTCCTCTGACCTTCATGTACCTGGTGTGGCACAAGTGCGCGGACACACACACACACACAGAGTAAATAAATAAATTTAAAATGTAGTTTTAAAAATATTTCCAGGGGAAATGAAATGCATTCTCCCTGTGGTGTACAGTGTCAGCCACTGCAACAGCAGGTGCAGTCACTGCAGAATTACTGTTTGTATTTAAGGGAGCTCCTTTGAAAAGAGATGAGAGAGCCAGAACGTCTGTGAGAAAGGCCTCCGAAGGCCCAGTGGGTGCTGTTTAAACACAGTTACCAGGGTCTCATGCCCTGTGGTTTCCTTATGAGAAGACTATTGTGACCAGGAAACTGTCAACTCTGAGGTATGCCAAGCTGACTCACTTCATGACAGCCACCAGTGAGCAGCAGTACTCTGGCCAGTTCTCTGCGGCAGCAGAGGGTCTGTCTCCTCTTATTGCCTCCTAGTCACATATGCACCTGGGTTCCTTTTTTTTTTTTTTTTTTAAGATTTTATTTATTTTATGTATATGAGTGCACTGTAGCTGTCTTCAGACACACCAGAAGAGGGCATCGGATCCCATTACAGATGGTTGTGAGCCACCATGTGGTTGCTTGCTGGGATTCGAACTCAGGACCTCCGGAAGAGCAGTCAGTGCTCTTAACTGCTGAGCCATCTCTCCAGCCCTGCCCGGGTTCCTCTTAGCTGAGCTGGCCATCTGGCCACAGATCTTGTGTGGCCTCTGAGCAGCAGGCAGACTCTCCAGCCAAAGCTGTGGTCGTGGCCCGCTCATCAGGAGGCATGGAGGGGTGGTGGAGGCGTGGGGGCATGGTGGAGGCATTGGAGCATGGTTTCAAGAAGAATGCACCCTCAACCCTGGGTTTCAGCCATGAGCAAGTAGCCTCACCTCTCTGAACCTGGGCCTCTTCCTCTGCACCATGGGAACAAAAGCTCAGTCTATTGACTGCTGGAAGGGCCATGGAAGTTGCCAGGCCCTTGGGGATGCTAGGCTGTGACACCTCAAGAGTGGATCCTTGCAACCATCCTCAGGAAGCTGAGGGAAGACACTCCTGCACACCACTCCCACTCAGGAACATCCCCACTTATATACACTCAGGTACTTACCCATTCACATGTCCAGCCATACCACTCATGAACCCAGTCACGTGCCCCCACTCACACACTCAGGAGAAAACCCACTCACATACCCTCATACTTACTTACGTGTTCCTGTTCACACTCACCCACTCCCACATATGTTCACACACCCAGACTGAACCCTCCCTCACGTTCACGCTCACACAAGTCTGGATCCTCAGACACAGCGGCACGTTCATACACTGCCACTATCAATGCCCAACTACACTGGCAATTCTCACAAGGTTTCTTTTTTACTAGGAAAATCATCTAGAAAGAAAATAAAAGGGTGGAGAGTAATTAGCAGACACCTTTCCAGGTCCCTAGAAGTTCACCGACCTGAAGGTGTTTCCTTGACGGGATCCAGGCTTCCCTCCCATCAGGGCACCTGTCTCACCTGGTTTTACCTAGGAAGGCATCATGGCCTAAGGGCCTCCTGGTAACCTGGAACAGAGACATATCTCTGGTGCCGACAAGACAAATCAGGGCAGTTTCTGGGGCTTATCTTTGTACTATTATCTCCCCTTCGACAAGTTGCTCAAGGAGCTGAGGGACTCTTGAAGATTCCAGAGTGTATTTGGAAGACACACTCACCACAGCCACCTTCTCTGCTTGATTGCATCTCCCCCTGGGAGCTGAGACAGTCTCCTCTGCAGCTAGCCTTGGTGGTCATGTTGGCTAGGGCTGGGGCTATCCCCACTTGAGGGACCATGAGCCTTTGGTCAGAGAGAGTTTCCCAAAGAACTAAACAAGGTCCCCACCAGGAACTTCATGGCCATGTGCTTATCTGGTCCTTTGTCTTCCCATCTGTGTGGGGAACAGATATGTGTCTGTGGGAGAACAGGGACTGTTCCCTGGAGTGGGTCCTGTGGGGTCCCACTCAGTGTCACTCACAAAACCCCTCTGCCAATCTGAATTTTGACACCATGGAGTCTGTCAGATAGGGTGTCTCCATGGCCAATATACAAAGGACAGAAGCACCCATTTTAGTATCTGCTCAGTCTTCCTTCTCAGGTACAAGAACAGAGGACATGAGGCTGCCTTGTGCCCTCAAAATCAGTGAAGACAGCAGGGAGACCCTGGCTGTTCTGTCATCGAAGCCACCAGATCACCCATGCTAACTCCAGGCACATGGCTTTTCACATTATCCAGGGCAATGCAGAATGAGCTAACAGATCTTGGCAGGAGTGTCTTCTAGGTCACAGGCAGCAGTGTCCGGGGTTCCAGAGCTTGCTCCAGGGAAGATGGGAGACGTGTACACTGAAATCCTAAAACCAGAGCTTTACCCGAAGCTCCCATCTCCCAACCCTACTCCAACGTATCTCCTCCTGGGAACATACTTGCTCCAGAGCCCTCCTCAAAGGAGTTTCTGATGCCATCTACCCAGAGAGAAAGGAGGGTTGGGAAATGCAAATGTGGAATGACAATCCCTGTGTAACCTCCAACCTAGCCATCCCTGGATCTCTCCTCCCCAGCTACAAGATGGGAATTGTCAGAATCCTTCTGACTCCAGGCAACCTGAAGTCATCCTCCTACAGACAGAAGTGACCACCTCTGCCTTCTCCCTAAGTTCCAGTCAGAGACCAGGTCAGTGAAGGAGGCCTGGTGGCAGAATGGGAGCTGCGACCAACCTAGATGCTGTGGTCTGACTGTTACTCAGAAGAAAGGGTGGGGATTATCTAGGGGTTGGTGGGCACTCCACTGCCTGGCCCTCCCAGAACTGCTGGAAACATGACCATTTGTGAGGGGCCTCGAGAAGACCCTGGCTCTAAAGAGCCATCAGCACCAAAGTGTGGTACCTAGGCCTGCGGGCCAGGAATCCAATACAAGGCCCCCGTGGTACACATGGGAGAAACTTAGCACTTCCTGGGGAGGTTGCCCAGGGCACTGACTGAGAACTTGGTTGGGTTTGAGTGTTCAGTGCATCCGTATGAATCACAACCTCACAATCACCCCCAGGACTGCCAGAGGCTGGCAAAGGCAGACAAATGGCTCTGGGAAGCTTACACCGATCCTCACTTTGCCTCTGTTGCACCTTGGGGATGCTCCCTCCTCAGGCTCCACCATCCAGCGCGTGGCTCTGTGCAGATCTCTTCTCCTAAACCTGAGGCCTGCAGCAGACATTTGTCCCTCGTCACAAGAAGTTGTGCTCTCTCTCTTCTCTCTCTCTCTCTCTCTCTCTCTCTCTCTCTCTCTCTCTCTCTCTCTCTCTCTCTCTCTCATTCTCTCTCTTCCCAGAAGATTGGGTTCTCTGCCCAGAGGCCCTGGTTAGAATATATACACAATACATTGAATAACTGAGTTCACACACAGAGACTCCTGATGAGTTTTCACAAGCCTTCTATAAACACCTGTCTGAAAGCTAATGAGTCTCACAGATTTGTCTTCCTTTCTAAGACACATGTCTAAAGTGCAGCCATGTTAGTTAGTCACCGATCATGGCCATTTTGCCTATCAGCTCCTCCCAGGGTGGAGAAAGGTACATGTGGCTTTGGCCTCAAGCCTCTGCCTATGAATGAGTTCCAGTATACCCCTGCCTACACTCAGTCCAGTGAACTGTCATTCACAACTCATGATAATTTCCCTAACAGGCTTCCTGCCCTCTTTCTTGCTGACCTGCAGGAGTTCCTCCAACACACTGCATAGGAATTCTTGATTGGTGAGTTGTTTGATTATGAAATTTACACAAAATACATGATCATTTAAAAGTGTCTAATTTGGGGGCTGGGAAGTTGGCTCAGTGGTTAAGATCATTGGCTGTTCTTCTAGAGAACCTGGGTCCAATTCCTAGTAGCTACTTGGCATCTGACATCTGTCCATAACTCCAGTCCCAGGGGATCCAATGCCCTCTTTTCTATCCTCCAAGGGTACCAGGCATACAAATGGTACACAGACATACATGCAGGCAAAGCACCCACACATATGTTTAAATGTATAATTCAGTGGCATCTTCTACATTCACCATGTGCAGCCAATGTCTCTGCTTCCAAAACAACCCTGTTCCCATGAAGCCATCTCTTTGCCCTAGTTCTCGGCCACCAACCACCAGATTTCACTCTCTGTAGATCAACCTAACTGCTTTATGCAAGAGAATGTGGCCTTTAACCTGTCAGCATAGTGTCCTTGAGGTTTATTCTCTGTGTCGGTTATTTTTTTTTTTTTTTTGTCACTATGATAAAACAGGTGACAGAAGTAATTAAAACAAGATTGTGGCTCATGGTGGGGGGGGGGAATAGAGTCTGATGGGTGCTAGCAGTAATGGTCGGAACCTGTGATAACTGGCTGTTCACAGATTGCAGACAGGACACAAGAAGCATGGGCCAGCACCAGGTGTGGATATACCCACCAGGAACCACTCCCAGAGACACCCTTCTGCTGGCCAGGCCAGAGTTCTGAAGGTTCCAGCAGGTCTCTGACTGTTATTTCATTGGTAGCATTTGACTTCTGTAATGAGGCTGGGGCTGGGTGTGGTCAGGGGTGGAGCATGTGTCCAGAATGTGTGAGGCTTGAGCTTTGGTTACCAGCGCCCCAAAATATTAAGAACAGTGTGAGGCTATTGGTTTGTATGTGAGTATTTGAGCACTCACTTTCAATTCTTTGAGGCATGTATTTTAGCCAATATCCTGTTAACATAAAATCTCTGAAGAAACTAATTTATAGATAGAAAGGGTATCTTTTGGTTCACATTTTCACGTGTGTGTGTGTGTGTGTGTGTGTGTGTGTGTGTGTGTGTGTGTCCGTGAGTGAAAGAGAGAGGATATGAGAGGGTGTGCTTGTATGTGGGTGCTCATATGTATGGAGCCTCCTCACAAGCCATCCGCCTTGTTTTTGTTTATTTTCTTTCCATTTTGTTTTTTGTGTCTGGAAGTTCTGCCTACATGTATATCTGTGCACCATGTATATGCAGTGCCCACATAGGCCAGAAGAGGGCATTGGATCCCCCCCATGACCCTCGAAGAATGGCCACTGCCCCTGTACTAGCTAGCTTTTTGTTAACTAAGCACAAGCCATCAAGTGAAGCACAAAGCTGACTTTGGGCCACTCTGTGTGCTTCTACAAGGGGATATCATGGCCAAACAACTGAATCCTATCAGTGGGAGCTGTGGCAGGCTTGGAGATATGGTGGAAAGACAGCTCTCTGCAAAGTCAGAGGGGGTAACAGGAACAGTGTGCCAAGGCAGCTCCTACAAGGTCTGCCCAAGGAAAAAAGGGGGAAAGAAAGACAGCACAGCACAGTCCAGGGTCCATAGCCAGACTGGGGCTGAAGGTTCTAAACACAAGAAGAGGGCCCCAGATGTGCAGGAAGGTGAGTCTGTCTCCCTCCTTGAGTCATCACAAGCCCCTCAGAAACATAGTAAGGACGCACTTTAGAGCCAAGCAAAGCATCTTGGGAACTGGCTTCTTCAGAGCTGTTTCATGGGAGACTTGCCCATGCTCCCCAGTGGGTGCACTGACCTTGTCCTTCCCCTCCACACCCCTCCACACTGTCTACTCCAGACAGGAAGCCATGGCCAAGGCTCAGCAGTCCCCTCTGGTTACACTGGCTGTGAGCCCAGGATAAGCCTGGTCCAAGCCCAGTGATGAAATGGCTGCCCCTTCTCTTCCTTTGCAAGGCTCAGGGAGTCCAAACCTTGGCCCAATACCCTTCCCAAAGCAACTCACTCCTCCAAGACCCGAACAAACCACCTGGTGCCCCGTCTTTCCTATTAACGGTCTTGTTAAACCCGCTTCTCTTCTCTCGCCCCCACATCTGTGGGCCTTCCTGTCTTGTTCCAGTCTTCCTCACTTTCTTGTCCCCTTCTCCTTGCCATCTGACATGTAGCTCATGGATTATACACACTGCATGCTAGGTACTGGCATTACTGCGGGACGAAGCAAACAGTGTCCACATAGGAGCCAATATACAGCCAAACACACTTAGAAAGCCACAGTTTTAGATGCCTCGGGGAGAGTGCAGGAGAATGACTCAGCTCTATTCAAGGGGCAGGCTGCTGAGAGTCTGAGCACTCTCCAGTGCGTATATGGAGAACACAAACTGGACTTTTCTGTCTTCCTTCCTTCCTTCCTTCTTTCCTTCCTTCCTTCCTTCCTTCCTTCCTTCCTTCCTTTCTTTCTTTCTTTCTTTCTTTCTTTCTTTCTTTCTTTCTTTCTTTTCTTGCCTGCGGGTTGGGGGTCTCAAGGGCAGGGTAGGGTGGTCAGGGAAAGACTGGGAAGCGAATGTGATAGGGGTGTGTGGTGTGAAATTCCCAAAGACTCAATAAAAATATTATGTTGGAAACGAAACACAAAATCCCAAACCTGGAAAGATGTTTGGAAGACCAACAAGGAACATAATAAGTGCAAAGGCCTGGAGGCCGGAAGATCTCGAGGCCTGGCGGCAGTACCACAGATCCTGGTGAGGTGCAGTAAGGAACCAGGATGAGGCCAGAGTCAGAGAGAAAGATTAGGAAGAAGCTCCAGCCCCAGCAGCAGGGAGAGACTAGACTGGGCTGAGACAGAGAAATCCTCCCGCTAGCCCTGCCTGACCCTGAGCCCCCTGAAGGCTCAAGCATGCCCGCTTTGTAAGCACCAGATTCCCATTCTCAGACCTGGGAACCCCCAGGCACTGAGGCTTAGCAATTGCAGGATCTCACCCTGAGATGCTCAGCAAAGGGAGCCAGGGCTTTGGCTCTCTCAAGGCCTGGTTACTGAGGGCTGAGAAGACCCGGGCCTCATTCCTACTCACATCACACTTAACAGAAAAGAGGCCAACGCTCCAGGGCTAGGTGGCTGAGTGTGACAAGAATTTAGCTAAGGATGCCTTGAGTCAGCCTGATCAGCAGAAATAGAGACAAAGCATCCTTCCTGCTGGGCCTTACTTCCTCCTCCAGAAGATTCTTGGGATCCTTTCAGTTCACAAATAGTAACCTCATTTCCTGTGGCTGCTGGGACTGGTTCTGGGTCTCGGGAGTCCCAACCCACCTGACCCAATGATAACACAAGCGGAAGCAGACAAGAGAGCGAGAGGTAACCAAGGGCCTCTCCATCTGTCCACTGAAGCCATAGTTCCAGCCCACCTACAAAACATGGGAGCCTCCTTTCCCTCCCCACAGTAAGCATGTGCAGCTACTAGGCTGTTCCGTTCTCTATGTGAGGCCTTTGGGCAGTGTTTCCCTTGGGGTCGCCTAAGACCATCAGAAAACACAGATATATACATTACGATTTACAACAGTAGCAAAATCACAGTTATGAAGCAGCAATGAAAATAATTTTTTGGTTCAGGGTCACTACAACCTGAGGAACTGTATTAAAAGGCTGCAGCCTTAGGAAGCATCTAGTATGTAACAGGCCCTGGTGCTAGACTTAACCCTCAGATCAGCCTCCGAAGATGGAGACTGACACCCTCCTGGTTTACCAAATAAAGAAAGCAAGACTTTGGCTTACACAGAGTGGCTAAACAGAACCAAGATTTGAACAGAGAGGCTCCCAAGCATGTTGGACTGGGAACCCACAGCCTCTACCAAGTGCCTCCAGAGAACTTTGCAAAGATGTCTGGGAAGAGAAGGCCAGATAGCAACCAAAGTAGGTGCAAAGGCCTGGAGACAGGACCAAAATGTTCCGAATTCAGATGTTACCAGGAACCTGACTGGCAAAGTCACAGGGTCACACCATCCCTGCTTCATCTGGGGGCTCTTCCCTGTGTCATTAGCTTCTATGGGCCTATGAGCCACTATGATGACCAGCCTTGGTTGTCAACTTGGCTCCATCTGGAATCAACTAAAACCCAAGAAGCTGGGCACACCTGAGAGATTTTTCTGGATTGGATCATTTAAGGTAGGAAGAGCCAAGATCCCAAGTTTAGGTCTTTTGAGGTGGGAAGACCCATTCCAAATCTGATGGCAACCCACATAAAAGAATATGGAGGAAGGAAGATTGCGCTTTTTGCCTGCTTGTCCTCACTTACCTTGGTAGGTTTGTCTATCCTGTTGCTGAGGCATTTCTTTGCTGACATGAAAATCTACTTCTTCAGGATTCTAACATAGACTAAAGACAAGCAGCTCTGAAGGACTTCAGTAGCAGTTGGAACTGCTGAGATATCCAGTCTTGTGGACTGAATAACTACCAGATCCTTAGTCTTTCCACTGAGGAGACAGCCAATGTTGAACTACCCAGACTACAGTCTGTAAGCTCTGTGTGTGTGTGTGTGTGTGTATGTGTGTGTGTGTGTGTGTGTGTGAGAGAGAGAGAGAGAGAGAGAGAGAGAGAGAGAGAGAGAGAGAGACAGAGAGAGAGAGAGGTGTATATGAATATATATGTACATACACACATATATTTTCATACACACATTCATTCTATTAGTTCTGTTTCTCTAGGGAAACATGCCTAATATAGCCATGAAGACTTCAGCTAGGAGGTGATCTGCCTACACCCTCAACTACACCTTCAGACTTAACCAGAAATCACTAGCAGTCTTTTCTTACACTGCGGTCTTCCCTTATGCAACTGAGGTACTGTTGAGTTCTTTCTAAGTAGTATTCTTACTAATGTGCTGTGAGGAACATTACACTAAAGTAAATGGCCCAGAGACCTGTGTGGGTCTCCCCAGGCTATGGAATCATCTTTGAGAATGGCTCCTGAGGGCAAGCATGCTGGTTAGTTTTTTGTCAACTTGACACAGTCATCTGGGAAGAGGGAACCTCTCACTTAAGAAAATACTTCCAGGGCTGGAGAGATGGCTCAGTGGTTAAAAGCACTGACTCCTCTTCCAAAGGTCCTGAGTTCAATTCCTGGCAACCACATGATGGCTCATAACCAGCTGTAATGGGATCTGATGCCCTCTTCTGGGGTGTCTGAGGACAGCTACAGTGTACTTACATATAATAAATAAATAAACAAACAAATCTTTAAAAAAGAGAGAGAGAAAAGAAAGGCAAACCATAACACAAAGCTCCCAGAGAACCTGTGTGCACTGAAGACCCAAAGCCCTGCTCAGTGGCCATACCTAAAACCAGAATGATATCAAGCAAGACCTAGATTTTTCTCTATGGATATCACAGTCTAGCAGTGCTGTTGCGGCAGAGTGTTGCTGACCAGGTAAGTTATAAAGGACAGGTATTGTTTCCTATGGCTCTAGAGCCTGGGGACTCTAAAGCTGAGGCACTGGCAGCTTTGATGTTTAGTGTGGCCTGGACTGTGCTGGACCCTGGGACCTCTGAAAGGGACAAACACTGTGTCCTCACTCAGCAGAAGAGAAGGAGGCAAGTCTCCTTCTCACAGGCCCTGTTTAGAATCTTAAGAGTCTGTTCAGGACCATGTTTTTGCATTTGAAAATGAACAAATCCTCCTAAAGCAACTGCGGGATGCATGGGAAAGTGTGGACAGAGTTAATGGAACAGAGGGAGGAAGGAGAAAGTACCACCTAGCACCTCCTATCTCCAGACAGTGTGGCTTTTATGAGAAACCAGAAAACCGAAGGGAAGCACCAGCTGTATGCCCAGGCTCCTGACCTGGCAGGAAGAGGCTGGCAGCTAGCCGGGAGATGCATGCCAGATGCAGAGCCTCGCCTTCTGTTCCAGGCTCCAGGTCATCTCCAGGCAAGGAGATCCTTGCAAAAACACTGGCATCTCTGTTGAGGATATTAGCGGCTTTAAGGTCACATCAAGCAGTATGCTCTTAGGTATCTGTTGGCAGCCTTCTCACTTATTAATTGAGTGAGCAATGAACTGTGTCACCTGTGAGCATTACCATGCCTAGCTCTGGGCTGAGGCTGCTCAGCTGTCCATCACCCCCTCCAGACTTCTACCTTCCAGACCCCTGTACCACTCCTTTCAGAGATTCTTGAGAAGATGCTTCTCAAAAGACATCCACACTCTGATCTCCAAATCTGAGTTCTCTTAGTGGCCACCACACGTTATGTGGTAAAGGACCCTGAGGTGCAGGGCTTACTGAGGCATGGCTGTGGACTCTGACCACAGTGGGCTGAACAAGGCCGAGAGAGACAGACAAGGACATGATGACAGAAGAAGGTTCTGCAGCCCTGGAAACTAGAAGAGACTCAGAGCAGATGCCCCTGTAGAGTGGCAGGAGGGGGAGGGGCCCAGGCACCTTGGTTTCTGCCCGTTGGTTCTGATTCCTGCTTCCAAAACATAAATTTCTGTGGAATAATCTGTTTCTTTGTTTTGTTTGGTAATGCCTTGCATAGATGAACCCAGGGCCTTCTACCTGTCAAACAAATACTGTACCACCAAGTGATGGCCCAGACTTACGCAAGGCAATGCATCACAGCAGGAAGTACCCCCAACTTCTCATTCTGCTGTACCAGCTGCCACATGTGGTTACTTATTTAGTCTGCACCATGCCCAACTAGAAGGTCCTGGTGAGGCAGGATGGCCAGTGCCTCCTTTCTTACTGGGTTTACACTGTTCCCCACAGAATGGATGCCCAATTGAATAAAAGAATGGGTGGACTCATATATGTTCATTTTTGAAAAGTAATAACTTTTGCATAAATGTGGCTCTAAACCTGTAGTCCCAGCATAGAAAAGGGTAAACTAGAACAATTATAAGTCTGAATTCAGAGAGGGCTACACAATAAGGTCCTGTCTCAAGTAAAGCAAAAGCAAGGCTGAGATGGGCTTTCATTCTCTTGCATGCAAAGATCTGGGCTTGACCCCTAGCACTGCATTAATCCTAGCACGTGAGAGGCAGAGGCAAGAAGATGAGTTCAAAGCCATTCACAACTTCATAATGAGTTCAAGGCCAGCCTGGGGCAGAGGCTGACCAAAATAAAAATAAAAGGGGGGCAGAATTTGGGCCTACTCAGGCAGGTAGTGCCTATAATCCTAGCCATGCGGGAAGGCAAGGCAAGAGAATCATGAATCACTTTAATCCAGGAGTTCAAAACCAGCCTTTGATCACTGGGGCTGGGTGTAGCTTGGTAACGGAGTGCCTTCCCAGAACACATTAGGTTCTGGGTTAACCCTAGTATGGTAAAATAAAATAAAGTAAAACTCACCACCATCCTTTCACCAACTTATCAACAAGGCAAACCATGGAAAAGAAAAAGGGACCCCTTTCTTCAGATGACGAATTTCTTAAAGAGCTGGGCCCAGTATGAAAGCCATCTTTTTCGTTCTTTATTTCTTTCTTTCCTTTCTTTCTTTCTTTTTTTTTCCTCTCTCTTTTTTAGGAGCTTTGTTAGCTTGTGAGAGCCTTTGTATCTTCAAAGGCAATCGCAGGCAACTAAAAATGCCCTTAATGTCCTGTCCATCCAACCATTGCATCAGCTAGGAGAAGGGACCCCAGAGGCCTTTGGGACTCATATGTGGAGAGCCTGGCTCCCACAGTCAGATTAACAAAAGCTACCACACTTCAGTGACTACCTGTGCCATGCCACGAACAGACTGGTTGCAATCTGCTTGGCAAAATCTCAACATGGCACCAACCCCTGGTTTCTGGGGGAGGAAACTAAAACTCAGTGAAGTAGCTGCCAACGTCACACAACAGAGATCAGTCTGCCCTGACCCTTCTCGTGAAGCCACGGGAAGTCATGTACATCTGATCACACAGCGCAGCTGGTGGTCTGCAAGGATTTTACACATGTGCGCGCATGCGTGTACACACACACAGAGCATGTGAGAGAGGGGGGAGAAGAGGGAAGAGAGAGAGAGTGAGCATGTGAGTGACAGGGCACTGGGAACTCTGAAATCTCCCCAATTTACCAGACTTTTGTTTGTTTGTTTCAAGACTTGATCTGTAGACAAGGCTAGCCTCAAACTCAGAGATCATCCTGACTCTGCCTGCCGAGTGCTGGAATTAAAGGTGTACTCTACAACTACCTCACTTATTTTTGTTTTTTTTTTTTTTAGACAGTGTCTTGCCATGTAACCTGAGCTAGCCCCAAACTCAAAGCAATCCTCCTGTCCCAAATGCTGGGGATTACAGGTGCGAGCCATCACACCCGGCCTTTAAAAGCTGCTGGTTTGAATCTACCCAACACCAAGCAAACACCGCCATCTAGTGGACAACAGGTCATGTGCGGTTACGAACCGGTCCCTAGGTGATGCACCACCACCACCACCATCAAGAGATCCAAGGCCAAAGCTAAAGAGAGAGGGAAAAAAAGCAATACATTAATATAGCCAGAAATCAGAGCACTGGTCCCATCTGGAGGGATTCTAACAGTGACCCTATATTTTTGAAATGTTCTCTAGTCCCCTCCACAGTATACTGCTCAGAGATCCTCTGGCTTGAATCCCTCAGTGGACCAAAAAAAAAAAAAAAAAAAAAAAAGACAAACAAACAAAAGAGCCATCAGCCATTGTTCCTGGGACAGGAGCTTAGCCATCCTCCACGAGGTCCTGATGGTTGGTTGGGTCTTTCTTTAATTTGTTAAGTTTGTTAATTTGTGGCCCTCCTGCCTGCTCAGTCTCCTGAGCCCTTGCACAGCTTCCTAGCCTAGTTTGAGGGCTTCTGGCTGGGAGTCGGGTGTGACGGGCAGAGTACCCTCATTTTACTCTTTCCCCCTAACGGCATGCTCTTTCCCAACTCTTGGCATGGCTGGAATCTTCTCGGTGTTCCGGGTCGGATCACACGCGTTCTCTCGAGCACCCTTCCCTGATCACCCAGGACTATAGCATTATCTAACAGACATGGCTGAGGACTCAGACTTCATCATATGAACTTGGCAGAGCACAGGATGTGGATGGAAGAACACAGTTCTAGCTCCAGAGAGACTATGGAGGGATGCATGGTTTCCTCTCTGTACAGCGGCCTCAGCTGTAAGTGGCATTCACTTGGGTACACTGGATGTTGGTCCTGCTGGTTCAGTTATCTAGGATGAAGTTGCTGAGACAGAGTTAGGGATGCAAGGTGTTTACTGGTGCGTTAAATGCTTGTTAAAAGTAACAAGAAGAGCCTTCTTGAGGATGACCTTGAACTCAGAGATCCACCTGCCTCTCGCTCTTGGGATTAAATGCATTTTTACCACAGCTGGCCTTCATATATTTTGATCGTTTCAACTCGCCCTCCAGTTCCTCTGACATCCATCCCCTCTCCCAACCCACCCAACTTTATGTTCCCATTTTTTAAAATCCACTGACTCCAGTTTATGCTACCCATGCAATTGGATGTGTGGCCCTTTATGGCGCATGGTCCACCTACCAGGGGCTGCATCCTTAAACTGACTCTCCCTCGCAGCTCTGAACAGTAGCTCCCCACCAGGAGTGAGACTTTGTGCTCAGCCCCCCTTATTCATATTGGGATTGTTTCCGGGTGTGAGCTTTTGCAGATCTTGTGAATGTTGCCACAATCGCCATGAGGTCATGTGTGCAACTGCCCTGTTGTGTCCAGAAAACACAGTTTCCTTCTGGTCATCCACAGCCTCTGTCTGTAACAGTCTTTTGTCTTCTGTCAAGATGCCCGCATTTTAGGAGGGGGTATGCATTGGTTTGAACGAGTGTCCCAAGTATTTCAACATGTGATCCCCGTTGACTGTGTTGTTTGGGGAGGCTTAGGACATTTGCTCTTTTTGGTAGAAGTATGTCACTAGAGGCAGGCTTTAAGAGTTTAAAGATGTGAGCCATTTTATTCACTGTTTCCTGCTTGTGGTCCACAGTGTGAGCTCTCAGCATCCTGTTCCTGCCCCCAGGCTTGATGCCCCCCTGTCAGGATGGACTCCTAACTCTGGAACTGTAAGCTCAAATAAACTCTCCTAGAAGTTGCATTGGTCATGGTGTTTTTGTTTTGTTTATTTTTTGGTTTGGGTTTTTTAAAAGATTTATGTATTTATTTTATGTATACGAGTACACTGTCGCTGTCTTCAGACACACCAGAAGAGGGCATTGGATCCCATTACAGAGGGTTGTGAACCACCATGTAGTTGCTGGGAATTGAACTCAGGACCTCTGGAAGAGCAGTCAGTGCTCCTTAACTGCTGAGCCATCTCCCCAGCCCCTGTTTTGGGTTTTTTGTTTGGTTGCTTGCTTGTTTGTTTTGTGGTTTTTCAAGACAGAGTTTCTCTGTATAGCCCTGGCTGTCCTGGAACTCATTCTATATAGATCAGATTAACCTCAAACTCAAGAGATCCACTTGCTTCTGCCTCCCGAGTGCTGGGATTAAAGGTGTGTGCCATCACTGCCTAGTTTTGGTCATGGTGTTTTATCACAGCAATAGAAAAGTAACTAAGACAGGGTGTGATATAACGTCCCTTTTGGGACTGATTATTCTGCAGACTTTTATTTATTCTCTGCACTTTGACAAGTTCTGTGTCTCAATGTTACTCTCCATCAACTGCAAAAAGAAGTTTCTCAGATGAGAATTGAGAGATGCTCTGATCTGTGATAAGATGCTCTGATCTCAACTCAATGATAAGTCATTAGGAATTATTTCAATACTGTGTCCATTTAACAAAACAATAGTAGGGCTGGAGAGATGGCTCAGTGGTTAAGAGCACTGAGTGCTCCTCCAGAGGTCCTGAGTTCAATTCCCAGCAATCACATGGTGGCTCACAACCTCTGTAATGGAATCCAATGCCCTCTTCTAGTGTGTCTGAAGACAGCTGCAGTGTACTCATATAAATGAATAATAAATAAATCTTAAAAAAAAAAAATAGTGGCAGGTTCGCCCTGAGAGCCTATAACCTTGATTGATAACAGTACCAGGTATGGGTTTCATTTTGTAAAGTGAGCTTAAATCTAGTCAGAAAGTGACCTGTTACTTCCATGACATTCATGCTGCTTTTGTACCTGTGGACACATGTTACCAGGCAAGTTGTTATTGAGGCTCACAGGATTCATAGATGGTTACTTTTCTCCTCTGGTGTCATGCACAGCACCTTCTAGCACTCTGAAAGCTAGCCAGTATGGATAAAGCTTCCAAGCCAGTACCAACTTGGTTTCTCCATATTCTCTGGTTCGAGTATGTGGTGCCTTCAGTAACAAAGTCTTACCATCAATCCTGGAGGGTAACCAAGAGCATTGGCAATATGTTATAATCGAGAGTCTGTGGTAGTCACTGACTAACAGTTCCAAAAAAAAGTAACCCGTTTCCGGCACTAGGCTTTTTTTTCATTTGTTAGCTTGTGGTGCCTAGTAGGAGCATTGTTTATTCATTGTAAGGTAACTCCATTTAAACTATATATGTATTTATGCATGCATGCACGTATGTACATTGTAGGAAGCTGATACGTCTCCAGATGACTTCTTCTAAAGATCTTTAGATCTTTAGTTATCGCTATTTCTATTTCTTCTTTTATTCTGCCTTTCTATCTCCCATCCCCATTAACCCTTCCTGCTCCAGGATACCTCTTGACATTTTAATAGAACTGCATTTCATCTCCCGTCCTTTGACTGCCCATGGCCCCATGCCCCTTACTAATTCCCTGGTACCCTGATATTCCAAATGAAGTACACATATCTAAAAGTTTAAAGCTAACCTCCACAAATAAGAGAAAATATGCAACATTTGGGGTTTTGGGGGGCAGGGGGTCTAGGTTAGCTCACTCATAATGTTGTTTTAGACTCCACCCATTTATCTATGGATTTCATTCCTTGTGACAGCTGAATAATATTCCGTTGTGTAAATGCAGCGTGTTTTCACTACCCATTAATCAGCTGATGGACTCCTAGGCTGCTTCCATTTCCTGGCTGCTGTGATTAAAGCAGCAGTGAACATGAATAAGCAGGTATTTCTGTAGTAGAATATTAAGACTCTTTTGGATATATACCCAGGAGTGGTATAGCTGGACGATATGGTAAATCTACGTCTAGGATTTTTAGGACCCTCCCTGCTGATTTCGACAGTCACTGTGCAGTTTGCACACATCCTAGTAGTGAATAAACGTTTCTCCTTCCCACATTGTTGTCATTTGGGTTGGGTTTTGTTTTTGACCTTGACCATTATGACTGGGATAAGATGAACTCTCAACATAGTTTTAATTCATATTTTCCTGATGGCTAAGGATGTTGAACGTTTTAAAACCCTCTCGTAGCCATTTGTATTTGATCTTTTGAGAACTCTCTGTTCATGCCTCACTTTCCAGCAGGCTGGCTTGCTTTCTTGATTTTTTTAATTCTTTCTGTGTTCTAGATATTAACTCTCAGTGAGATGCATAGCTGGAAAAGGCTCTGTTCCACTCCTCAGGCCGCCCCTTCACTTTGATAACCGTGACCTTTGCTGTGTGGAACTTTTTACTCTCCTGAGGTCCCACTTACCAGTCAGTGTCCCGGTGCCTGTGCTAATAAGGCCGTGTTCAGAAAGTCCCTTCCCATTCCAGTGAGTTCAAGAAATTCCCCAGTTTAGATCCAGGGTATCTATCAGGTCTGATGTTGAGGTACTTGATCCATTTTGGAGTTGAGTTTTGTGTAGGAATAAAGATCTAGTTCATTCCTGTATGTAGCTATCCAAGTTTGTCCAGCATATTTATTGAAGATACTGGTTTTTTTTTTTTTCTCATTGTGTATTTTTTACCTTTGTGTCAAAAATAAGGTGGCTATAGGAGAACAGGCTTATATGTGGATCCTCAGTTCTGTTCCATTGATCTGTGTGCCTGGCTTTTTGGTTGGTTGGTTGGTTGGTTGGTTGGTTGGTTGGTTTAGTTTGGTTTGGTTTTAGTTCTTGGTTTGTTTTTTTGATTTGTTCTGTTCTGTTTTTTTGTTTTGTTTTGTTTTTGTTTTTGTTTTTGTTTTTGTTTTAAAGATAAGATCTCTCTATGTAGCTCTGGCTATGCTGGAACTCTCTATGTAGACCAGGCTGCCCTCAAACTCACAGAAATCTACCTGCCTCTGCTTTTTCAGGTGCTGGGATTAAAGGTGTGCGCCACTATGCCTGGTCCAGTGTGTCTGTTTTTATGCCAGTACAATGCTGTTTTCATTTTTATAGCTCTGTAGGATAACTTGACATACGGGATGGAGATACTCCAGCAATTGAGCCTTTTTATTTGTTTTTTGTTTTGTTTTGTTTTGTTTTGTTTTGTTTTGTTTTTGTTTTTGTTTTTGTTCTTTGGGTCTCACTGTGCGCTGGCTAACCTGGAATTCAATGTGTAGAACAGGACCTGCTTGGCTCCAGCAGAGTTTGTTTGTCTGTTTGTTTGTTTTTGTTTTTCCAGTTTAGGATTTTTTGTCTATCCTGGATCTTTTATATTTCCACATGAAATTTTATATTATTTTTCAAATTATGTGAATTCCAGTGAACTTTTGATGGGGATGGCACTGAATCTACAGATCGCTTTTGGTGGGAAAGCCATCTCACAATATTAACCCTGCCGACCCATGAACACAGCGGGTCTTTCCATCTTCTGGTGCTTTCTTCAGTTTCTTTTTTCTCTGTCTTAAAGCTTTCCTTTTCTTTTTAAAAAATAACAACATCAACAACAACCAAGGTCTCACTATGTCCGGTTGGCTAGCCTGAACCTTGCTGTGTAGAGCACACTGGCCTTGACTCCTGGAGATCTCAAGGGTGCTGGGAATAAGGTGTGAACCACCAAGCCCACCCAACTCCTAAAGCTTCCTTGGACCAAGTCTTCGCTTGGTTAGTTACTTTTTCTCTAGTAGTTTGGAGGCTGTGGTGAATGGTGTTGCTCTCCCGGTTTCCTTCTCCACCTGTTACTCCTTCGGAGGCTTTTTTATGTGTTAACTTTGTATCCCTCTGCTTTGCCGAATGTGTTTATCGGCCCTAGGAGTTTTCTGGTGGCATCTTTGGGGTCTCTCATGTAGAGAATTATATCATCTGTAAATAAGGATACTTTGGCTTATATCTTCCCTATTTGTATCCCTTTTATCTCCTTAATTTTATTTTATTTGTTTATTTTTACTTTTTTAGTTAAGACTTCAAGCACTGTATTGAACAGGAGAGTTAGACATCTTTATCATGTTCCTGATTTCAATGGAAATGCATTTAAGTTTTTCCCTATTTACCATGACATCAACTGTGGGCTTGCTGATTATCCATTGTTTCTATAAGAATCTGCTCTAGTGAGAATGACTCCTTTCTTACTGTGTCTGACCTACTCCTGCCAGACAGATTGATACACTCAGAAAGGCAGAGCCCTGTGATCTAAATAGGCTCCACCTCTCAAAGGTCTCATCGTCTCACCCCCCACCATGGTGGGAACCAAACCCCATCACACGGAGGACATTCAAAGCAGAGTGCTCAAGTGAGATGTGGACATGAAAACTCCCTGGGTAGGGATACCCAGTGGCTCAGGAGGAAAGATGAAGGACAGTATCTTACCTCTGTGTTTCTGTGGAAAGTAAAGGAGACAGACACAAATCGGAAGCACAGATACCAGGCTTCCGTCTTGCTTCTAGCTCTTTTGTGAGCCCAAGTGAAGAGTTAGCGCTTTTTGGCAGAGCAGCTTATGTGTCTGCGTTAATTCTTCCCTTGTGTGTGAGTAGGGGCACGAGCCGACCTGGTTTATAGGTTCCCTGGACCAGTGATAAACTAGAACATGAAAAGGGGCACGCTTTAATGGTAGAAGCCTGTAAGCAAAACCCTGAAAAGGGGGATACGAAAGGAACCACAGTTAGAAGGCAAGCCATTAAATAAATTCTGCAGGGAGTCACCTTTTCTGATAAACAATAAACCACTAAGAAGAGATTCCAGCAAAAGGAGCTTGGTTTCAGGTAACTGTTCATAAGGACCATTTTTCCATAACCCTTTGACTTTTAGAATGGCTGGCACAAGTGACCCTATTTTTGTTGTTGGCTTTGACACATGGTCCCACTGTATAGCCCAGGCTGGCCTCAAGCTCAGGATCCTCCTGCCTTAGCCTCCCAGTTCTGAGATTACGAGGGTGTACCACCTGTCCAGTGTGATTTCATTTCAATTAGTTTCCTCCATATATTTCACTGGTCAGTCGGCTCGGCATCTGGCTTTGGCTGTCTCTCAACGCAGTGGTGAAATGTGTTCTAGTCTATCTGGTCTGGTCTTTCGTGGAGGCTGAGGGTAAGGTAAGTGGCAACCTTTGTCACTCCCTCCCCTTTGGTTAAATTCAAGCAACAAAGATCGGTAGAGGAAGGGGCTCCCAGGAGCCCAAGTGGGGCTTACTTACCTGGAGTCCAGGCTCAAGTTTAAGTCTGGCTGTCCTGTGGGTGATATCCTAGCTTCTCAAAAATACTGCTTAGGTTATTTTGTTTGAAGTCTCATTTCTGGGATCTGGAGAGATGGCTCAGTGGCTGAGAGCACTGGCTGCTCTTCCAGAAGACTAGTTCCCAAGTTCAACTCCCAGCACCCACATGGCAGCTCACAACTATCAGTAACTCTAGTTCCAGAGGAGCCGACACCCTCACATCAACACACACAATATAAATTTAAATAAGTTATTTAAAAAGAGAAGTCTCATCCTGCAGAAGGTCAAAGGTCCACAGTGCACAGCAGTAATGAGGAGAATACAAAGCACAGCCAGGAGCAAAAACTTCACAAAATCATTTTTGAAAAATAAGTACGTACCAGAGTCAGAGTGCATGGGCTTGGTTGTAAATTCATGAGAGAAGCATTAAAACCATGGGTAATTGACAAAAGAATCTATTTCTTTTCCGTTGCATAGAACAGTTTAGAGTAATAATTATGGTTGGCAGTATTTTGCCAGGATTGTCAAGCTAGCCCACTTTTCTTCTCAGAAGCACATTTACATTTGATTCGGTCAGGGCAATGGGCTGTGGTAATATACAAATCCCCACTAACCTGTTTAGGGCTGGTCTGGAACTCAGTATGTAGACTAGGGTGGCCTTCAACTCACAGATATTTTACCTGTCTCTGCCTCCAAAGGGCTAGGACCAAAGGTGTGCAGCAACATGCCGAGTTCATTCTAAATTATAATTTTTATGTGTTTTGGTGTTTTGCTTCCATAGATGCCTGTGGACCACATGAGTGCAGTACCCATGGAGGCCAGTAGGGGGCTGTGGATCCTCTGGTACTGGAGTTAAAGAAGGTTGGTACACCGATGCTAGGACTCGAACTCCAATCCTCTAGAAGAGCAGCCAGTGCTCTTAACTACTGAGCCGTTTCTTCAGTGCTATCAATCATTGTTTGTTTGTTTTGTTGTTGTTGTTGGGTTGGGTTTTTTTGTTTTGTTTTGTTTTGTTTTGTTTTTTTTCGAGACAGGGTTTCTCTGTGTAGCCCTGGCTGTCCTGGAACTCACTCTGTAGACCAGGCTGGCCTCGAACTCAGAAATCCACCTGCCTCTGCCTCCCAAGTGCTGGGTTCAAAGGCGTGCGCCACCACTGCCCGGCGTGTTTGTTTGTTTTAAAGAATAAACAAACTAATCTACCCACCTTCCTGCAATTTCATGATTACTTTTTTTTTTACAGCCAAATAAAATTCCATTGTGTATAATAAGGAATAATAACAATTCCTTATTATTGTGAACAGATGAGCGTGATGCACAAGTGTCTCTGTGGGACATACAGAGTCCTCTGGGGACGTGCCCAGGAGTGGTAGAACGAGCTGTCTTTTAAATAAAGTAAAACGTGCTTGTTTACAGCTCTCCCCCCTAGATGACCAATGTCTAACACCTTTTCACCACTAAAGAGGTTCTTTATGAAGTGCAGTATTTGAACATGTCGAGTTATCTTTGCTTAAGGAGGACAGCCATGATGTAATTAGAAGCATATGAACACAAGCCTGGAAAACCTCAGCACTGAACATTCTGTTCATTCATTCAGTCGGTGTGGTGGCACGGTAGCGATCCCAGCACTTAGAAGGCAAAAGCAGCAGAATCAGAAGTTCAAGGTCATCCTCAGCTACATAATAAGTACAAAGCTAGCCTGGGCTACATGAAACCCTGTACCAAAGAACAAAAATAGGAAAGAAGGAATGGAGGGAGAGAGGGAGGGAAGGAGAGAGGGAAGGAGGAAGTAAGGGAGGGAAAAAAAGAAAACTCTAGTTTGGAAGATACCAGCTTGGCAAAATGTTCTCCTCAGTTTTGCATTATAGAAGGTTTATATTAAGAACATAAATACATTCAGTATACAATATACACAATAATTAGCACCACATTTCTTTTCTGTGGTATTCTGTTAGAGTAATGTAAAGCCGACTAAAAGAGTCACATTCCAAATACCTGGGCAGACATGAATTTTGGGAGGTGCTTTTCAGTCTATGGCTCCCACGGAACTCTCATCCCCTCTCCTGCTCTGGCTGGCTCCTCCGATCAGCAGCTCCTCCCCTTCAGCCTTCTGTAGCTCTGAGTCTCTTTACTCATCCATCATCCTTCTCCCAGACTCATTCCCACTCATAAAGAAATGTATGCCTTTCTCATCTTCACCTTGGTGGATGTGTCAGTGTTCATCACTATGACAAAACTCCTGCGATACCAACTGAAGGTCTGAGAGCTTCCGGTCCATGGTTGGTGGGTCTATTGTGGTGAAGCTCTGCATCATGATAGAATCAAGATAGTATGACAGAGTTGACTACCTCTTGGTGTCTAGAAAGCAAGGAAGCAGGGTCACAGGTTCTTTTTGGGGGAATACCCCCCAGTGACTTAACTTCCTTTCAGTAGGCACCACCTCCTTATGTTCCACCATCTCCTGCAGACTCGCAGACAAGCTTTAGCATATGGACCTCTAGGGGCATTGAACACTGAATCCTAACTGATTGTGGCTGAGAGGCCCAGAACTCTAATCTTCATTCTTTTCAAATACATTTTGAACAGTGAGGCTGCTACGCTCCCAGCCAGATGTGAACTTGACTCTGGCCAGTAAAGACACTGACTCTTGTGGCCAGGAAGAAGGAAGCTTTGCCAAGGCTCCTCCTCCTGGGAAACCGTGCATCTCTCAGCAACACCCCCTGAACACAGCCTCCAGCTTTGCAAGACTGGGAGGTTGCTACAGTGAATAGAGTATCCTGGCCAGGCTTCAGAGCTGAGCCCTGACTTCCTAATGTCTGGGTGACTGCAGAGATAACAGCTTTTCCAAATGCTGGAGAGACAAGCAAGACAAAGCAAGGTATCCATTTTCGGAGCCTGGCTCGGGCTAGTGGCTACGTAGTCGGGGGAAGCTTTGTGTCATTCCTCTACTAGTTTGATGAGGTTATTGTTGTCTTTGACTCCTGAGCTGCGAGAGAACCAGGTTTGGCTTTGCTGAGCAGAGTACATCTTAGACCAGAGTGATAGAACATTCTATACAGAGAGAACTAAAGTTATTACCAACACCCTATCACTTCTGCTTCTTAGGTCCCCATTTACCTTCTTTCTCTTGGCCCCAAACGTAGTGGGCCGCTGTCGGTGGTCTTTGCTATTTGTAGGTTCTTTTTTTCCCCCATCCTTTATTCCCGTGGTTTCAGTCCTATCATTAGATAGGAGAGAAAAGAGGCTAGAGGGAGAGAGAGTGATGGAGATCACTGAATATAATTTCTTCCCGTTTCTTCTCTGAGTCCAACTACTAACAAATAGCAACCAACCTCCTGAATGACCCAACCCCTCCTCTCAGGGCCCTAACCTTCATAGACCCTCTGAAAAGTTCCCAGAAACAGCACACAATTACAGCTGGCAAAACCACTCCTCTGCTGGAGCATCAGGCAAATCACAGTTATCTTCTACAGACTATCCCTTGTACCCCCACACATGGGATCAAAACAAAAATACTTTCTGTGTTTTTAAAAGAAAGCGAAACTCCAGAACTGTCACTGCAGGCCATCCCAGTGTGTTCAGCTGCCATGGCCTCTTACAGTCTTAAACTCCTTTACAAGCCCCTGTGGACGGCTCTGGGCCCTGGCTCCTCCCCCTTCTGCTTCCTGTCCTGGCCTCTATGCTCCAGGCAAACGTGACCACCTTTTCTCCTCAGCTCCAGTGCCACCCAAACATCCCCTCTATCTGGTCGTGCCCTTTCCTTCATGGTTCCCTCCCCCCTCTGTTCCCTGCCTCTGTGCAGATCCCAGCTTAGTTAGAGGCAGAAGATGGTACTTGGGGATGAGGAAACCAGAGCCGCACTGCCACGCAATGCACCATCCTTCCATATCCAGATGACTTCCCCCCTTTGCACTCCAAAGGCAGCCTTATCCTTTCCCTCACCCTATCACTTCCCACAGGCCCAGTACTGCCATCCAGTTTTAGGGGCAGCTATATGCAGGTCCCTGCACCCATGTGCCTATCTTCTGCTCCACAAACTGCTGCAGCCACGCTCATCATGCACTTTAGCATGTAATTTCATTGCTGAGCCATGGACAAAGGAAACTCAGACCACCACAAGGCCTTTGCTCTTGCTGTATTTGCTGCCTGTCACCTCTCCCCATGACTGTCAATCCTTTCTTTAGATTTCTGCTCAGAGATTAGCACTATGACCACGGGCTCAGTATTCACCACCCCCCTGCATGTGATCTATTGTCTTAGTTTTGGGTTTTTGATGTTGTTTGTTTGTTTGTTGCCATGCTGAGGCAGGGGCATGCTTAGCATGTACACCTCAGGGTGTGCACCTCAGCTCTTCGGCCACTGTGCTCTTTCACTGGGACATCTGCTCTGTGTTTCTTGTATTCTGTTTACACAGTTGTGCACTGCTGTCTCCTTCCAGCCTGAAGATCTTCAAAGGGGGGGGGGGGGCTGCTGTGGAGAGCTGCATCCCCAGGAACTGAAATATAGTGGAACCTCAGTAACCAAAGTTACTCAGTGTCAAAGGAGTAACTGTGGACTAATTCGAGGTGTGCTTGCTCTCACAGCCTGCTGCTGTTTACACTGCAGGCAGGAAGCTGAGGCTCAGAAAGGTCCAGTGACTACCTCCCTTTCCAGGACCACACGGTCAGAGCAGCAGACAGCAGAAACCATACTCCTCTCCCCCAGCTCCTTCCTACCCACCCCGTCTTGGGGCCAGAACCCAGAGCCACATCACACAAGAGCCCCATGAACATGCAGACCACACGAGCACTTCAGACACCACACCCATGGCAAGATGCCCACAGCACAGGTTCCAGCCTTGCCTGGGCAGAATTCTTTTTTCATTGAAAAGAAATCCTGTTCGTGCTCAGGCACAAGGCTGGTGCCCTCAGGAATCCCTTTCACACACCCATACCCACTCACAAACTGCAGGCTGACACCCTACAGTGGCAAGCTCTGGTACTAACGGGGACAGGACACCACAGGCCTGGGTTGCTATGACAACAGACAGCTCCACATCTTAGCTAGGAACACTGCTAGCCACATGGAAACATGGGAGCCAGGTTGTGTGTCACTGCAGCTGAGAGTAGGAAAGAATAGTCCCTAGGGCAGTCCCCAAGGCCACAGGGCATCTCTCTGCTGCTCTCACTAGGCAGCCCCTGTTTTTGTGTATGTGCTGTGTGTACAGACTGTCACACATCTTGCTGTGTAATCCTGATGGTGTCCTTGCCAGACGAGTGACTGATGATCCCTGGGTCAAGGGACCCTGCCTTGCTTGGAGTTACACAGTGGGTTACCAGTGGGTCTGTTGGGCCATGGAGAGTCCTCTTCTCACTATCCATCCTGCATCTGAGCCTGGATGTCTCACCCAGAGCCGCTGCCTTCCTTCCACTCCATCACTCTGTGCACCCCATTCAAAAGAGTAGCCAGGGTAGGGTAGCTCTGACATGTGAGCTCCCCATCCTGAGCATTCAAGGAAAGGCTGTAGGAGCTGCTGTGGAGAAGACCAAAGATGAGGAGACTGGCTGGCTCACCTGACTTTGCAAAAAAATTTTAATTTAATTTAAAAATACTTTTTGAGTTGCAATTAGTGTGTCTGTCTGTCTGTTTGTGTCTCTGTGTGTCTGTGTCTGTGTCTCTGTGTATTTATGTGTACCCATACACACACAAGCAAAATTAGAAGTTGCTAGCTTTAGGCACAGTTGAATCCAGGTCTCTGGCCCCATGCATCTTTTTCTGGCTGTTCTCCATGTTCAGAGCAGTTTGCCTGCCCTGTGTCCTCACATCCCCAGGCTTACATGTCATTGGCTCAGGGCCACACAAAGCTAGATTGAATAATTGGGAAGTCCAAATGTAAGGAGTTCCAGTGAGGACCTCTGAGAAGTCTTGAGAATCAGTGGCCACTTAGAAACAGTGTAGTGTGGCTCCTCTGGGATGAACACTGTCACCTTTGAGACATGGGGACTATGCTGTCCCTTACTGTGTCCCAGGACATGTACTGAGCATGTCACAAGTACTGACTCAGGAAAGCCTGTAGCAGCTCCATCCCAAGAGCTGGTAAACTGGATTGAAAGGTGATGCCTGGCCAAGTTCGGGAAGGGCTACCTCTGACAAGTCAGGACATTTCCCAAAATTAGTTGGTGCAGAAGTTGACACAAGTGGCAACTTGCAGGAAGTTACAAGGTGAGCGCTCACCCGGACACACTGGCAGCCAGGAACTACTATGGCCCTAAGGATTCCCTCTGCAGGGTGGGCCTTTGGGAAGTCGCCTTCTAGGTCTGACCCTTGCATGGCCTATCCATAAAGCTAGAGACATGCCTGTCCTCATCTGTCCGTTACAGCAGGACACTCCTGGGTAGCACAGCCCCACAGAACTTTGGGTGATGTCACCAACAGTAGCTATACTTATCTGATGGGCCCTGGGAATGTGGCTAGAGTGGACAAACTTCTACATTTTATTGTTTTTAATTAATCGGAATGTAACTAGCCCCACGTGGCTAATGGCACCATGTAGAGAGCAGAGCTCTAGGTCTAGATGAACCCTTGATATTAGTTTCAGTTTTGCTCACTTTTTTGCCCATCCCTGTCCTCAAGTCAGTTTTGAGCAGGTCCAGCCACTTACATTTCCTCTCTAAGGGACTTCTTGAAGTTTCTCGCCTTCCAGGAAAAGGTGGTCACCAGGCCTATCCCAGCCTTGCCAGAAGAGCTCACGAACAGATAAGCCCCGGAATATCTGTATTACTTGGGGTGAAGGATGGAACCTGTAAGCGCTGAGATTCAGTTTCACACGAGTCAATAAGGATGGCGGAAGGTTGCCTAGATTAGGACATAGGTTGATTTAAAGAAAATCAGGATGTTCTTGGTATGTCTGAGCTTTCTGTTAAGGCTATACCAGGTAGCCCCATACCTGTTCCCTACTTGTGTGCCCTCAGCCCATGCACATCCAAAAGTCACCTCTTTAGCTCCTGCCCAGCAGCTCAGATCACAGCATGCTCTGGGCCACAGATCCTACCACTTCCCTTTCCTCTACCGTTCCAGATGACTCCAATGGTCTGAGTCCCCACTGCTCTGGAAGAACTAATGGCCCATACTCCCCCTGCCTACTCATACACCCCAGCTGTGGGAGGAGTCCCAGACAGTAGCCAAGAAATTCTAAAATGAAGGTGTTCTTGTTTCTAACCTTCCCTGGCTGCTGAGAAAACTCTACATTTAAAATCTTTTTTTTTTTTTTTTTAAATGTATATAAGTACACTGTCGCTGTCTTCAGACACACCAGAAGAGGGCATCAGATCTCATTATAGATGGTTGTGAGCTACCATGTGGTTGCTGGGGATTGAACTCAGGACCTCTGGCAGAGTAGTCAGTGTTCTTAACCACTGAGCCATCTCTCCAGTCCTGCATTTGAGATCTTAGAGCATGAGATTCATTCTCTTACGATCACAAAGAGCAGAAACACAAGGTTGGTGTCGAGGGACAGAAACCAATGTGGTGGTGGGCCTTGCTTCTGGTGGAGGCTCCATGTTAACGTATCCTGGCCATATCCAGCTTCTCCTTCCTGCCCAGTGTTCCTTAGCCAAGGCTATCTCTTCCCAATCCTACTCCAGCAGCCACATGGCTTCCTGTGTGCCAAGCTTCCTTCTGCCTCTCTCTCTACCACTCCCCTTCATCTCCCTCTTTCATTTATTTATTTGTTTATTTATTTCTGTATTATTATATTTATTTATACTCCACTACTACAAGTCCTGCAATCTTGTTTCCCATATCTGGGGTGATCTCAAGGGCAACACATCTGGAGTATAGTGGACAAGGCTTAACCTGAGGATATTGCCTTTGTGCTCATGGTGTCCCTTGCCAGGTAAGCATTCTTCTCTGCTTTTGAGACACTGTCTCCCTGTAGCCCAAACTGTCTTAAGCTCAATTCTGCCTCTGATTCTGCTGCTGTTCCCAGGGTGCCGGCACCACACGTCTGTGTCCCTGCACACTGCTGCTTGTCTCTTACAAAGACCCTAGAATGGCATTAGGGAGCCTCCAAAACTCAGGATCCTCCCTGTCTCAAGACTCTTAATCACATCTTCAAAGACCCTTTTGATGTAGAAGGAGACATTTTTGGGCTCAGGCATGGCTGCTTCTGAGGTGTTTTTTTTTAGGCCTATGACAATGAACAACATAAGAGTGAAGTCTAGATCTTACATAGCCATCTTCCTATACTCTCTGTAGCTGGGATCAGTCAGATAACCTGGGGGGGGGGGGCATATACAGTAAAAGACCTCAGGGACTCCATGACCGTGATAGCATAGATTCGTGAGTCTATGGTCCCAGTCCTGTAAGAGCTCACAGATGTATGAGGTTTCAGAGAAATAAGGGACTGAGACAAGGTCCAGAGGGGACTGTGCAGAGCCCTAAGACAACATCTCAGTCTCCTCCCCGCCACCCCTTATTAGTCTTCTATTGATGTGATGAGACACCATGACAAAGGCTATTTATAGAAGAAAGGGTTTGAGCTTACAGCTCAGGAGGGTTAGATTTCATGATCCCCAAAATGGCATAGCTGCAGGAGCAGGAAGCTGAGGACACACATTGTGTACCACAAGCAGGAAGCAGAGAGAGTGCACAAGGCTTTAAAACCTCAAAACCCACCCCAAGGGACATACTTCCTACAACAAGGCCACACCTCCTGAGCCTTTCCAAACAGCACCAGCTACTGCAGACTAAGTGTTCAGATGTCGGAGACTATGGGAAACATCTTACTCAAACCAATGTGGCCTTCATTGGCCCATCAGAAACCCAGAGCTGGCAGAGTTCTCTGTGCAGCTTCTCTTTGAACAACTTCACCAGGCAGTCAGTCCTTTTTAGCGCCATGCTAGAGGGATGAGGTGTTTGCTCCAATAAGTGAGGTGACAAATCCCAGTCACATAGCAACAGCTGGCAGCAGGGGAGCCTCTTGGGTTCACTCAAGCACTCACCTTCTTGGGGCCTTAGGCTATGAGCCCCCCCACCCCTGGAGGAAGTGCAGGAAGATAGATGCTGAGAGCTGAATGAACTGGCTAGGTTCCCTCTGGCTTCTAGAAGAAAATGCCTAGCAGTAGAATCTGATTTGGTTTCTTCTTGCAGGTACAGGACAAACTCCAACCAACACTGTATGTCCCCAACCACAGGAGTTTAGCAGGGAGCTTCCTAGCTAAGTCCCACCTTCATACTACTAATGTCACTCAAAGCCTGCCTCAACCCCAGCCTCCCTTTGTCTACCTCCCTCCTGTCTACTCCCCCAGGGATGAGCAAGGTGGGGAATCTGAGTGGCTGAGGGCACCCATATTTCTAGGAACCTAGGAAAGTAGGAATGGGGTGGGGCCCTGAATAGGAGCCTGGGGGGCCATTCTTGCCTCTGATGGTGGCTGGTTCTGAGCCAGCCTGGTTAGGCCTAGGAAGAATGGCAAAGGTTCGAAGCAGCCCAGGCAAGAGCACTCAGAGATCTTGTATTGCCCAGCAAGTGCCTCCCTGTGTACCCTGGGCCTCCAGCAGTTAGACACCCTGGTGCTGCCTCATACAGGCTCACTGCCAGTCACTGGGCTGAAACCTGGGGCATGCCCTGTGCTGCTTTCCTTATCACATGCAGGGAAATCCTATCCATCTAACTGTCCGACTACATTTGAAAGTCGAAGCTTTGCAGAGGCAGTTCTCACCCCAGCCAGACCCTTTCTATGCCTGCCTGACCCAAGGCAGGGCCCACTTGGCTCACCTTGCCTATCTTCCCAATCCCACCCAGGCCCCATGGCTGTTGTCTTCACAGGAGTCAGGGAGCACCAGGAAGGCCTAACTGGGAGCAGGCCAGGTGGGCCATGATCTTCACTCAGCCAGAACTAGAGTCCTCACTGCAGCTGCCCAGGCTTTCCTGACCCTTTCTGTCCTTGTCACTCCCCCACTGCAGCTACATAGACCCCTTCCTGTTCCTCATGCACCCCTGTCCTGGGACCTCTTGTACTCACTGGTCCTTCTCACGGGCATGTTCTTCCCCAGCTCTGATCTGTGAGCATTCTCGGCTCAGCACTGCTGGCTGCCTGCTTGTTCTCCCTCTCCTCAGCATCTCCCAACAGATACAATCATCCGCAGCCATTCATTCATCTGTTTTGTCTGTCTCTCCCACTGCTGACTCCCATTAGAGTGTCGACTCCCTGAAGGAATAGTGCTTTTTGCTTTGATTATTGTATCTCCACCTAGTTAGGTATCCAGTACAGAATACGTTTCAAACAAAGGTGGCCCAAGGACAGGAATGCAGCTGACCCATCCAAACGCCTGACTCTAGGTTCACCTCCCCACAGTCTGACCCCAGCCTCTGGGGCACAACATAACACCAGTACAAGTATGTGCAGCCACCTCATCCACACCCAACCAGCAGCCCTTCCAGCCAACTTATCACAGACGGCTTTCCTGATGGGGATCAATAGAAAACCTTTTATCTCCTTCCCTGGTGGCGGCTCAGACTCAGGTCGGAGCATAGCCAGCTCCTGTTACTATGGTGACCCTCCTGGTCCTCACTGCCTCCCTCCCATCCTTCCTGCCATCCCTTCTCTTCCCCACTTCCCCAATCCCTGCCCCTGCTCTCTTCTCTCCCCATTCCACAGCCCAGTGCCAGCATTCTCTGCCACCCAGAGGGGCGTCTGGAGCCTGTTTACGACTGACCTGAGGATTGGAGGCTGGGAAGGAGCTGCTGGGGCTGCTGGAGCTTTGGAGTCCAAGCCTGACCTTGCTACCACTCAGAACTGGTCAAACAGCTCCAGTGTTCAGTTCCAGCTCTGATGTGCTCTGTCATTCCTCACTTGGGTAATGATCTGTCCCTGCTTCTGTACAGATAATGCTGTCCTCTTAGGGAATTGCTCTGAGCATCCTGGAAGCATGAACTGTAAAGTGCAGAGCCTACGGCCAGCCTGTGGTCCAGCTGAGGAGACATTAACCTTTGTTGATAAGCTTCATGCATAGTACAGCCTGGGGGTAGAGGACTGTGGTGGTGATGCATGTGAGGAGCCAGTGACAGACCCTTCTTCACCGTCTCAGACATGGCTCACCCTTCTTCCCTCTGTCTTTGAGACTGTAAGTTGGGGGAAAGGTGGAAGAACAGGCACTTTGGCACTCAGTGGGGCTCCCCAGCTATGACTCCAGCTTGCAGGTCATGAACAACTTGCACTCAAGTCACTGAGCCCCTCCCCCAACCTCTGGCATACTCTTCTTCCTGCCTGGAGGCTATGTCCACATTTAGCCAGAGCAAACCCTCAGAGTGGCTCCTGATGGGCTGCCAGGGCCAGTGAGAACTTCAGATATACCACTGCTAGACCCTTTGACAAAGACTGCATGTTTGTCTCAGCCCTCTGAATGTTCCCACAGTCAGCAAAAAGCCTCTGCATGTGTGGTTGAATAGTGTTCACAGGCTCAGGAGATAGTCACGAGCCATACATGGGCAAGCCCTATAGTCCTAGAAGAAAGAGGCCTATTCAGAGGAGAGATGACACAGGAGAAAAGATGGGCTGACGGAAGCTAGAGGTTGAGGGGATGGGAGGAAGGACCACAAGCTGAAGAAGACATTGGGTAGTAAGACTGAGGTTTGCAGAAGCTGGACACTTACTATGGCGAACCTGCCACCCCCAGTGTGACCTGACTCTAAGACTCTAGAATTTAAAGAGAAAAAAATGAATGCTATCTCAAGTTGTAGAACGTGGTGTGACTATTACAGTAGCCCCAGGAAGCTCAATCCTGCCTAGATCTGCCCCTCAGGAATGTAGGACCTGCAGAGGGCCCCGCCCCCAGCTCAATACAGAGACAGTCAGGGTAACCAGTAAGAGCCAATTCAGAAAAGGAGGCAGTGCTGTTGCTTGTTTGTCTGAGACAGCAGCTCAGTGTGTAGCTGAGGCTGTTCTGGAACTCAAGACCTTGAGTGTGGTAATGAGAAGGATGGACCACCATGACCAGCAAATAGTAATGTTTAAAAGGGAGGAGGGTCCGAAATTGATTTTCCAAGGCTTGAGGAAGACAGCATCCCTGAGAGACAGACTCATGAAGATGACGACTAGAAGGAAGGCTATGGGACATGACTGGATGCACTGCCCAGGAAGCCATACTTGATTTCACCAGAGGAGGTCTGGGAGGGCCTCCTGGAGGAGGCCAGTCTTGAGCTAAACCTGAAGAGTAAGGATGGGAAGAGCCAAAGCAAGGCATCTATGACATAATAAACCACATCCAGGAACGCTCCGAATGGAGAAGAGATGTTTGAAAGATTGTGGGATCGTCTGTGGGGATGGAGCCAGGAAAGGGTGTGTGTGGAGCCAGATCAGACTTGGGGCCCTTCAGGGTAGGGCAATCCCAGGAGAAATGCACTGTACAGGAAGGATGAGGACTATGGCAGAGACCAGGTCTACAGGCTACAGTTAGAGGGCCAAGAATGACATCAAATCCTCTCCCAAAGTATTTCAGAGCATACTGGACATGGTGACAACTTCTTGTAGAAAGGGAGAGGAAGGGGTACTCCCCCCCTATGTCAATGACCATAAGAACAGAGGGTGCCAAAACGGAACACTTGGGGTGAGATATGACTTGGTGGTAGAGGCTTGCAGGGCATTTATGAGGCCCTGCTTGATTCCCAGAACTGGTAAATACATAAATAACAAAATAGGAAGTAGAGTGCTTGCTATCATACCAGTGCTCCAGGAATGCATGGAGCACAAACGGGCTCACTCAGGCCCAGAGTTTTCTCTAGAACTAGCCAGGGTTGCAAACAGAGAGTGGAGGTGGGCCATTGGTCACCTGAATGCAGGAAAAGAAGGCAAGAGAGTCTATTAAACCTGCAAATGAAAACTTGACTGTGATGGTTTTTGCTAAACCTTGCTATATTATTCACAAAGGAAAAGAAAATAGATGTTTTGTTTTCTCACTCTGTAGGCCTAGAACTCACTAGGTAGACCAGACTAGCCTTGAACTCATAGTGATCCTAGTCTCCCTAGTTCTGGAGTTACAGCTGTGAAATTATACCCTGCTAACCCCTCTACTTAAAGGGAACTGTTCTGTAACGCCTCTCCTAAGGACTATGCTTAGCCAGTCAGAGCTTAGAGAATAGAGATAGATTCTCAATGAGGCAGACTATGAGGAGCCGGAGGTCCAGGAGGTTTTATTTCTGGAGCTGACAGAGGCAGATGCAAGATGACCACAGGATCTTCTACTGTGCCTTCTTGACCAGATTAAACATTTTATAATCGCAGATTGGGGTGTACCCGGCATTCACCGGTTCTAGCAATGAAGCTGGTCTAACATTCGAGTCATTTCTAATCTGTCCCAGTCTCTCTGCCTTTCTAGCCAGCTACGGTCCCTCTCACTGCCTCTGATTACAGGTTTTGGTCAATGGCGAGCTCATATTCTCTCCTGAGATAGCCTGTGGCTCTCTGTAAATAGCCCTGACCATGGGAAGGTTCTTCTTCACAGGGTTCAAACCTGCTGCAAGGCCTGCTGCCTTGTGAAGCTGCAATCTGTCCGTAAGTTACTGCTGTACAAGGCCAGGGCAGTCTGTCACGCTCTTAGGTGTTACTCATATATTTGTGTTTGTGGTGCTGGGGTAGAACCTAGGGCTCATATGTTATGTAACTTGTTTACCTCTAAACTATACCCAAAACCCTACCAAATGCTGCTTACATAAACAAAACAACACCAGCTCCCTTCAAGCACACCTTTAACTTGGCACTTGAGGGATAGAGATAGGAAGATCAGGAGCTCAAGGCCTGTTCAGCTGTGTAGTGAGTTTGAGGCTAGCCTGGGCTACATGAGATTCTGTCTCGAAACAAAAACAAAACACAAAACAAAACAAAACTCAAAACAAACAAACTAGGGGACAGAGAGATAGCTCAGTGGTTAAGAGAACTAACTGGCTGTTCTTCCAGAGGACCTGGGTTCAATTTCCATGTACCTACATGGTGACTCACAACTATCTGTAACTCTGATTCCAGGGGATCCAATACCCTCTTCCACATCCTCCATGGGCACCAGGCACACATGTGGTACACAAACACCTATACAGGCAAAACACCCACACACATAATTTTTAGAAATTAATTCACGCCTTCTTCCTTCTTTCTCTCTTTTCTGTCTTTGTCTCTGTTCCCCACCCCCAATAAACCTCTGCCACATGGAACTGCAAAAAAAATTAATTTGCTTACTTACTTATTAATTAAATTTTGAGCAAATTTCCTCTGTATATTCTGGACTGTCCTGTAACTTTCTCTATAGACCAGGATGGCCTCAAATTCAGAGTTCTACTTGCCTCTGCCTCCTAAGTGCTAGGATTAAAGGGGTACACCACCACTGCCTAGCTTAAAATTTTCATTAACTATAAATATTTTTTTAAAATTTAAAAGAATAGACTACAGAGAACCAATTCAAGCTGGTTACATTAAAAAGTGGAGAGAGCCAAGGCTATACAGAGAAACCCTGCCTCGAAAAAAGCAAAAAAATAAAAAAATAAAAAATAAGAGGTGGAGAGATGGCTTAGTTGGTAAGGTCCTTGCCATACAAGAACCCGAGTTTAGGTCCCCAGCACTCAGATAAAACAGTGTGGCAGAGTACTCTTGTAAGTCTAGTACTGGACCACGGAGACAAGCAGATCCCAATGCTTGCTGGCTGGCCAGCCTAGCCCATCAGTGTGCTCCCGGCTTGGTGAAGTACCAGCTTAAAAAAAATAAAAATAAAGTGGAGGGGCTGGAGAGATGGCACCGTGGCCAAGAGCACAGAGCTCTTCTAGAAGGCTTTGTTTTGGTTCCCAGCCCCCACTGTAGGCCGCTCATAACCTCCTACAATTCCAGCTCTCTGTGCTCCACAAGTACCTTCACTCATGCACATACCTACACACACACACACACACACACACACACACACACACACACACACAATTAATTTAAAATTAACAAATTAAAAATAAGATGAAGATTGATACTCGACATCAACCCCTAGTCTCCACATATGCACATGTGCACTCGCACAGACGTCACATACATGACACACACAAATACACATTTGTAAATGGTTGACTTGCCTAACCTGAAAGTCCAGGGTTTTCTACTCTAAGCCTTTCTCCAGAGTTTCTACTCAAGTCTGTCAGTCTCTGTCTCTCTTTCTCTCTCTTCAGAATCTTGGACTAGTGCTGTTAGCTTGGCTGGTAGAGGACTTGCCCAACATGGCAAGACCCTGGACTAAATCTCCAACACTGCCTAAAACCAGGCATGGTGGTGCACACCTGTGATCCCAGCATTCAAGAGATAGAGCTAGGAGGACTCAACCAAATGGCACATTGGAGGCTCTACTGGGGAGCACAGAAAGACCATGTCTCAAAAACCATAGATGAAGAAAGACATAAATACAGGCTGGAGAGATGTCTCAGTAGTTAAGAGCACTCGGCTGCTCTTCCAGAGGGCCCAGGTTCAGATTCCAAAACATATGGCAGCTCACAGCCACCTGTAACTTCAACAGTGGGTGGGTGGATGGGTGGGTGGATGGATGGATGAATGGATGGATGGGTAGATGGGTGAGTGGATGGATGGATGGATGGATGGATGGATGGATGGATGGGTAGATGGGTGGGTGGATGGATGGATGGATGGGTGGATGGGTAGATGGGTGGGTGGATGGATGGATGGGTAGATGAGTGGGTGGATGGATGGATGGATGGGTGGATGGGTAGATGGGTGGGTGGATGGATGGATGGATGGGTGGATGGGTAGATGGTGGATGAGTGCATAGACAGATAAATAGGTAGGTGGATGTAGATGGATGAGTAAACAGATAGATGAGTCAGTGGGTGGATGGATCAACAGATGGACTGGTAGACAATTGAATAGACGTGAAGATGAATGGATGGGTGGGTGGATGGATTAGTCAGTGGATGGATGGAGGGATGGATGGATGAGTGGATGGGTGGGTGGGTGGATGAGTGAAAGATCTTAGCGATGCTTATCTGGCTCTGGTTCCCCCAGCCTGGATCCCCTGAGCAGCATCCCTGGAACTGGACCCAGAACCCCTTTCCCTGTGGTGCTCACACTGCCTACAGCTAGGCAGTCCTTTCAAATCTTCATCCTCTTTTTCTGCCAGAAATCAGAGGCCTTGCAGGAAGCCAAAGGGTCTGTCCTCACTCAGCTCCCCATCACTGCCCTTCCCTGGAAATGGGTACTCCTTTTCTTTACTGCTCAGGGACTCTGACAAATGCAACTTTGGGGAGGAAGGGACTTGTTCAATTTACAGTTCTAGATTACAGTCTGGCACTGTGGGGAAGTCAAGGCCAGAACTCAAAGCAGCTGTCACATCACAACCACAGACAAGATCGGGGAGAAATAAAGCGTGTGTGCACACTTGGTTACTGCTGCTCAGTAGCTTTCTTCTCTCATATACAGCACAGGACCTCAAGTCAGAGGAATGGAGTGCCCGTACAGAATACCTGTACCAGCTGGACTTCCTGAGGAGTGAGCAGGAATGGGTGGTGGTACAGAGCTCAACAGTACTGAAATTGTTTTAGCTTGAGAAGCCAAAGGTCTCTGGAGCCCTGGGGAGGTGCTGGAGCCAAGCTGTGACCAGGTGGCAGGGTGGGGCAAGGATTCTCCTCTGAAAGCTTCCTGACAGCTGTGTATACAGAGACAGTGGGTTTCCTGCCCCCTCCTCAGGGCCTATCTTCTTTGCAAAATAGAGATAATGAGAATGAGATTTCACTGCACATAATAGGTGTCAAATAAATTCTGGCTCCATGATTGCTGGTAGCAGTCCTGATACACATTACACTCCATAGGGGCTTTCAAGAGCAGCCTAAAGTCTTCATGGAGGAGCTTGTGTCCCAGAAGAACACAAGGGGACAGTGTGTGTAACCCAGATCTAGATCCAAGTGTGACCCTAGGCAAGCTCTTTCTCCTCCTCAATCCCAATGGCATGCTTGGTAGTGGGTAGCCTTGGCTATCAAGTATAAGCACTCATGAAAATCTCTTCTGTGAATCAGTGTTAAACCTAGTCCTTTTTGTTTGTTGTTGTTTTGTTTTTGAGACAGGATCTCTTTACATAGCCCTGACTGTCCTGTAACTCACTATTTAGACCAGGCTGGCCTCAAACACACAGAGATCTTTATGTCTTTACCTCCCAAGGGCTGGAATTAAGGGCCAGTGATAAGCCTGGTTCTTAACCAAACAGATCTCCTTTTTCTTTTGTTTCAACAAATGGCCCCTCTGCTTCTCTAGACAGGAAACATTACCTCCGTTTGTTTGACGGAAAACAGAGGAAGTTCAAGGCCACACAGATAACCAGTCTTAGGATAGCTGGGGGAAGGTGTCTCAAACTCAAATACCTAGGTAGGTGATAAGGTCAGCTAGTTGTTTTAAATATATGTCTAGAACAATGGGTAGTGGTAGACTCCCCAGAAAGTAAAGTTACTTGAAGGGATTTCAATTCCCAAATGTTCACACTGCTCTGTTCTTGCTTTTTAATTAAAAATACCCCAGGGGATGAAGAGTGTGGCCCAGAGTTAGTACTCTTGATTAGCATTCAGGGAGGTTCTGGGTTCCATGTCCAGCATGCTCATGTGCATAGGACATGAGTGCACAGGCACACGAGCCCGCGCACGCACACACACACACACACACACACACACATACACACACACACCACTGAGAGAAGAGGGGGGAGGAAGAGAGGGAGGATATATAAGAGAAGAAATACAAGCAAACAAGACCACTCACCTTTAATCCCAGCACTCAGGAGGCAGAGGAAGGCAGATATCTGTAAGTTCGAGGCCAGGCTAGTCTCCATTGTGAGTTCCAGGACAGCCAAGGCTACACAGAGAAACCCTGTCTCAAAAAAAATAAACAAAGAACAAAAGAAACAAAGACAACACACCACCACCACCACCACCACCACCAACAACAACAACAAAAAGAAGGTCAAGTTTGAAGTCTCTCTGGGCTGTAGTAAGCATAAGGGAAGCTGCCCTACATACTGAGACTCTCTGTCTTGGAGCTGGAGGCATGGTTCAGGGGGAGAGCACTTGCCTAACATACACAAAGCCATAGGTTCAATTCCTCAGCACAACACAATAAGGATAAAATGAGAATCCAATGATAACAACAAAACCCCCATAAAAACAAACGTCTCCCTCCAGCACCCCAGATACATTGGCCTTTGATCTGAGTTTGAGACTCCTGCAACAAGGCTGTGTGTCTGGGTTTCCGTGTGGCAGCATGCCCACCTTCTAGCCCTCCTACATGCATCCTACTAAGGGTGTTCACCCGGTTCTCAGCAGACCAAGTTTGGTGCTGAGGCTGCTGACAATGATCCCTAAGCTCCTGGTTCTCATCTTGAAGTATGTACATTCTTGGTCAGCTTAATCCAGTCATGCTCTGATAGGCTGCTTAGAAACTTCTATGGCTGGGGGGTTCCCTCTCGAGTGATCTGTGGAATGGCTCAATGGTTAAGAGCACTAGCTGCTCTTTCAGAGATCCTGGGTTCAGTTCCCAGCACTCACGAAGCAGCTCACAACTGTCTGTAACTCCAGTCCCAGGGGATCCGATCTCTTCTTCTGGCCTCCATGGGCATTGCATGCATCATGTGCACAGTGATAAATGCAGGAAAAATACCCCATACATATAAAACAAAAATAAAGGTTAAAAAGAGAGAAGAGAAGGGGTTAGAGAGATGTCTCAGAAGTTAAAAAAAACTGGCTGCTCTACCCAAGTTCAATTCCCAGCACCCACATGACTGCTCACAACCATCTGTAACTCTGGTTCTATGGGATCCAACACTCTCACGTAGACGTACATGCAGGCAAAACGCCAATGTGTATGAAATAAAAATAAATTAATTTCGAGAGAGCAATTCTGGGTGTGCCTGTGCATCTTGGCACTTTGCACATGATTTCAAGGCTATTCTACCCATACCATAAACATACAGGAATTGAGATAGAGTCTCACTGGCCCAGGCTGGTATTGAATTCCTGGGTTCTGGCAATGGTCCAGTCTCTGGTTCTCAAGTAGCTGAATGCCAGACCCACTACTGCTGGTGTGAGTCTGTTTCCTCTTCTGTGCAGTGGCTTGTGGTGAGGTAGCAATAAGAGAAGAAGCAGCAGTAAGAGAAGCAGTAAGAGAAACCAGCTCTCAAAGCTATCCAACTCCAAATCCCTGAAGCCTAGGGATATCTTCATATACAGCAAAGGGGGTGTGGGTGTTATAGATGTGTTTAAACAAAAGGTCTTGTTGGGATGAAGCGTTCATTCAGATTATCAAGGGGCTAAGGTGCAGCCCTGTGTTCTCAGGAGAGGAGGGAAGACCAAGGGAGGAAGTAGAGCCAGACAGCGAAGCAGCTTCGTTGCTGTTTGCTTTTTGTTTTGTTTTCCTTTTCCAACAGGTCCAGGAAAGGAGAGAGAGAGAGAGAGAGAGAGAGAGAGAGAGAGAGAGAGAGAGAGATATGTCTAATGCATCTGGAAAGACCACTCACTGTGCTTGGCTTATGAGAATAAAGATGCCATGTTCAGAAAGCAGGTCTGGAGTCACTGTTGAAAGCAGGCTTGAAACAACAAGTGCCTAACTGCCCTGCTCTCTGTCTAGAATTTGTGCTTCCCGACAGTTGGCAGGGAGGACCTAGGGCGGGTCTTGGCTTTGTCATTATAGGTAGAGAACCTTCATAGATGTGGTGGGCTAAGAGAGAAGCAGTCAGGGTATATAGGATGAGGTGGAAGGGATGAAGTATCCGGTACAAGACAAAAGCGCTGAACTTAGCACAACACTCACACTCCAGATGCCAGATGAAGAAACAGGACTGAAAGGGTGACTCATTTTTGTCAAGTCACCTAGGGACTTGGGTGCTTGGACCTTCATCTAGCAAAGAATGAATGGCTCGGGCTTTGATGAAGCAAATAACTTGTGTTGCCTTGAGCAGGGGAGCAGAAGCCTTGGGGTAGCTAGCCATGGCTCACAGGTCTGTCTATAAGTGAATTGGTTCATTTACTAATCCATTCAAAATTCTGTTACTTAAAATCTGTTGATGGCTTATTTCCCACTGCACTAAGAAGGCAGCCCACTTCCTTCAGGTTCTTTGTAGTCCTACAGGCCCTGATCTTAGATTAGAATTCCGCATGCCCACTTCTTATCCCATTGGGTATGGCCTCCTTACAGCTGTGCTTATTCATCAAGACCACTCCTGCCTCGGGGCCCTTGCACTTGTCTTTTCCTCTCAAAGAATGCTCTTCCACGTGCTGCTGGTGCAGGCTCAGTTATTTGTTCAGACAGGCCTTCTCTCACTCGCAGCTAAATCCATCACTGCACCTGCTGATTTTCTTCCTAGCACTTATTTCTCTCTAAAATTATCTTCGTTATGGACCTGATCATTGTTGGCTGTCTGCGTCTCCCCTACACAATGCCAGCTCCTTGACAAGCAGGAACCGCATTACTTCAGTACCCAACAAGGTGCCACATGTGCGGTGACTACATTTCACATCTAACTTGAGGAAATTTGAAACTGATTCTCGAACCAAAGAAATGGTCACAGGTGAGGGCCGCATGGTGGTGGAGTGAGCGGGGTATGGGGGTGGGGGAAGCCTGGCCCAAGTCTAAGTCCGAAATCCTCAGCGATTGATTACCAGACCAAGTCCTGTGACTGTCCCCAGGCCTTTCTCGCTGGGCTGCACCTTCAGGCCCTCTGCCAAGCCCCTGCCCCCAGACGGACATGGGGCGTGCAGTGGGGCGCGCAGGCGCCAGGGGGCGCTGTCGGGGCGCAAACGGCCCACCTGGCACCCGAGGCCACGAGCGAGAGCTGCCTGGCCGCCCGGGAACTTTTTTCCTCGCGCTCTCGCTCCCCTGCTCCCCCCGCACGTCGCCCGCCCGCCGCTCTTCCTGAGTGGAGAGGATCGCATTTCTCTCAGGCTCCCGCGGGCATCACGCAGGCCCGTCAGGGTGCGCGGTCAGGGCCCGCTACGCGCGCCGCCGGCTCCCGGCGCCCCCGTGCCGCCCCCGCTTGCGCCTGGGCTCGGACAGGCCGCTTGCAGAGCCAGGCGGTGGTGGTGGCGGCGGCGGCCAGGGTAGCTGGCTGCCTTGTCGAGGTCCGAGGAGGGGGCGCCGCGGCCCACCCTCCTTCCCGCCTGGGCGGCCGCCGCGCAGGACACCCATGGGCGCGCGGGCCTCCGGGCCGCGAAGTCGCAGCGCCGGACGCCGGGCCCCGAAGTGACCGCGGGCTCCGAGGTGAGCGGGGCGCCCGGCGCGGGGACAAGGACCTGGGCGGGGGCGGCGCGAGGCTTGGGGACCCAATGGGCAGGGGTCCGGGCGGAGGCGGGGGCCGAGCGCGAGTGGGGCGCGGACGCGGGGTCGCGCGGCCTGGCTTTGTGTGGCGCCGGCGTGAGGCCGCTGGTGGCCGTGTTGGAGCTGCATGAGGGTATTCTGGAGAGTCG
>CM052710.1:57290418-57297918 GCA_028551405.1 Uromys caudimaculatus | reverse complement strand
AAACAGGGAGTCCAATGCTTAGTTCTCTTCTGGCAAGGTGGAGGTCAGTAGGGGGAAGGCATATGAAAATGACTGGCTTCTGGCCACAGTTTCTGTTTGCAAAGGGACTTTGCCCCAGTGATGAGAGTGGACCCTAAGAAAGTGCCCAGCAACTTGTGATTTAAGTGGCAGTGTGACCAGTTCATTTGTCCATTCACTTATGCTGAGTGATTCAGGGGCAAGGGTTATGGCCATCCATCCCTAAGGCCACATGTCTGTGTACCGTGTGTGTGTACCTGCTGTCTATGGAGGTCAGAAGAGGGTGTTAAAACCCCTGGAACTGGAGTTGCAGTGGATTTGTTTAAAAAGTATGTTTTATTTTTGTGTATGTGTCTGTTTGTGGGTATGCCATGTGCTGCCCTAGTGCTGGAGTTACAGGTGATTACAAGCCACCCTCATGTGGGTGCTGGGCTCTGCATTTCTGACCTCTGGAAGCAGCATGTGCTCTTTTAACTGCTGAGCTCTCTCTCCAGCCCCTCCTAGGCATAGTTCTTAGCACCTTGGCTGCGGAAGTTCTGACCCAAGTTATATTGCTTGGGCAGGTTACCTATCTCTTTTGCTCATTCTCCTTGTTTATGAGGCAAAAGGCAGGGGAGCACCCTTCCTTGTAGGCATTCCTAATGGCAGAATGAAGAGATCTGAGTTCACAGAGATGAAGCACTGTAGTGTCTGATATGTACAAAGTGCTTTCTTAGCTAGGCTGTGGTGGTGCATGCTTTAATTCCAGCACTCAGGAGGCAGAGGCAGGTGGATCTTTGCGTTTGAGGCCAGCCAGGGCTACAGAGGGAGTTCCAGGACAGTCAAGGCTAGATAGAGAAACCCTGTCTCGAGGAAAAAAAATGAAAAAAACAAAACCAGTCAAACAAACAAACAACCTTAAAACAAAGTGCTCTATTCAGAAATGTCTTTTCTTACTTGCTGTTGCCTGGGGGAGGTCAATCTAGCTAGCCATACTCCTTCCAGAAGTACCATCTACTGGAAAGAGGTAGTGGTCCCTGGCTCTGATAGAGCAGTCAACTCCTGGACCAGTACTCACTGCTACCCTACCCTAGACAGGCTACCAGGGTAATGTAAGACTGGCCAGAGAGAGCCTCTGTGAGGCTGAGAAGATGAAACCCCTATCTGGCATCAAGTGTTGAAGAACTTTGACATCCAGTGTTAAAGTCAGAAGTGTTTTATAGTTTAGTCACAACCGTCAATTACCAGAGGCCACCAGACTGTTCCTATGTGATTTTATGGAGGTCCTTCAACCTCCTAGAACCCCTGCATCCTCACTTATTTTTTTTTTAAGATTTGTTTATTTATTTTATGTATATGAGTACATCATTGCTCTCTTAAGACACATCAGAAGAGGGCATCAGATCCCATTACAGATGGTTGTGAGCCACCATGTGGTTGCTGGGAATTGAACTCAGGACCTCGGAAGAGCAGTCTGTGCTCATAACTGCCAAGCCCCCCACATCCTCACTTATTAAATGGCCAAAGCACCTATGAAATATTTTTTAAAACATCTGTGATCCATATCTAGGGTGGGGAAATTATATTTTGTGTGCTAATTGCTCTGTCACCAAATGCTGCAATTGATTAGCTCTGGCATAGAGCTCAAATGGGCCTGCCTTCTGGGAGCTTCTAGTCTAAAAGGGAAAATGATCCATGTTCACGATTAGGATAAGATAACTTCTTATCTTATCTAGAACCACCATGCTCTAAGACAGCAGAGTTGTGCATTTGCTTATTTCTGGGACACTGGGGTAGGCTATGGAGAGGAGGCTATCAATTTGAGGTAATTTTGTCACTTGGGGGATGTTTGAGTCATGTCTGGAGGAATTCTTGGTTGTCTCAGCAGAAGACTGCAGTCCACAGTCGCTATAACAACAAACCAGCTGGCCAAGACATCTATAACACTGAGGGTTCAACAAGCCATACAGATACAGCCCTGCCATTTTGAAGTGTCCAGTCTGGTGGGCATACTGGCACTGCAGAAAGGATGGTAGTAATCACAATTGCATGATGAGTTGTGACGTGCTAAGCTCTAAGGAAAGTGCGGAACCAGCAACGGTCTTCTGCAGTCCTTCTAGTCCAACACGGTGGCCCAATCTCTAAGCTTCAGAGGTGGAGGGGAAGTGTATCATTTCGAGGCTGGCTGCCAGAAAAAGGCTCCTAGGTCAACCTTAAGGACCCGGGAGAAGCTTCCAGAGGTGGAGAGATGCTAATGAGAGACCTCTTTCTCTCTGTCTGGTTTAAGGAACTGTAGCTCCTCTGCTGTCCTGTGGAGACAGAAGACCAGGTTAAATATGAGCGAATAGAGGCTATTGCTGTCCAGGCTGCTCTGGGACTAAACCCTAGATTCTGGCCTTTGGATTACATCCTCTAATAGGTGGGGAGAGAGAGCAGAGGAAGAACAACATTTTCATGTCGAGCACAGAGAGGAGTGGGGATGGGAAGCAATCCTATGTGTGATACCTTTGAGACAGCACAGAAAATCCCCACTGTGGCTCAAAATAGCACTAAAAACAGAGAGTTTGCCAAATCAGACTTTGCATAACGTTGACGGAGCTGGCTTTGTTCCCTTGGGGTGACACTGTTTCCTGGGAGCTTAGGGACCTCAGGTGGGGTGGCCATGGCCTTTATCAGAAGTTTCTAGAGGTCAGAGATGGGAAGAGATGCTGTCTGTAGACAAAGCCAGTTGGTGAAGGCAAAGAGAAGGGAGCTTTGACTCCTCTGATGAGTGAAGGCCTGTCTCTCATCGCCAGGAGAGCTATCATTTAATCTGTGCTTGTTTGTGCCAGCTATTGGGTGGTCCTCTCTCTTATTAACTGTTCTGTCAAAGAACTAAAGCTCAAAAAGGTTAAGAGACCCACATGAGCTCAATCAGTTGAGAATCACAACTACTGGGCTCCAAATGAACCCTGCTTACCACCTACCCCTTTATATTAGTCACTCACCCATTTCATAGATAATCAGCTGCTGTGAACTGACACTGTTAGGGTAAGAACATTTTAAGGTTTGGAGACAGACAGCCCTGAGGTTGAATTCTGACTAGGGAGGTTTTTCTTCCTGTGGGTTTTTCTTTTGGTTTTCTCCATTCTTGGGTGGGCATAATATTTTCATCCTGGAAGTGACCATAGGGGTTAAACTCAGCCTGGAAAGGGAAAGAGGCCCCAGGGAGGTAAGGACCCGCCCTGGGCCACCCAGCTTGGCAGGGTGCAATAAAATCGCTCTGGTGGAGGAGCCAGGCCAGATTGCCTATCTCTGTGCTATATCAGTGTCGAATTTCTTTATTTGAATGGGGAGAGAGGGCAGCCTCCCTCTGCAGGTAGAGAAGGTGGTGTGGAATGTGGCTGTTTGTTTTTCTTTGCCTGTGAAAGTCTTATTTCATCTCACTTGGCTGTGCAGAGCTTCTGAGATACAAGATGTTCTCTGGGGTGCCTAGCTAAAGTGGACACTGAGAGGGCACCCACCAACTGAGTGGGAACTGGGAAGCATCATCCTTCTGCCTGCTCCAATGAGGCCCCCTGGTCCCCTTCATCTCCATATCTCCTGGCAGACTCCAGGTTGCTTAGAAGGCCACAGCCTTCCCGACAAACAAATCTGGTTCACATGGAGAGGGGGAGAATAGCAGAGTCTATCTGGTCTTCTTTCTCTACCCAGCATTGCCCACCCAGCTAGCACCCTTTATTCTGAGACACCTTGAAGGGGCACCAGTGTCATCGTTATTTGTCAAGTCATCAAACTGAGAGCTCCTTGTACTAGGGAGGTGGATTCTTTCTGCAATGGCTGCCCCTCTTTCCCTTCGGCCCCTCCTCTTCAGCCCGCTGGCGGCTGGGAGAGGAAGCCCTGCCGGCAGGTAGTAGAGAAAAGACATAGGATCCAGGAGGGAGTCGCAGTGAAAGCAAACAAACAGGTCTTTGTGTGGCTTCAGATTGGCGGCTCAGAAGGGAAGCCAGACCTGTGGTAGGCGAGAGAAGGATGAGGTATGGGAGGTCGAGCCGTAGTTGGGTTGTGGGTAGCCAGAGCTGGATGACGAGGCCCGTTCCTTGTAGACAGGCAAAGCTTGGGCCCTGCCACTTGACTTCTGAACAGATCTAACGGACTTACTCCCTGGAACTATCACACCTTAGGACTGTTATGGGCCTAGCCAGTGTCGAGCTCCCATCCCACTTTGCTGCCTCTGGCTGCTAGGAAGAAGTGGAGTAGTGGGGAGGGAATCATGGCCACCCGGGAGGACAGACTTTTCTGAACCAGAAACACGGCGGGAATTCCAGTGGGGAGGCAACCCTGTGAAGCAGGAAGGTTTACTGTGCAGTGACAGGCAGTGGGTGTCGGTAGGTAGAGATGGTATCTCAAGCCCCCACGACTGGGAGCCAAAGCCCTATCACTGGAGCAGGCCACCAGGTTGGGGGCACAGGCCCGAAGACCTGTTTACCCATACAGCATATGAGGGGTCGTCTTGGGTAGTATTTGTAGTGGAGCTGTATTTATTATCGTAGTGAGAACACCCGCACCAGCCGGGCTGCTCAGACCAGGACCTAAGTCCACGGTTGTGCGGTCGGGCTAGACGATCAGGCAGCTGCGTGGTTGCTCCGGGGCCATTTCCTCTCCTCTCCACGACCTCGAAACGGGCGGCGGGAGGGCAGACGCCCGCGCTTCCTGCCCGCCAGCCCCCGGCGCCCCCCTAAGCGGCGTTCCACCCGGGAGGTGCACGGGGCGGGGTGGGGTGGGGCGGGCACTGAGTCACCATGGCAGCGCCTGGCCCGTCATGCTCCGCGCTGCTGGGACCGGCATCCAAGGCCCCGCCCCTGGCAGAGCCGGGCCCCTTTCCGGGAATGCAAAGCTGGAGGCGTGGCTTCCAGACCTGCTAAGGTACTCTCAGGCTCTTGGCCTGTGTTCTACTGTCTAGCAAAGAGGAGGGTTACTGCTCTCCCCCTTCCCCGGGGGCCACAGCCTTGGTGCTTCTTTGCGCTGTCCTTCACGGACGAGGCACGGGGAGCACCCCAACACTCTCTTACCCTGGCAGAACTGTACCCAGAGGTACCCGCCGGTCCTCGACAGAGCCCAGCACTTGGCCTCTTGCAGTTGGCAGACGTTTGGTCGCCTGGCCAGGAGGCACATTCTTACATTCTGAGCCCGGGCTCCATCGCCTGGGGAAACCTCTAACTGAACTTTGTTGCCAAGTTTGCCCCCTGTAATGCTGCTCTCTCTCCACATGCTTTTCATGCCTTGAATCCCTAACTTCACCCTCCTGATCTGCTTTCTTTCCACTAGTCCAGTAAGAGGCTCCAATTCAGTTGGCTTCTGCCCCCTTCTGCTTGTATGGAGCAGGCAGCTAAATTTAATACTGGTCTTTGGGTCTTGGCAAAAAGATTGCCTCTTAAGCTGCCTCACCCAGGGCACACACAGGAGGATGAGAGTAGGTTTTTATGGCAGCAGAAAGATGTATCTTGATGTATCATACGTAGGCCAGCAGTAGTGGTACACACTTGTATCTCTAGCACTTCAGGAAGCTGAGGTTGATAGGCTAGCAAGATTGAGGTCAGCCTAGACTGTATAATGAGGAGGTCCTGTGTTTGAAAAAAAACAAAACAAATCTTCCCAACTCTTAAGTATTTTTTAGTCTGATAATCTGAGTATGTTGACTGTAGAGAAGTTAAAAAGTAGGAGAACCAGACCCACCCATGCCTGTCATCCCAGCTCCTTTCCAGGTTGAGTGCAGCAGGAGTCCAGAATTAGCCTGTGCAACATACCAAGACCTTTATCTCAAAAAAGAAATAGTGCCAGTGAGTGGCTTAGCAGTAAAAGGGCTAAAAAGCCTTATGACCTGAGTTCACTTGTGGTTGAAGAAAGCTGACTCTGGCAAGTTTTCCTCTGTGCACACACACACTCACGCTATGTGTGTATGTATATCCTAAATTCCCGAAGAACAATATGGGATGAGCACAACAAATGCAAAGAATGAAAGAGTCATGCTGTATGTTTGGAGTTGTAAAGTATTTGATGACTTTAATAGCTTTTTTCTTGCTATAAAAGGAGAACAGGCTTATTATAGAACTTTTGGAAAACATGAGTTAAAAGGAAGAACTTTACCTGTGCTCTGGTCTCTAAAGGCAGCTGCATTGCCTGTCATAGGGTTATCCCTGCTATGTATGCTACCACTCTTGTAGGTACCTGAAGTGTATACTCTGCCTTTCTCATATAATGCCATACAAGGTATCCTCTGTTCTGTGTGTCTGTGGGGATCGTAGATGGGGAGTCTTAACCTTAAGAGAAAGAGCTTGCAGCCTGTTGGCTACCCAGGTAGTCACTTTGCTCATCTCTCTGTGCACAGACCATTGGCAGGTCTCTTTTCCTGCCTCTAACCTCTAACAAGTGTCTTGGACCAGGAGTCTTTCTTACAAGAGGCTGAGGAAGCTGCCTATTCTGTACAGGGATCCCGAAGGCTCTTGGCCCATGCTGAGCCCTGGGCTCAAGCAAAGACTTTGATTTGGCCAGACATACAGGACTGGAAAGGATCAAACCCAGCTTCACCCAGAGCCAGGCAACCTTCCCTCATACCTAGAGGCTAGTGTTCATATCCTGACTATTCTTTTTGTCTGGTCTTGTTGAGAATCAGGATCTGCTGTCCTAGCTCCATTGCCTCTCACTAGAGGATGCAGGTCTGGCACAGGGCACAACCTTCCTATGTCCAGACAACCTCCAGACCTGGCTTTGAACTACCCTGCCCTCATCCACCCTGTAGCCAGCCTCTTTTCTTCTTTTGTCTTCACAAAAGTGCAGTCTTAGCCACCCAAGCCCTCTGAAGTGGGCCTTGGAGGATCTCAGCTGCTAGATAGATTGCACTGGAAAGGCTTCTAAGACTGAGGGTGGAAAGCTTCCTAGACAGAAGAATGTTGAATTTGCATTTTGAGTGGCAGTGAAATTCAACAGATGGAAAAACCATAGAGTGTCCCTTGCCTGACACAGGGGCATCAGGAGTAGTACCAGACCCTCCCTGGTCATTACCTGCCACCCTCAATGTGTGCTATTGAAAATGTACAGTAGGAAAAAAAAAGAAAAGAAAATGTACAGTAGGCATGTTGTCAGCATGCAACTAGCAGTCTGTAAATTTTATTTTATTAATAAGCTTATTGATGTAGTGGCTATTAAAGAACAGTTCACTTTACCTGCATGGATGAGTCTGCCAGGTTTGGCTAAGATTCTTTGTCTGCACGTGATTGATTTATCTGAGTTCCTTCCTGTGGGCTGGGTATCACCCCTGTGTGGAATTTAACCATCTGAGGAGGTGGGTACATGCCTCCAGATGTGAAATCATGGTCGTATCAGTCTTCTCCTGATCCCTCTCTTTTTTTTTTTTTTTTTTTTTTGATACTTTATTTACATTTCAAATGTTTCCCCTTTTCTGGGTCTCCTCTTTGGAAACCCCCTATCCCCTCCCCAACCCGCTTCTATGAGGGAATTCCACCT
>CM052710.1:57119444-57289918 GCA_028551405.1 Uromys caudimaculatus | reverse complement strand
GTGGCTTATGCTCTAAGATCAAGAATAGACAAATGGGACCTCATGAAATTGCAAAGCTTCTGTAAGGCAAAGGACACTGTCAATAGGACAAAACGGCAACCAACAGATTGGGAAAAGATCTTAACCAATCCTATGTCCAATAGAGGAAGAACTCAAGAAGTTAGACTCCAAAAAACCCTCATTTTTTTTGAAACAGGGTCTCACTATGTGGTTCAGCTGGCCTTAAATTGATGGTAATCTTGCTGCCTCGATCTCCTCAGTGCTGGCGTGCAGGTATGTGCCACTGCTGCCCTTTGTTTATTTATCTGTAGTTATTCTTTTCTTGTTTTCTTTCTTTTTCCAACAAGGTCTTTATATGTAGTCCAGGATAGCCTCAAACTCATGATTCCTCTGCTTCAGCCTCCCAAATAATAGGGTTATCACAGTGGTTCTCAACTTCTTAATGCTGTGACCTTTTAATACAGTTTCTCATGTTGTGGCGACCCCTAACCATATAATTATTTCTATTCCCACTTCATAACTGTAATTTTGCTATTGTTGTTATGAATCATAATGTAAATGTCTGTTTTTTTCCAGCGGGGGTCAGGTGACCCTGTGAAAGGGTTAGGGGACCCTGTGAAAGGGTCTGTGGACTGCAAAAGGGGTCTTGGCCCACAGGTTAAGAACCACTGTGCTATTTGGGGTTTGTCACTATGTCCAAAAAGGTCATTGGCTGTGGGTGTGTGTGACTGCTATTCTTGGTTGTCAGCTTGACTACATCTGGAATTAACTAAAACCCAAGCACCTGTGAGGAATTTTTCTTAATTAAATAATTTGAAGTAGGAAGACCCATTTTTACCTCAGATCTTTTGAGGTAGGAAGATCTAACACCACTACCACCACCCCTTTGTTTATTTTGTGTGTGTTTTTTTGGTGTTTTTTTGAGATAGGGTTTCTCTGTAGACCAGGCTGACCTGAAAGTCAGAGATTCAGCTGCCTCTGCTTCCCAAATGCTGGGATTAAAGGCGCGCACCACCATACCTGGCCATCCTTTGATCTGGATCACATCTTCTGCTGGCAGCCTGTATAAAGGACATGAAAGAAGGAAGTTTGCTCTCTTTGCCTGCTTGCCCTTATTCCTACTGGCAAGTCTATTCCTTCACTGGAATTAGAGCCTGCTTCTTTGGGATTCTGGCATATACATCTAGACCAGCTGAGACATCTAGCCTCATGTACTGAACAACTATTGTATTCTTTGACCTTCTGTTGGTAGACAGCCATTGGACTAGCTGGACCACAGCCTGAAGGCCACTCTAATAAATTCATTCTCTTTCTGTCTCTTTGTCTCTCTTCCTTCTCTCTCTCTCTCTCTCTCTCTCTCTCTCTCTCTCTCTCTCTCTCTCTCTCTCCCCCCTCCCTCCTTCCCTCCCTCCCTCTCCACCCCTCTCTCTCTGAGTTCTGTTCCTCAGGAGAACTCTGACTAATAATTCAGTATGATAGAGGAGCTGCTGGTTTTGTCAAGTTTCCAAATCATCCATGCCTTAGTTACCTGTAAGGGCTTGTGTAGTATGTGAGTTTGTGCTCAAGCATAAGTGGATGCTGTCTGGTGGCTATACATCTGTATTTATGGTAGGGAGCAATATATGGTTTTATGGGTATTGTCGTGGTTGGTGGATTCTCCTGGGTATGGCTCAGTTTGTGTGCATGTGTGCCCCATGGAATGAAGCACCTCTGCTTTGCCACCATGCTGTACCCTCAGCCTCTATGTTGTTAGTATTGGTGTTTCACAGCAGGCTTTGAACTGCCAGTCTATGTGCTTCCATTTCCCAAGTGCTGCACCACTATATCTCTTGTCACTATTGGGTAGTGGCCACAAGCAGAGTTGCTCTTTAAGGGCATTTGTCCTTATGTCCTGGGAGGACTAGGTTTCTGGCCATCCTTGGTGACCTCAGTGTAGCTGGACCATGGATCCAAGAAGGGTTTTGGTGGTTGAGGGTCATTTAACTTTCTTTTGGTAGAACTGGGTCTTCCTATCCTGTGGTGCCAAGACCAGAGGATATTGGGGAAGGGACATCACAGTGGTCCAGGCCCATTTTTCATAGATGGAGAAACTGAGGTCTGGAGGGACACACAGCTTTTTAATGACCAAGCCAGGTGCAGAACATGTGTTCTACTATGGGGCTCAGTTCTGAGGCAGCCCTTGCTCCTTGCATGGATCTCTATATCTTTTCTGGAACACAATAGGTGGGCCTCTGGCCCCTTTGGTTCCTTTCACTGCTGCTGGTGGCAGACTTAGAGCATGGAGACCTGCATGGCCAAAGCAGAGAGGGCTGGGGGGTTGTTATGGAGTACTAACCAGGACTCAAACACAGCAAGGAGTGATGAGGAACTCCGCATCCTGAAGCCTATACCTTTCCTTTAGTAGCTAATATCCCTGTGTTGTTACCCTACTGGGTTGCTCAGGGACTTGGGGTCAAATACCTCTGCAGAACAGCTGGTAGCTGAGGGATGGGCTAGCCTTCTGATTAGGGGAAGGATGTTGAGTCTTTCCCCTTGGCCTGCTCAGTTCAGTTGTGAAAGGGCAACAGTGAAACCCAGGTCCCCTTGGCTATGACTAGGAGGCAGGAAAGGCCACAGAAGAACAGAGTTTTCTTTGCCATTGTGGCTGTTTGTAGCAATAATATATTTCATCTGGTAAACAGCTGTGTGTGGCAGACCAATTGTGTGCAGGCACTGAAATTATCTGTTGTCTCTATGATCCCTGCTCATAATGAGGGATGGCCAGGATGAGCCTGTAATTGAAGAGCCTGCCTACCTGTGTTGTCATGCACTCATATATTCATGTGAGAATGTACCTTGTTCACAAGCCAAGGAAGAGGCCAAGAAGGGTGTAGTACTTCTCTCTCTCTCTCTCTCTCTCTCTCTCTCTCTCTCTCTCTCTCTTTTTTTCGAGACAGGGTTTCTCTGTATAGCCCTGGCTGTCCTGGAACTCACTTTGTAGACCAGGCAGGCCTCGAACTCAGAAATCTGCCTGTCTCTGCCTCCCAAGTGCTGGGATTAAAGGCATGTGCCACCACTGCCTGGCAGGTATAGTACTTCTCATGGAAACAGGAGTCTTGGTAGGATAGGGACTAATATGGCCACTGTGGAAAGAAAGGTACAGCTAGTCAGTGCCACTGATTGCCCATGTGGTCACAGGCAGATAGCTGCCCACCTTCTATACTATACGATACGATATGATACGATCTATAGGCTCCTCAGAGGCTGACAGTTTCCTTGTAACTCAAGCTGAGAGTAACTCAGGTGGTCAGAGAGAGTCTCCTTTCCCAGTGCTCTTCCCCTTCACCCAAGGTTTCAGTATCTCTTGGCTACAGCTCCTTTTGGAATTCACCAGGCTCTGTCCCAGGGGATGCCTACAGCACAGCTACTTCAGGCCCCACCTGCCATCTCTTCTTAGCCCTTTTGCTGTCCCAACCACCCAACTTGAGCTGAAGAAAGCACTCAATAGATGAAATCAGAGGATAGGCCCTGTCTCTTCCCTCCTGATGCCAGACAGCATTCAGTATTAATGCATCCATTCATTTATTCATGTGTCCAGTATTTTTGAATACCTGTTAGTAACCAGATACAGCTACTATGTTAACATGTATGTTAGCCCGAGGGGTCCTCCTGTCACATGCAGCCCACAAACCTAATTCCTATTGTTTTTGTTTGTTTTTAGTGTTTTTGAAACAAGGTCTTACTGTCATCTAGGATGGCTTGGAATTCATTATGCAGCCCAGACTGGTCTTAAATCATAGTCATCTTCCTGCCTTAGTCTCCCAAGTGCTGAGATTACAGGCATGGACAACCAGCTGCTTCATACTTATCTTGAAGTCTACCCATTGGTTAGGAAGTGGGGGTAAATGCTTAAGCAATTCATCTGAAATTTCCAATTTTACCATCCTAGATGGGTGAAGCTTTTCTCACCATCTCTCTTATTGTTCCTCTTGGCTGTGTCCCATATGGTAGTAGGACTTCCTGGTTATGAGCCCTGACTGAAGTTGAAATCCTTATTGTGGCTTTAAAGAAAGAAAATTCACATGGTGGTGGAAGTGGTGGCACACACCTTTAATCCCAGCAGTTGGAAGAGGCAGGTGGATCTCTTGAGTTTGAGGCCAATTAGACTACAGAGCTAGTTCTAAGACAGCCAGGGCTACACAGGGAAAGCTGTCTCAAACAAAACAAAACAAGCAAACAAACAAACAAAAATATGGTTCAATGGGTAGGATGCTGGCTACCAAACCTGAAAACCTACCTGAATTTGATCCCTAGAACCTACATGGTGGAAGTAAAGAACTGACCCCTGCAGTTGTCCTCTAACTTGCACAAGGGTCACCCTCCCCCAAAATGTAAATAAAATAGATGATGCTTTTTCTCCACCCCCACCCCACCCCACTAAACTCCTGTCTGTTCACTCTTACTCCATTTCTTCTTCCCTCCTCATCTTCTATACCATTTGAGCCAGAATCCTCAAGCATAAGCAGTCCACATAGGGAAACCCTGCCCTAGGCCTGCCTCTGTGGGCCAGTGTTGGGGGCACAGACAGAAGTTAGATTCTGACACTGTCCTTTGTGAAGCCTGGCCCTAGAAAGGAATACTACTCTGCTGTGAAAAAGCTGATATACATGTAGGGTTTGATGTTCAGCTTCTTATCTTAGCTCAGAGTGCAGGGTGTGTGATAGTCAGAGGAAACAGCACCCAGGTGGAGAAATAGCTGGGGCAAGGGCCTGGCTGGCAGCACAAAACGCCTGCTTACTTGTGGACCTAGAAAGGTGAGCAGAAGTTTGTCGCCTGCTCAACAATCTTCAGTGGCACCCTATTAGGCTACCTGATTACCACTGGCAATCTAAGTTGCAGATTTATACTGGGGGTTTATTGTGTGCAGGGACTCAGGAGTCATGGCTGTGTGTATGTGTTTCATGGTAGTGGGCCCTGGTGGGTAAGCCTCTTCTAGGTGGCTGGAGTCCTAACATGCCTGGTCTTTAGATAGAAGTTAACCCCACCCTTGTCTTTGCCCCCAGATGTCCTTGCCAGTAAATGGGCAGGCTGCCAGGGTCACTAGGTGGCATCACAGCCAGCCAACCAGTGTACTCTGATTAATGGGGTGGTAGAAACCTGGAGGGATGTCTCTATTGGCTCATCTCAAGACCCTGCCCTGGCTGTCCAGGGAACATCGTGCAGCTCCTGTCACCCTGTGGGTTGAGTACTTCCTTGTACCTGAAGCTCTTGGTGCTTTATAGCTTGTTACCATCTTGAGGTGGATCCTGCTAATATCTCTGGCACATAGAACCACTGAAGCTATTGGGGAGAAGCAGAATGCCTAGAGCCATTCAGCTGACAGGACAGCTGACAGTCCATCAGAATGGATTTCAGATCCAGGCCTATAGTTTCTCCTAAACTAGGGTTCTGGAGGTGGGATGTATCCGGTGCTCAATAAATGCACATGGTTACCTGCATGACTAGGGCAGTGAGCAGTGCACTTTCCTTCCCAGCTTCCTATTGCAGGGATTGGGTAGCCAATAAACAAACTCAAAGACTCAGGCCTTCCAGGCAGAGGAGAGTTCCCTGGAGACTGGGGAGGGTCCAATTTGGCTCCATGTACCATGTACCATGTACCATGGAGGTACTGTGAGATAGGGCTGGTTTCTGATCAAGTCCATAAACATGTAAAGAATGGTTGGATTGCATACTTGTAACAACTGGAGAAGGGACAAGTCTCCTAACTTTTTATAATATGGAGGCCCAGCTGCAGCTCAGAAAGCAGTGAGCTGTGCTTCTGGCTCAGTGATGGGAACAGTGATGGTATGACTCCATTCTTTGTTGGGCACGTACTATTCATGTTGGAGACATATAAGTGCTAGGATTTTGGTCACACCCCCATTTTACAGGTTGAAAGCCATTAAGATCACAGAGTTAGGTCTTACAATTTTCTTAATACATTTTATTTATTGTATGTGTACATGTATGTATGTATGTATGAATGTATGCATGCATGCATGTGTGTGGAGGTCTGAGGACAACCTGTGAGAGTTGGTTCTCTCTTCTACTATGGGGGTTCTAAGAAGGCTTGGCAGCAAGCTCTTTTACCCACTGAGCCAGTCTGAAGGTCCTTGCTGGGTCTTTCAAATCGCAGTGACTCTTTTCTTTGTTCCATGTTGCTTCCCAGACCTCTTACACTCATGGCCCTATGTGGTTTATGGAAGGCCTCACTTTTTTGGAAGTCTGTGCATGGCATCTTGGTGTAGAGTCTTATATATTCTGTGCCTGTTTGGCCTCCCTGGCAGAGCTGTCCCTAGAAGCACTGAACTGGCTGGCTGTCAGCCCAGTTCCTCAGAACACAGCCAGCTGAATGGACCAGGGTCTGTGGTTCCAGTCTGGATGGGCGGTTGTATCCAAGCTTGGTGGTAGAAGTCAAGGCCTGGCCAGCATTGAGGTGTGTGGGAACCTGGGATTACCTGGAGCAAGTTTCGTGTTGGCCAATTTCTTTCAGGTTGTGTGACTTTAGTGAGTCTCTGGACTATAGACTTCAGTGGTCTTAAATGGAAAGTGGAGACATTGAGTGGGGTCTGAGCACAGTGCTACTATGAATACTGAAAGAACTTCTCACTTCAAGCCCTCTGGTCTACAGTAAAGTCCGCTCTTTTATGATAGGGATTACAGCTAGGACTGTATTTACTCTGTGGCAGTGGCCTGCTCTGGCCTTGTCATAGCTAGGGTGGGGTTCCTTCCCTCACAGGCCATGGCTACTGCAGTGAGAGGAAGCCTTACTACCCCGCGCATATGGATTTGTTTTGAACACTTGAGGGTGGTTCTGTAGTTCTTCCTTCTACCCCCCAGGCTCCATGGGCCTTACTATATAACTAGCTGTCCTGGAACTCACAGAAATCTGCCTGCTTCTCTGCCTCCAGAGTGCTGGGATTAAAGGCTTGCATCAGAACACTGGACACAACCTTAATTTTTAAGACACCATTTCTCATTTAACCTGAAGCTTCCTTAATAGACTAGGTTGGCTGGCCAGCGCACTCCTAGGATCTTGTCTTTTTCTTTCTGCTCTGGGATTATAAGCCTATGCCACCATGACTGGCTTATTATATGCATGCTAAGGATCCAAATTTAGTTTCTTATGCTTTCAATCAAGTACTTTAATCATTAACAGATCTCCTTAGCCCCAAGTGTCTTAATCCTCCCCCCATTGTTGTGATGAACTATCTGACAAAAGCAATTTAAGGGAGAAAAAAACTTAACCTGACTCACTGTTCATGACTTCCTACCATGAACCTGGTTACATCCTATCCACAGATAAGGATTAGAAAGCAGCAGGATAGCACACACCTAAATCAGAGGCAGGCCGATTTCTGTGAGCTCAAGGCCAGCCTGGTCTCCGTGGAGAGTTCTAGAGCAGCTAGGGTTTCGTAGTGAGAGTTCCTGCCCAGGAAAGCCTCATCTACACTAGGATGGTCTTTTCTGTATGAGTTAACAACATGAGGAGAACCTACAGGCTTGCCCAGAGGCCTGCCTCCCAAGTGATCCTAGAGCCTGTCGTCTTGACAGCAAACACTATCTGTCTCACTGGAGTCTCACTTTCTACCCCAGGCTAGCTCACACTGCAGTCCTTCTGCCTCAGTCTACTGAGTGCTGAGATTAAGTATGAGTCACCACACTTGACTAGTGAAGCTTGAACCCAGGGCCTTTAACTGCCAGAGAAGCACTGTACCACTGAACTGCAACACCAGCCCTTGTTATCTTTTATTTCTTTGTTTTGTTTTGTTTTGTTTTTTGTTTTGTTTTGTTTTGTTTTTGTGACAGGATCTCACTATGTAACTCTGGCTGTCCTGGAACTCACTGTGTAGACCAGGCTTGCCTCAAACTCATAGAAATCCACTTGCTTTTTGTCTCCTGAGTGCTGGGAATAAAGGCATTCACCATTATACTCGATTCTTTTTTGAGTTTTCATTTTGAGATGCTCCCACTCTGTAGCCCAGGCTGGACTTCCATTTGTGATCCTTCTGCCTTGGTCTCCTAAGTGCAGGAGGCACCAGACTATTATTGGGCCTGGCCAGTAAAGATGGAGCTAAGTGACAGATAATGGGCAGAAGTGGGGCTTTGGTCTTTAGTTCATGGGCTGTGGAGCACCAGTGCTTTGAGTTGAAGGCAAGGAGAGCATGCTGAGGTAGAAGATAAGGTAGCAGGCTGGGCGAGGTCCAGTGTGGAAAACGAGTGGAGAAGATCCCTGTATGCATAGTGGCATGGATGAATGTAGAATCAGAGAGCCATGGGCCTAAGCAATGTCCTGGCTGACATCAGGGTGTGGGCTGAATATCAGAGGACAGTAAAGACCAGCTAATACCCATCAGCAAATCCTTATTTGGGAGGCTTATGCTGAGAAGAGGGGTACATATTCCTCTTTAGTTCCTTTTCTTCATCTCAGGAGACTTCAAAGGCCACCTCATTATAAGGCTTTCCTGTCTTGAGTGGCAGGGTTGCGATTCACTCACAAGTCAGATACTTGTGGACCTGTGGCCTACTGCATGGGACAGGATGTGCTCTGTGGCCTGATGGAGTTTCTGACAGGGTGGAAGGGACACCATGAGGTAGATGGTGAGCAAGCCAGTTGAGCATAGTCCAGAGCATGTCAGAAGAGCAGAAGTGGAAAGAAAAGTGAGAGCAGAGAGGGGCTCAGCAACAGCATGGCATTTGTAGGTTGAAATTAGGGAGCCAGAGAAGGTGTATACTGAGATAGCAGCAGGTGAGCTGAGACTCAGGGCAGGAAGAACAGTGGAGGTGGTGGGGAGCAGCAGTGGAAGGAAGGTTCTGTGGTAGGAGTCTGCTTTGTTAATTGCAGTTTTGAGAACAGCAAGGGGACAGTTTGGCCAGAAAGGAGTGAGAGTGTTGAGCTGTCTGGGGAGCTCCAGGTTCCCTGAGGACTTAAGGGAGTTACATTCCGTGATGCAGTTCATTAAAGATTCTGGAGGCTATAGATTGGGTCCCCACCAGCATCTCCAAGAAATATGCTTGGGTGCCCCAGGCTTCTCAGGCCTGACTCTTCCTACTTCATACAGGGTGAGAGCCATGAGCAGAAGGGTATGGCAGAGGTGGGGGGGTGGAGGGTGCAGACTGGCTCCCAGCCAGTTCCCCACACTCCCACAACCTGAGATCACCATGTGACAGCAATGCCTGCTAATGGAGGGCCTGTCTGTGTACTAGTACCCTGCTAAGAAGCCCTGAGCAGGTGGTGGCTGCTATGCCTCAGGGGAACAGACTAAACTCAGAGAGCAGAGACTGGCTGGTCTCTTGTCCTTGAGAAGGATATTCCTCCCACTCCATGCTTTAGCCTAAAGGCTGGACTGCCTGAACCTAGCCACACCTGACCAGTGTGCCCCTTGAACCTACCACAGACTTGCCCTTTCATTTCAGAGGTAGGGAAACCGAGCTGAGAAAGTGGCCACAGGCTGCTTTGAAGATACAAGGGCAACCCTAGCCTCATTAGAGACAGAGCCTCCCTAGAAACTATGCATTTAGTAGTCATAGACCTTTGTGGTCGTTTTCTTAAGAGACCCAGGTCTCCTATGTCACTTGGCAAGTTCTCTGCTCAGCCAGGACCCAGGGTAGTTGCATATGCCTTTAATCCTGCAGAGGCCAGTGGATCTCTGTGATTTCCAGGTCATCCTGGTCTACATAAGTGAGTTCCAAGCCAGCTACATAGTATGAGTCTGTCTTTAAAAGAAAAAGAAAAAAAAAAAAAAAAAAAAAAAAAGCCAGCTGACTGCTCAAGCTTTCCCAGGAGCCCTTGTGTGCACAGGAGGGAGAAGGGGGTCTTATTTCCTTCTCCATCTTCCCACCCCCTCCCCAGATCCCTTCTCTTCATCACACGGTTTGTTTGGAGAATGACTCACAGGAATGCAGCAAAATCCTGAGTGTGGTGTACTGGAAACCTCTAGGGGAAACAGGATGGGGGAGGGGCTGGAGAGGCCTGGGACAGGGAACCGTGGGATGAAAGGAGGCCCTACTTCCTGACGATGAGTAGAGCTCATCTGGGCTCCAGCCCCTGATCTACCAGGTCTGTTTCCCCACTGCCACACATTTGCACCCGATGCACAGTAGGTGACTAAAAAGCACCCATTGGCATCCAGTGTGAACCAAATCAGACCTTCCTAGCCCCTATGTAGATGTAACTGATTACCACACAGCTAAGAGCTGCAGCTAGGCTCTGCCAGAGGTCAGGCTGGGAGGGAGGGGACCTAAACCGTGGTTCTCAGGTGTGACCCTTGAAGTCATGGGATGTTGAGAGACTGCTACATGCAGCAGGAGAGCTTACTATCCCTGGGAGGGCACAGCAGCTGGAGGCATATAGGACTGGGAATGGGGCCGACGGGCTGCAGCAGGCAGCAGGAGCAATAGGGGAACATGGATTTTCCCGAAGGCCCGCTGAGGATGGTCCTACAGGTGTGTAGCCCTGGGTGATCACATATATGCCTTCTGTAGAAATGACATTTGGACTTTATGTGACCTCTCCTGACTCAAGAAGGCCATCTCAACTAGTAAATGCAAATTGTGGCTGAAGCTGCATGTGTCTGCAGGAGTAGGACTGTTGGTGTCAGTGTCTGGGTGCTTGGATTTTTCATGGACATCTAGCATGTTGCATTTTTTATTGGAAACTGCCCAGTTACCAAGCTGAGCTGCAACTCTGTGCTAGGGTGCTGAGGACATCAGTGAAGTGAGATAGTGTTCCCCAGGACTTCCATTTCAGTAGGAGAGAAGGCAGCAAACAAATGTGTTAAGTGGTGAGTGTTGGAAAGAAAAAGAAAGCAAACCTATAAGAACAGAGTAGTTATAAGTGTACTCCAGGAGAAGGAGAGCCAGCACAAAGACCCTGAGGGGATTACACTGGTGTGCATGAGGCACCACAAGGAGGCTAGTGTGACCTGAGCAGGGGGAACTGGCAGAGAATGGGAGGAGGGGAGGCAAGTGGACTTGGAATGTCACTCCAAGTTCAGTGTTTGTACTTGAATACCCCACATGCAGATCGTGTGACACATAGGGGAGCATGAGGTATAGCAGGAGTTTGCTTTTAAGTTTTATGAGAGATGGGGGCCATGGAAGGTTCTGAATAAGCAAGGAAATGATATGACTTCTGTTGCGCTGACTGTGTGGTTGCCATAAAGTCTTTGAAAGAGGCAGGGAGGTCAAGAAGGGCCTGTACACTAGTAGTGAGGGTGGGGAGTGGTGTCACTACAATTGAGCAAATCGTGGTGTAAAAATCTTTCCATGGAGTCAGATGTTGTGCATGCCTATAATCTTAGCACTCAGGAGACTAAGCAGGGAGGATCAGGAGTTCAAGGCCCTCAGCTGCATTTCCCCTAAACTAACCAATCAACAAACAGAAAAAAAAAAAAAAAAACAAAACCAAGGCCTCTTTACTTGCAAAGATCAAGTGTAAGTAAAGCCTTGGGAACACTATAGAAATGATGACTACATTCTGCTTGGTGAAAAAAAGGAATTTAAAAGTATACATCAAAAGCACTAGTGCTGAAGCTGGGCACATACACTTTGATCCCAGCACTTGGGAGGCAGGTCTCTGAGTTTGAGGTCAGCCTGTCTATATAGTGACTTCCAGGATAACCAGGGGTATGTAGAGAGACCCTGTCTCAAACAAAACAAAACAAAACAAAAAAACAAATGCAAAACAAACAAAAAATAAACAACAGTGCTGTGGCCAGGTGTGGTGGTACATACCTTTAATCCCAGCACTTGGGAGGCAGAGGCAGACTGATCTTTGGCTTCTAGGCCAGCTAGGGATTGATTCATAGTGAGAGTCTGTCTCAAACATCTCAAACCAACCAACCAACCAGTGCTGGATGTGAAGGGCCATAGAAATGTCTAGGAAAACATGATAGGATGGCTGTACTTATGATCTCATAGCAGCCATGGTGGCCTACATAAAACCTCCACAAGATCAAGCCAGTTAATATTCTAGTATGGAAGGGGAGGAACTCATGAGTCCCCACTCCCACCTGAGGAGCTGCTGACCATAGCTCCAGGAGGAAGCAGACTGTTTTCCTTAAGGGTATAGTCCTCTGTATAAGGCCCCACACCTATGAGTATATATGGCCAGCACACATTTGACTATTTTTTTTTCAAACTTTTTATTTTAAGATTTTATTTATGTATATGAGTACACCGTTGCTCTCTTCAGACACACCAGAAGAGGGCATTGGATCCCATTACAGATGGTTGTGAGCCACCATGTGGTTGCTGGGAATTGAACTAAGGACCTCCAGAAGAACAGTCAATGCTCTTAAAGGCTGAGCCATCTCTCCAGCCCTTGACTGTTTATTTAAAAACAACAACAACAACCCCCCCACAAAGTTGGTAACAAATCAGAAGATAGGGATGAATTTTAGGATTAAGAGGAGGAATGGGATGAATATGATTAAAGCACAGTTTAAGAAACCCTCAAAGAATGAATAAAAATATTTTTAAAAACAAAACAAGAACAAAGGGTATTAAAATTAGTGAGTGCAAGAGCTGGAGAGTTGACTCAGCGGTTAAGAGCACTGACTGCTCTTTCGGAGGTCCTGAGTTCAAATCCCAGCAACTACACGGTGGCTCAACCATCTGTAATGAGATCGGATGCCCTCTTCTGGTGTGTCTAAAGACAGCTACAGTGTACTTACATATAAATAAATAAATCTTAAAAAAAAAAAAAAAAAAAAGCCGGGCAGTGGTGGTGCACGCCTTTAATCCCAGCACTTGGGAGGCAGAGGCAAGTGGATTTCTGAGTTTGAGACCAGCCTGGTCTACAGAGTGAGTTCCAGGACAGCCAGGGCCACACAGAGAAACCCTGTCTCGAAATAAAATAAAATAAAAATTAATAAAATAAAAATTAATGAGTGCAAGTGTATCTGACTTTGCATTAATATGCCTTTGTTTTATTTATATATATTTTTTGTCACTGCATTTACAAGACTTTAAATAAAAGACAAAAAGAGAAAAAGGTCCAGAACAGACAAGCGTGTAGAGTGTGGGTGACCTTCGTGTGGGCTAGGGGAGGGAGGAGACCTGGACTACCACGAGGACAGCATTCTGAGATGAGATGGTAGCTAGTTGAGCAACTCTGTGGATGAACCAAACCCCCCTTGACTTGTGATTTTTAATTCAAGTGTTGGAGATCAAACCCACAGTCTCATGAAAACTGCACAATGTGTTCTTTCACTGTTACATCTCAGCTCTCAAAGAAGTGAGGCTTCTAATATGTGAACGACGTCATAGTTGAAGATATTTTAGTGATGGAAATTTCTAACTCAAATTGAAGCATATAGAAGAAATGATCAGAAAGAATTTACAGAAATTCATAAAGTAAAGGAAGCTGGGAGCTTTTTTTTTTTTTTTTGGTTTTTCGAGACAGGGTTTCTCTGTGTTGCCCTGGCTGTACTGGAACTTACTCTGTAGACCAGGCTGGCCTCGAACTCAGAAATCTACCTACCTCTGCCTCCCAAGTGCTGGGATTAAAGGCGTGCACCATCACTGCCCAGCTATCCCTTTCTTTAAAAATTAAAAGTAGGCATTCCTCTAGAAAAACAAATATTCTGCATGCTGAGGAGGAGCCTGGCTTCTTATCCAATCCTGCTGTGTGGAATCCTGGAGCAGTAGCACTTGCTGTGGCCCAGCTCTGGCCTTCTGAAATCCATTCCCGCCCATGTGGCTGTGGTGGAGTCGCAAGACCCTGGCTGCCAGCAGTCCTCTGGTAGTGCCCCAGCTACAGGCGGCTGCAGCTTTCTCTGCTCACATGGCCTCCTCCACAGGCCACTCACACCACAGTTGCTGCTTGCACCTTCCATTTCTGGGCAACTCTGCCTGTAAGCAGGCTCTTCCTTATTTGGAGGTAGAATCTCACCCTGGCTGCCACCTTTCTCAGCTTGAGCCCCTTTGAACCCCAGTTTCTGGCCTGATCAAAGGGCCCCTCAAATGCCATTTGGAGGTCATGAAAAGACAGACACTGTAGCCAAGGGCATATGTTGGTGGTCACTCCTCATTGTTCCAAGTATAGGAGCTTTTGATCTGAAAGCAGTGAAGCAGAGTTTCCAGATTCAGTCTTAAGAGCATCACCAGGAAACTAGAATTCCATACTGAGCTCAGATGGAAGACTCAGAGCTCACAGAGCAGGAGGAAATGACTGTTGTCGGGAGTGACATGTCAGGGCAAACTCCATGGAGAGAATTTCTATTCATCCTCCACACGATGAATTCCCTGTTATTCTTCCCATTTTAAAGGAAAAGAAACTAAGGCTTAGGAACATAATGAACTTCAGTTTCCACACTGACACATTTGGAGAATTATATTAACTTTTCATTACTATAACATGTACTTGAGATAGGTCACTTCAATAGAGGTTTGTTTGGGGCTTACAGTTTTGGAAGTATAGGGCCCTGAAGTACCACATCATGATGGCAGTGTGAGCATCTCTGACTCTGGTCTTTCTCCTCTCTCTATAAAGTCATCAGGAGACTTCTATTCCAGTGATCAAACCTAACACTTCTCAAAGGCCCCACCTCCAAGGCCACAGAGGGATTACGTTCCCATTTCCTCACACAATTGATAGCTGTCTTAGTTACTTTTCTATTGCTGTGTAGAAACATCCAGGCCGATGCCTTTCTTCTGTTCTCCAAGCTGCATTTTCTAATTGCTCCAGATGACTCTGGACATACGACTTAAAAGATTGCTGTGAAGTCCTATGTGGGATGTCTTGCAAAGTGGACATCCTGCTCTGCATGTTCCCCTTCCTTTTAAGAAAAAATTACCACACTTGTATCATGGCAGAGTGGGTTCTCTCTTTCCACCCTGTGACTCCTGGATTGAACACAGGTCATCAGGTTTGGTACCAGACACCTTTACTTGCTAAGCCATCTCACTGGGCTTTTCTTTGATACAACCACATAAACTCATGCAGGGGATTCTGAGAGAAAGCTAAACGGGGTAGAAAACTAGAACAGACATTCTTCCTGGTCCTTCTCTTCCCAGATTTGTGGTAGGTATCCACATAGCTGACTAGCTAAACGGGGTAGAAAACTAGAACAGACATTCTTCCTGGTCCTTCTTCTCTTCCCAGATTTGTGGTAGGTATCCACATAGCTGACTAGCTAAACGGGGTAGAAAACTAGATCAGACATTCTTCCTGGTCCTTCTTCTCTTCCCAGATTTGTGGTAGGTATCCACATAGCTGACTATGATAGTCCTTTTCAGGGACTCTTGACCTTCTGGGGACAGATTCTTCTAGTAGTTCTGGGAACTGAACCCAGGACCTTGAACATGCCAAACCAAGGATCAGGTTTCTGTGTTTGTTGTTTGGTTGTTTTCATTATGGTCTTGCAGTTTAGCCTAGACTGACCTAGAACTGGCAATCCTGCCTCCGTATTCTGAGGGCTGACATTGACAGGCTGCATCAGGATCAGTTTTGATTAGAACACCCATCTCTCCTTCCCAGAGGTAATCTAATATCTCTGCAGGTTCAGATAGCTCTCTGGCCTAGACCCAGATTCACCCAGCCCTTCAGAGAAGCTGAATAGCTAATCTAAGTAGGCTCTGTGTGGGATCTTCACCTCCTTTTCCTCTCAGTCTCCCAAAGTCCTCACTGCCCTGGGGCCAAGAGAAGTCCTTGGGTAGCATGCCTGTCACCATACATCAAAGGAGGCTCGAGATCCTGAGCTATCCAGAGATAACCAAGAGTCTAGGAGCCCTGATCCTGGGAGATGATTGACAGCTGTGTATGTATACAAGTACACCTTTCTTACATTAGAGGAGTCTGCATGTCCTGAACTTGCAACATTGTCATACTTATTTTATTTATTGACTGAGTCGCACTTTATAGCCTAGGCTGGCCTCAGACTTGTAGCAATTCTCCTGCCTTGGCCTCCCAAGTGCTGAAATCACAGGGGTTTGCCAACACACTATGCTGCTACATTTTTAAAAAAATGTTTTTATGTGTTGAATATAGGTAGACTCCTTTCTGTATCTCTGTGTATCAGAGTGTTTCCACCTTGAGGCTTCTGTCTTCAGCCTGCCACTGTTTGCCATGGCTGGGCCCAGGCCTCTCATACTCTTGTGAGATGACTTTGGCTGTGCCATCTCTTTAGTTCTTTCCAAGTCAAAAGATAAAAAGTCTGTGACTGCTGTCAGGCCTCAAGAAGCACGACCAGGGCTTGGCCTAGTATCCCAGACTTGCTGTTTTCCTTGGTTCCTTGGGCCCTGAAGGGGAGGCAGAGGTAGGCATTCACATTGTACCCATTCTTGGGCACCTGGGGTTAAGTGATGGTGTCCAGGTGAGAGGCAGCTATTATGGCAGCCCAGCCCAGCCCAACACAGGTGATATGTACACATGCTTGCTTCTGAGTACATGAGGGCTTGAAAGTGCCTTCCTGATACAGTCACTCAACTTTTCTTCCAGCACAGGGCCTGATTGAATTTCTGGAAACTTCCAAACTTATTATTTAGGGGCCAGTGCCTGTAGGTGAAGCCTAGAGGTGGAGGAAGAAGCTCTTTGGGCTATAAGGGGAAAGAGAGGAGATCTGATCAGCTGGAAAGGAAGACCAGATAAGTGAGGAAGGAAGGAGAGTGAGAGCCAGTGAAAGGGAGAGGAAGACAGGGAGCAGAGAGAGAAGGGGGACAGAACCGTGGAATAAGTGTCAGAGTGGATGCCTCAAGGGCTGGGCAGGGTCTCCTCTCTGTCTTACCTAGGCATTCTCTGCATATCCTTAGGTTGGGTTCCAGCTATAGTAAAGGCATATGTGGCCTGGTGAGGCTATCCTCTGGGTCTGGCCATGATGACAGCCCAGATAGTTTCCTCCTTCGCCTCTGGGCCTCTGCAGCCACTGGCATCAAGCAGGTAAGTTTGGAGGCTTCTAGAAGTTCACTCAGGCCTGAGATGGAAGAAAAGCTGAGCACCTGCACCGATTGCCCAGGAAGCAACTGCAGGGTTCCAAAGTGATGCTTAGCTGCAGCTAGGGTTCCTCAGGGCTTAGAGGCTTTATTTTAGGTTCTGCCCTAGAGTGGCGTTGACTGCCTTTGGTGATATCATATAGGCTAGGGAAGAAGGTTGGACAGACAGACACATGGTAAGGAGAACCACCGATGGATGAGATCAGAGTCAGCTGAGAGGAAAGGCTACTGGAGAGAACCTGGTCTGCATTTTCACTTAAATCAGAGATCCCAGCCCAGGGCAGAGGCAGAGATGCATTTCTGTCCCTAAGCAGGAGCAGTGGACATCTGGGCAGCTTTCTGCCTTGCTTTTGCCAGCACCAAGCCTAGATACCCAACTGGTTTTCTGACTCTCACCATCAGCTTGTGGGATTTGGGGAGGGAAGTAGGCTGGGAACCATATGATGGACTGTTTGAAAATATCTCACAAATTAGGAATTGGGATGTCCCATTTCCAATGGTATCACCACTAGTTGAAACACAAAGCTCTTTGCTTTAAAAAAGAAATGTGTTCTCTGTACTCCTCCCCTAGAGAGTGCTACTCGGTAGAGGGTTCTAATGTGAACAGAAATGTACCTGCCATGCAAAGAATACTCCACAGTTACATGGTAAGGCAGAACTATAGTGTCAATTAGCTTGGTTGGTTTAAGAATACATCAGATCCACAAGGAAGCAAGGTCTGACAGCTGACCTGGGTTGACATACTCACAAAATTATGATACTGAAGCTCAGAGGTGGGTAGGAAGGTAACAGGTTGCCCATGTTGGACTCAGGCAGAAGAGTATTCATTCAGAGGACAATCAGTGAATAAGAGACCTCTGGCATGATGAAGTTAGCAGATGACAAGAGGGTGATTAACAGGTGGAAGGGGCATCACAGAGGCTGGGGCGGTTACTGCCTGAGGGATAGTTTTTCCATGCCCTGGTGTCCACAGCATGGATAGCAGATCACAGAAGCTCTTTGTTAGCTTGGCTGCTCAGCCAGTATCATGGGCCCTGCCGTCAGACTAACGCTAGAACGTGACCTAGTGCTTGCTGGCCTCCCTGCTCCTGCCTTGGCCCTACATTTAATCTCTTCATGGCAGCCATGGGTTATAATGAGGACTTAGAGGAGATTATGTCCTTCCTATGCTTGAGACACCACAAAGACCTTCCCCCACCCCCAGGCATGTTCCCTGTAAAACAGAATACCCTTGGGTATGTCTTTGTACCTCTTGGACATACTAAAGTATAGCTACAAGCTTTCCGGGCCTTTGCTAACTATCTCACCTGCAGTTTTCCCTCCAGTTATCTGAATGTTCACCACATAGTCTTTCCAGTTAGGTTCTGAGCCTTAAGTTTCCTGGCATTCAATATAAAAACACAGCCCTCACCCCATACTCTCAGCCCCTTCTCTGGCTCTATATTTTCTTAACACCCTAAGAGTAACCACTATAGTCAGACACCACATAACATTTCACTCAATAACAGACTGCATGTACCACAGAGATTCCTAAGATTGTCTCCTAGTGTCATTTGCAGATATGTCTTAGTTTGTGTAAGGACACTATGATGGCACAAGTGTCTGATGTAGTTCTCAGAACGAATCATGTTGATTGTATATCTTTTACTTCTCCATTCTGTTTCATGCCTGCTTGGAGAAGAAAATGGAATCATTGTCTCATTTCTTACTGTAGATCTTCAGCACAGAGAGCAGATCCTTGTGCCTAGTAGGTACTCAGCACATATCTACCAAACCTGTAGATGAACACTTTAAATACACACACACACACACACACACACACACACACCCCTATCTACCAGACATATAGATGAACACTTTAAATAATAATGTGCATTGCTGGTTTGCCTTCATGCAATTGTGTGTGAGGGTATCAGATCTTGGAATTACAGAGAGTTGTGAGCTGGCAAGTGGATGCTGGGAATTGGACCAGAGGCCTCTGGAAGAGCAATCAGTACTCTTAACTGCTGAACCATCTCTTTAGCCCTAGATGAACACTTTTACCACCTGAAAGGTATATGATGGGCTGGAGAGATGGCTCAGCGGTTAAGAGTGCCAACTGCTCTTCCGAAGGTCGTGAGTTCAAATCTCAGCAACCACATGATGGCTCACAACTATCCATAATGAGATCTGATGCCCTCTTCTGGGGTGTCTGAAGACAGCTACAAGGAACAGGGCTGGAGTGAGAAGAAAAAGTGTCTGAAGACAGCTATAGTGTACTTACATATAATAAATAAATAAATCTTTAAAAAAGAAAGAAAGGGAGAAAGAAAGAAAGGTATGTGACATTGGGAAGAGCATCACTGGATGTTAGTGACCTAGTCCCTGAAATGAAGAAGATGTATAGAGATTTAAAATTGCCACCCCTCCTCCAATACATGTAAATCCTGCCCCACTCCAGCAAAGCAAACAATAAAACAAACACCCCAGCTGTCTTCTGAGCCCAGTCTTGTAGACTTTTAGCCTGAAGCTATCAGCCCAGGGTTGTTTGAATTTGACTTCTGAATCTCAGGGACACCTACTTACTTGGGTAGGTCCATGTCCTTTTCCTCTTTGTCTGCCTAAGTGTTCCCTAGCTAACCCAGTCTTTGGTGGCCTTGTCCTTTGTGTTGTGCCCCCCCACCCCCAGACTTCTCTGTGCTCCTGCTTAAGTCCCCAGCCTTTCCATTTTTTCTCTAGCTTCCCTCTCACTGTATAATAAAGCAGCTGTTGAGATAGCCATAGGCTATGAGGCAGGCTGGTCAGTCTGCTCCAGGAACCCAGCCACACCTATGGGAAACACCCATAAAAGTCTTCCTAACTCAGTAGGGGCCACCACTCTGCTGTCCCCAGGCAGGACTTACCTAGTGGAATCTGAGGCTCAGGACACAGAAAACCCTCCTGCCCTATAGCCCTACACCTGGCCATCCCTTGCATGAAAATGATTTGTGCTGCAAGCCTGAACTGCCTGCCACCACATAGAACCCTGCCAGCAAAGTCTTAGGGAACAAACCAGAGGCTAGACTCATGCAGTTTAAATGTGAGTTTTGACATTGTCATTTGATAAATACAGATTGAGTTGTGAGTTCCACATGCTAGATACTATTGTGGGCAGAGGTGAATACAACTTCTCTTGACCTTTCTAGCTGGGAGTTCCACTGAGCCAAAGATAGGCCCGGAGAACAAATAAGTACTCCTCTTTTCTTGGGGACAAGTCCCCCATCACATCCTCATTCCTTAAGACCATCCTGGTTCTGTGAAGGGTACTCATGGCTAGGTGAGTCATTTAGCCTGATCAAACCCCAAGTTTCTCTAACCCCATCACCCTGTCCAATAGGCTATCAGTTCATAGAGAAGCCATGGGCTGAATCAAGGTTATAAAGAGAAGGCCTAGCGTAACTTCACTCATTCACCATCGTTCATTACCAAATACTTACTGAATGTATATCAGGTACCAATCTACCAGTGGAAGACACACCAAGGAACAACCAGAAAAGCCACCTATGGGAAAGTGTTTCAGGCAGAGGAACCAGCATGTACAGTAAGAAGGGGCACTGTAATAAAGTCAGAAGGTAGGATATGACATCAAGAAAGTCACAAGGGCCTGTGTGAAGGGACCATCAGCCACTGGGTGAAGAGTTAGGCCAGGGGGGAGGGAGACTGGAGAGGTGACTCAGCAGTTAAGAGCACATGGTGGTCATGCAGAAAACCTGGATTTGGTTACTAGCACCCACAAGGTGACTTACAACCATCTGTAACTCCGTTCCAGGGTATCCAACACCCTCTTCTAACCTGCATAGTACTCTCCATGCTCACAGTGCATAGACATACATACAGGTAAAACACTCATATGCATAAAAAAATGAAATTTTAATACATGTTTATTTTTTATTGTATGTGTATGAGTGTACTTCATGGATGCCTGGTATTTGAAGAGGCCAGAAGGTGTCTGAACCCTTGGATCTGGAGTTACAGATGGTGATGAGCCTCGATGTGGGTCCTTGGAATTGAATACCCCCATCCCCTCTCCCACCTTATCCTCTGGAAGAGCAGTCTGGGCCATCTCTCCAGTCTCCTCCCCCCTTAAGTTGTTTTTTTTTTTAATTACAAAATAAAATTTAAGAGTCAGGGAAGAGAGTCAGCCTCAGCCCTCCAGCATGGACACACATTGTCATCTTTATGCCCATCTTGTACATCTGTCCTTGTGACTGCATAGAAGAAGTAGGTAAGTTAGGAAGTGTTGTGGGTGAGGGTCAAGAGGTCAGTCTATGACTGTTGGTGGTTCCCAGCACTGATTTGTGTTGGTCTATCACTAGACTTGATGGTGCTCACAGCAGGCCTTCTGCTTCTCACAGCTGTCTCAGGACTGAGTGACATAGAGTCCCAGGACAGGTCATTGAAGACCAAAACTAAGCAGCCCTGTATTTCAAAGGTGAGGAGATTAGACCTTATCCTTTAAGTTTCATCCTTGGCAGAGGTCTGCTTTGCGATTCAAGTGACTAAGGAGGGCCTTTATTGCATAATGGGACCAGAGGAAACTCAGAAATGCCAAGCTTAGCTGTAAATGCTGACTCCCTGTAAAGAGAACAAGGGCTCCGGACATTCACTTGGTAAGGAAATCTGGTTGGTTTTCCTTTTTGTCTGCAAGAGGGTTTCAAGTATCTCAACCTCACCTCATACTTGCAATATAGCAGATGGCCTTGAACTCCTGCCTCTACCTCCTAAGTGCTGGGATTCCAAGTCAGTTCCCTTATGCTCAACTTGGAGTCTGTTTTTTAAGCATATTTCCATTCCAATGGTAGACTTAGGGTAACTTTCAAGACGAGGGCCAGGAGGTAGAACAATTGTTGTCATACACTCCCTCTTAGACCTTACCAGGTTGCAAGGAGAGCTGAGAAGAAACACCACCTCCTTCACCCTAGCCTAGAAGGCACACCATCATGGGCAGGGTGGGATGAGGTGTAGGGTCTATGGAGACTTCCGCACGTGCAGGTTTAGACGTGTCAGCCACTGGCCCCTAAGTGTGAAAAAGATAGCTCCTTCCCACAGAGCAGATAGGTGCCTGAAGAGGAAGAGGTGAAGGGGAGCGGGGATTGGGTAATTAATCTTGGCTTGGAAAACCTGGATGGAGACTTGAATGGGTGTATAGATTCATTAATGAATGGATGGATAGAATGGGTGGGCTGTGTGGGTGGCTTAGAAAGGGGCTGGCTAGCAAAACTCTCAGTTTGCGACCAAGTGTGGCATTTCTATCGTTCCCAGGGGTCCATCTTTAGTGTGCCCCCTACCCCCAGGTCCAGCCTCAAAATCCCGATCTTTGTTTTATCTTATTCTCGGCTATCTTCAGGCACTACTTCCCTTGCTGCCCGCCTCCAAGATATCCCGAGCTCAACCAGTGTTGCCCCCTTAAAACCCTGAACCCCTGGGTCTGTGGGGTCCGAAAGTGCCAGGATCTATGATGCATCTCTGGTGCAATGAAAGGCACGCCACGAAGGTCCCTACCTACTTGTCTACACCTACACACACACACACACTCCCACACATCATTCTGTGCCTCAACCCCAGCACTGCTTGTTCGCACCTTAAACAGCTCTTCTGCTCGGTGGGATCCTCTAGGGCCAGCTTCTGCCTGCCAGGTTTCAGACCTTACGCTATCAGAGGCAGCCTCAGATCCCTGCGTGTGGCCAGTGCACGCACAGGCGCAATGTCCATACTTTTTCAGTCCCTTGGCCCCACACAGCAGCCAGCCCAGTCACAAACAAGCCCATACGAATACACAACGCCCTCGGAACACAGCCCACGCAGGCAGCCCCGCCCACGCAGTCACCCTACCACCTATAAACAATCGCACACAAACAGCACCCCCACGCAACCACTGCATCACTCAGTCCCGCCGAGACCTACCCGCATGTTCAGAGGCTGGTTTCTAGTTAATCTCCCCCCCCCCCCGTCCCCCATCACCAGCCCGTGACATTCACACGTAGGGCAGAACAGAAATTTATAGCCACACTGATACACGGTCCTGAACGCACAGCCAAGGCTCATAAGTCACTAGAAAAAATATTAAAGCGTTCCCTCCCTTCTAGCTTTGGCACGAGCGCGCGCACGCACAGCACCCCCTTCCCTCCCCGCCCCCACTCGGTCTTAGGCGCCTAGGAACCTCGCAGCAGTGACCTGGCCACAGCGGTGAGAGCCGCGAGAGCGTCTCCTTGGCGCCCCCTCCTCCCGCTCGAGCCCAGCTTACCACTCCTCCTCCCTGCCCCCTCCCTCTTCTCCCCTCCTCCGCGTCTGGGGCGCGGGCTGCGCGCAGCCAAGCCCCCTTGTCGCGTGCCCCTCCCCGCGCGCGCCCTGTGCCCGCATCGTGCTAGCCCAGTGGACGTGGCCACAAGGCCGTCTCTAATTACCTCCTGTCCCCCCGGCGGCCAGTGAATAATGGCTACTGAGGGCACTCGCAGGCGCTGCTGAGCAGGAAGCGAGGGGCTGGAGAGGCGCGGCGCGCACGGGAGCGCGAAAGAGAGGAGCGAGCCCAGCGCCAGCGCTCGCGGCGCGCAGAGAAAGGAATCGTGTGAGCGCTCACATATTTTTCTCCCAAGGATCTCATCTGGCGGTCGAATACTGGAAGAAGCGAGGGGGAGAGCGCACCGTTGCAGAGAGACGGCAAGAGAAAAGGGAGACTGCGAGACGCGCCACGCCGGCGCCCCAAGACCCAGGAGGAGCCCGCAGGTATTGTTGGCGGCGAAGCTTTGTGTCTTCGGCGGGCTGCTCCGGGCAAGAGGGCTCCCTGAATCCTGACCTGCTACCGTGCTCTGACCTGCCGCGAAGCGGGGCTGCTGACGGGGTCGCCGGGGGGGCCCCCCTCCCATCGCGCCGCGATCCTTGTTGGAGTTGCATGTTTTCGTGTTTGGAGGTTTTCCATGTGGGTGGAGGGGATCAGTCTCAGGAGAAGGAATTTCTTTTCTTTTCTTTCTTTCTTTCTTTTTTTTTTTAATGGCCGCAGCAGTTAGGTTGTGCTGGGGATTCTCCCCTCCCTTTTGCTCCACAATGCCTTGGTGAGCGGTCACAGCGACCGAGCTACTGGTGGAAGAATTGGGGCTGAGATTTCGCGGCGGGTGGCCGCAGATGGGGATGCTGGAGAAGGAAGGAGTTCACCTCAAGTTCGCAATCTGTGTCGGGAAGCTGGTCCGGCCTGGGAGGGCGTTTTGAGCACCGGTCCTACTGTGAGCAACCAGTGAGAAACTTCCCGAGAGTGCCGTCTCCCGGCGGACAGTTCCCTGGCGCCTCTGGGCGCTACTGTTGCCCCTCCTCTCAGCCTTGGATCATTTAAGCCCCCCCCAACGCCCCACCCCCCATTTCCCGGCAGCTTCCAGATCTGGTGGACTGATCGGCTTCAAACACTTCCCCTAGATACCCCTCCCCATTCCCTGTTGCGTTCCCTCTGTCCTGCGCCAGCCCGCCTGCTAAAACAGCTGAGTGGCCAAGCTGACAATAAAATCTCATGCCTTTGCGGTGAGGGGCTGGGGTCATGACTCAGCCTCTCCTGTGACTGCTGACCCTAAGCCCTAGGACTCCCTCTTTCTTCCTTGTTTGGGTTGGAGAGGTTACCACTGGATGATGTGAAGAGGAGGCGAGCAGGGGTGCCCAGCAGGGAGAGTTGGGGTGCACTGTCTGGGCCGTGGATTCTATCCGCCCGGGCTTGACGATTGGCTGGTGCCTTTGGGCACGTAGGAGAACCACTCTAACCTCAGCCTCCTGTACAATGCAGGCTGAGAGGTGATCCCGGAGGTGATGTGCTTGTGTGACGAAGTGCTTGGCTTCCTGAAATCCACAGCAGACAGCACTGCTCTGGTGACCCAGAGATCTGATGCCTGCACTTTCTCTGGGATGAATGGGGTGAAGGGCTGCTAACGGGGGAGAGTGGTAGGAACAGTTCTTTTTCCACACTGATGCCATGGGAAAGAAGGTCTGTCCTAGAGAATTCCTGGGGACTGCAATCCAGAAAGGGGGAGGGCTTAGCTACAAGGGGGAACTTCTGGGTCAGAGCCTTGACACTCAAAGCTGTCAGAGCTTCACTTTGGGTTTGTGGAGAGGTGTGGGGCTGGGTGGGTGTTGTGAACCCTAGCTTTGATAGATGACTAGTTGAGCTGCTCAGGGGGAATGGAGTCCAGATACCATAGGTTGGCTGATCAAGCTGGGGAAAACACCTCTCTCCCTAGAAACTCGATTCTTAGGGGAACAAGGAAGTACCTTTTGGGGTTCTGGGGAAATGGGTTGTCTTTAGACTGTTCTGTGGCTGGGTCCAGGAACCCAAAGAGTTAACCTTCTCCCAGAAATCTGTCAGTCCCTAAACAACAGAGAAACATTGTTAGCCCGTCCATGCTAACAGCATGATACTGCCTGGCAGGAGCTGCAGATCCAGACCCTGCTCTCCCTATTCATGGCAGCAGCAGTCTCTGCCACTAGCTGGGCAGGATGCATGCTGGTTCCTTATTTAGGGACCTTGTAGGAGACAAAAGTCAGAGCCTGTGGATCAGGCAGCCAAGCTGTGGCCTTGTAGCTCAAGGGAAAGAGGTTACAGGCCTGGGTCATGGAAACTGAGAGGGATGTCATCATAGGGGCTAAAGAGACCTTTCTGACCCTCTGCCTTACCCTTACCCACGCCCACACCTTCAGAAGACCTGGATCTTTTTTTTTTTTTTTTTTTTTTTTTTTTTTTGGTTTTTCGAGACAGGGTTTCTCTGTGTAGCCCTGGCTATCCTGGAACTCATTCTGTAGACCAGGCTGGCCTCGAACTCAGAAATCCACCTGCCTCTGCCTCCCAAGTGCTGGGATTAAAGGCATGCGCCACCACTGCCCGGCTAAGACCTGGGTCTTTTAGAGTGACTTTCTGACCCCCAGGATAGACTGTGACATTTGGGAGTTGAGACAGCTTGGAGATGAGGGCTTTGGGACATAGAGCTTCATTTTGCCAAGTTTATTGCTGCCTACTGTTCAACTCCAGGGCATAAGCACCTTGGAGAGTTGTGTGTGGTGAAGGAGGGCTGGGGATACAGCACAGAGGGGACTACCTACCCTGCTCTGGACATCACCTCCATTTCCTGTAGGCAGAAGCTATTCTCATAGAACCTCAGAGCCAGGCACACTGCAGACAATATTGTCTGCTATTTGGCTGGACAAACACAGGAGTGAATGAGTAATGAGCGAGTCGGTGAGTGAGAGGGATTAGAAGCAGCAGGTCATTTTTTAAAGGTATTTTTTGACATAAAACACAGTTTACAAAATACCTTGAAAAATAGAGAAAAGCAGATTATTGAGTGTCTTAAGGGGCTCTGACAGTGCTTGCATGTTATTCTGGTTCTTTCCATATTGGCTTTGATGGCTGTAGATTTAAAGGCTTTCTTGATTGTCCATATTTAAATGTCTGTATGTCCTGCTTTTGTTTGTTTGTTTTGAAGGGATGCTGATAACAAGAGTGTTTTCCTGGTTTGTAACCAGCTCTTTGTAAACACCAATGTTAATATCTTCAGGCTTTTCTAGTCAAGTGGATTTGGTATAATTTGCTTAATACTGCCCTTTGTTCCATATACTGGAACAAAATGGTGTAGTTGAATGTATTTTATGTAGAGTGCCTTTTCTGATGTTTAAAGGTGGTTTCCTCAAAATACTGCTGCTGCCACCACTGTGAAAGGCTCCAGCATGCCTGCAGTGGAAGAAAAAGGCTGCTCTAGCTTTCTTGGGCTAAGTAGGACACTGTTCTTCCTTCCCTACTGTCTAGAAACTTCTTCATGCTGCAAAGAACCTTGGCAATGAGTCACTTGTCTGACCTCCCTCTTTTGACTCAAGAAGAGGAAAACCAGAGCCCAGAGGGGAAGTGAGTCCCAAGGTGACATGATCTGGCATTTGGGTTATTGTATCTGGGAAGAGTCCTAGGCTGAGTTTGCCCATTTCATAGATGAGAGACCAGGTGAGGAGAACCATTCAGCTTGTCCCTGCTGTCTATAGCTGGAGCAGTAGCAAATAGGCTCCTAATATCTTCTGTGTCATGTACACTGCTGTGGCAATGGGTCTAGGGCTACTACCCAAGTCCCCAACCTGAAGTTGGTTAACCCTCCCCCCACCTCCTACCTCTTTACCATCTCATTTTCCAAAGGGAAAAGCTGAGAGTTGAAAGCAAGTGCATCAAAAGGTGTGGGACTGTAGAATTCAGGCCCCAGGTGGTGATTCCCTCTACTGCATCTCCCAAGTTCAGAGACCCAGATGTGGTCTGTTAGGAGCTGGGAAGGTATGAGCACCTATTAGACACACGGTGTCTGGGGTGGGAATCACTTAAGTTCATTTGGAATTCTTTGGATCTGAGGTTGACTGTAGAGGCCTGGAACGAAAGGAAGGAAAAGAAACAGTGATTCCAAAATCGGGGGGGGGGGGGGGGCTTGGAAGGGAAGGAAAAAAAAAAAAAAGATGGAATAGAAAGGATCTTAGGTCAAATAAAAGAAGTAAGGAGAAAGCCCTGTGGACCTCATCAAGTACCCAGAAGACTGGAAATGTCAGGCCAGCTGGTGCTGGGCACCATGGGGTGGCTGTGCATGGCTGAGTGCTGTTCTGTCACCTTCTCCATAGGGAACAAGGGACAGAGAGGCCACTAGCCTGGGTCCTATATGCTTCTATGTCGTTTAGGTCCTTCTGACCCCAAACATGTTGCACCTAGCCCTAGAGACCCTTGTAGCAGGCAACTGTGGCTTCTGATTCCCCACCCAAGAACAGCAGGGCCCTTTTTGTCTCCTCCCTGCCAGCGCTTCATCCCTGAAGGTTGAAACTGTTGAATATGGACATATGGACATTTGTGTGGGATGTATGCAGGTGAGTGCTCATCTGTGTGTCATGTTTTGGGGTGTGCCCATGTGTGTGCCTCTAATCCTCCTCCCCCTTTATTTTTTTGAAACAGGAATCTTACTGTGTAGCTATCTGGCCTCCAACTTGTGACCCTTCTGCCTCCACATGCATATTCCTCTGTCTAGACACACATGCCTCTATGTTCTCCTGTGGGTGCTCTCCATGTGGATGCGTGCACATCTCTGCAGGTATGTGTTGGGGTGGGATGTAAGCTTGTGTGCGTGTATAGTTGTGAGCATAAAATAACCTCCTGATGGCCTTGAGGAGACCCAGGAGCCAGGCTTGTGTGCAGTTCTCAAGGTTGTATATGGTAGGTAAATGTGAGGTATGGCCTTTTGCTGAGAGGGATACACTGGGAGAGCAAAAAGAATGAAAATCCTAGAAGACTGTCTTCCTTGTGGTCTCCAAGGAGATCAGCCTGTGAAATGATCCGCACGTTAATTAAAAACGATTATATCCTGATTGAGCTGTTTCTGCTCAACCCCCAGCCAGGGAGAGGCTGAGGCTGCACAGGGGGGTCTGGATAAACAGGGTCCAGCCACAGACTCAGGACGCAGGTTTGGAAGGCTATGGCCAGTATTGGGGATACGTGCCCAATTAGGATTCCCTGAGGCAATATCCTTGAGGTCTAATGAGCTAGATGGCACCCATCAGAATGTCACGGATCTGTATTCATGTACATGGTACTGCATCATTATTTGCATAACTCTGCATGTTGGTGTGTGTGCTTAGTGTTACAGAAAACTGACAAGGCTTCATGTATGTAGCCAGATGTTGGGAACTCCGGGCTGTACCCAGTTCTCTGGCCTCAAGACCCAGCTTGTTTTCTTAGTTCTTAGCTGCCCCCAGACTCCCATTTTTGAGCTTCTACTTCTACAGAAGCTCTGGGAAGCTAGGACCAAGAGAGCTTTCTCATTCTCTGTGTCACTAAGTTCCTTCCTTTCTGAGGCCCCATCCACACAGAGCATAAGCCATGTTGTTCCTTCACATGGGGGATTTGACAGCTCACCACCTAGACAGTCATCATCTGGATTGCATCATTTGTATCTGCCCCTACTGTCCTGTGTTAGCTGGCAATCTGTAGCAGACCAGGCCCAAGTGCCACTAGGGCTTACAGGCACTGCAGCCACAATTGGGATGCACACGCTAAGATTTCTCTAGGAAAGCCCAGGCCTGGCATTGCTCTGCTTGCTTGGTTATCTCTCCCATTAACCCAAGGAGTACTCTGCTTGAGAGTCACAGTCACAAGCATCCAATGATAGACATTCCTGGGAACCTGCTCACCTCAGCACCTGGGAGACCTGCCCACCACTGCACCTCTTCCTTCTCCCACAGACTAATTGACTGCTTCTGCCCCCGGCTTGCCCCAATTCTCTGAGAGAGAAAGACTCATATCCAAAAGAACTGAAGGTCACTGCCCCAAAGTAGCTGAGCTTTATTTTCCCTTTGCTGCAACATTGATGGTAGCTTTTCCTGGCAGGTCTGTCAGGAAGTGAGTTAGGGTTTGTTTAAGTGCCTGACAGCCCTGGATGCAAAAAGGACTCATCTGTGCATCTCTACATCCAGGACAAATGTATGTTGCCCTGGGAGAGGAGTTAAGTTTGCTGACTATTGAGGAGAGAGATAAAATGTAATCCTTTAGGGTGTTCTAGGAGACAGCCTTGGGTGCAGGTAACTCATCTCAGTATGAGCCTCTTGGGGAGCTAATGTGCTCACTGGAGCCACCTAAGGTTACCTCATTAAAGTGGAATGTGTGGGAAAAGCAGTGGGCTACTCTTGCTGGGCTGGGTCCCTATGAGATTTATTAGATCTGACCCCACATTCTTAGGGAGAGCTTGACCAGGAGGAGGTGTATAAGCCAGAAAGTGGTATTCTGAGAATGAGAGGGGCAGGTCGGCTGGGAGGGAATAAGACAGGTGTCCACTCACCTGACAGAGCCCTTGGCACTCATATAAACAGAGTGGCCTTGCCTGCCCCAGTTCCCCCTGCGAGCTGCCACCTCTCAGGAGCAGTTTCAGCTGAGTCCCCGCCTCTTGTCTTTTTTCTGCCCATAAAGCTACTTCTCCCCACCGCTACAGGTCAAGGCATGGGCAGCCTGTTTAAAATGCTAACCTGTTATCTTGTTTCATCAGGCAGGTCTGAAGGGACCCATGCTTGCATAATGCCAGTCCAAGCTGGCAGTGCAGGTGAGGCCATAAGAGCCAGCTGGTCTTCCTGGACATGTAACCAGAGTACCTGTCACCCACTTTCTCAAGATCCAAAATCTACATGTTTCTGTGACACATTCTGTTCAAAATCATATAATATCAACTGTTGCAGCTAACTGCTTATGGGTCAGATATGGACCCCAGACCGCCATTTGCTGCCCGATTAAATCACTGTTACCACTAGGTCACTGTGTTACCCTGTAGTACAGGTTTAGTGTGGAAAGCATTCTCTCAGGAAGCTCCCTGGTTCAATGAGACCCTAGCAGGGCTGGGGTCAGAGAGAGATGCAGTGGCCTTAGAAAGGCATGTAGAAATAGGAAACACAAAATGGGGCTTTTTTCCCTGGGGTGCAGTAAGGCAAAAGCAGAATTAGAGTCATTCTGTCGTGGGTGCTCTGGCCATATAGGCTAGCTTATGGTCTAGGCTTCAGCCAGAGCCCAAGTGGCCAGGAAAAGCTATGGGGGAGGCCATCTTAGAATTAGAGGTGTTGCATAGGTGGTATCTGGATCAGGCTGAACTAGGTCAGCCTGACCTTGAACTTGTGGCTGTGAAGCTATATTGCTGACAGCTCATATGTCTGTCTAGGAGGCCCTGCCCTAGGAGACCCTGGCAGGTGTCCCAGAGGAAGGGGACTCAGCACAGTATTCTTTGTCAGAGAAGGAACATTGGCAGCTCAATATTCTCCACATTATGCTTGAGGCCTACGGTGCAAGACAAGGAGTATGTGTGGATGTGAGCAGCTCTAGATCAGTGTGAGCACAGAGTAAGCCCAGGTAGGACCTGTAGCTGACAAGGCACTGGGCTATGACTGCTATGAAACACATTACTTGGAAGGCACTGGGAAAGAGGGCTCACTAGGCAGAGAGCATTGACTAGCTCAGAGGTAGGAACACTGAGGGGTCAAGGGAGCTTGGCAAGTCAACACCTGTTTCCAAGGATATGGACAGCCCATCTTCTCAATACTCTTGTGTCTCCTTCCCATTGGGGCTCCTGTACAGACCTCCTGGCTGAGGACAGCCAGAGGGATGCAGGGCCTAAACTGTTCCCTAATCACCTGCCTGAACCAGAACCGCTGGCCTGCCATTCTCTATAACAAGGAGCCCTGAGGTCTTACAGGGAAAGATGTGGCAGTCCTGGAGGCCATAATCAAAACCCAGTAGATTAAAGTACTAGATAAAAAGGATTAGGATACAGATTGGGTATAGCACCAGAGCCTGGGTAAAAGCCTGCTGGGTACCAGACCTCAGCCTCTCTTACTTCCTTTCTTCAGACTTTCTGTCGGCAGAATGTTCCTTCACTTCCAGTTTGCAGATGTAGAAACTGAGGTGCAGAGTGCTGTCTAGAAGCACTCTGGGAGTGGCCCCGGCCATGTCTAGAATGGACTCCCAGGATATTGAGTGGAGTAGGGTAGTAGGGGAAAGGCCTTCTTCTGCTGACCTCCCTAGTTGGTACCTATGAGTACACACAGTCTGAACCCAGGCTTGCAGCAGGTCTGAAGCAGGAGGTTTGAGCAAGGGAGAGCTTCTAGGACATGAGGGTCTTAGGGCCCTAGGGAGATGGACACTGATCATAGGTCACTCTGTTACTGCTGAGTAATTTACCCTGGGCCATGCTATGAGCTGCCATTCATGTATTTTCTGCTGTGTAATACAAACATAACCTCTCTGGGCATTGGATCTGCAAAGGGCTCATTTTTCTCCTACTGTTTATTGTAACATTTTGATTGGCTAAGGAGGGCAAGAAAACCTCGCAGAAAAGGGGATGACCCTTCAGGTTCCCCTCTCCAGTGATCTCAAAGAGACCAGCTGAGCCCATTTTTGTGCCAGGGGCTTTTACAACACTCGTCACCTACTGAAGGTGGGCTCTGTCATTTGACAAAATAGCATACAGAACCCTCATGGTTGACAGCCTCTGCCAAGGAAAGTTTGCTTTGTGTTTTCACAAGCCTACCCCCACACTCTCTCTGAAAAGACTTGCTTTTCTGAGAGAGAAGGCTGGGGATAGCCATGGCTTGAGAAGGGACATCCTCAGATGGGCAGTGTTTGTCAAGCACAGGACTTTTAAAAATACCACATTTAATACAAAAATCTACTTTGTGCTTTTATCTTAAAAAGCCAGCTGGTTGACAGGTATGGTGCACGCCTCTAATCACAGTGCTTGGGAGGCAGAGGCAGAAGGGTCTCTATGAGTTCCAGGCCAGCCTGGACTACAGAGTGAGTCCCAGGCCAGCCAAAGCTACACAGTGAGACTGTGTCTTGAAAAAACAAACAACGGAACAACAAAATCACAGCTAACTAATGATAAACTGTGTTTGGAAGGTGTATCCAAGAATTCTCTCCTTGGATACTCCCCACCTCCAGCAAAAGAAAGGGTGCACAGGAGGGGAGCTGTCAGGGATAGGCGATGGAAACAGGCCTCAAGTGCTTGTGGAGTGTGTTCTTGCCTGTTAAGTACGTAGTTGGCAAGGCCTGAATGCTAACACCAAGTGTCTTCTGCTTGTTCTGGAATGTGATTGCAGTTATTCAGATGGCCTCACAGTGTCAGAGCACTAGCAATGGGGACTTTTGTTCCCACTTTTAGCAGGCCAGAAATCTGGATCTCAGTGAAATGAAATGACATACCTGGGTCCCAGTGGAGCAGGACTGGAGACAGAATCCTGCCAGTTCAGTGTTCCATCTCATCTCATCTTAGACTCAGAGAAATTGACTCTTAAGGTGTGTTTTCTTCTTGTGCATTTTCAAGAATACTCTTTTAGTTAATATGCGGGAGAGACTTCCACATTCTTCTACATAACCTTTTGCTGAAGCGACATTGTACGATAAAAGGGTCCCAGGAGAGCCAGTGCAGTTTGGGCTCCGAAGGACAGAGAATATCGATGCAATAGGCTGGGCGGCTCCCGGGAGCTAAGAGGCCTGGACAGCTCTGTTGCTACCAGCAAGGTGTGGTCCTGGCTCACTGCCATCTTAGACTTTAGGACCATATGTTCACTAACATCCATGTTTAACTTTGGATTTTTTTTCTTTCCTATTTTTGGTGGGGATGCTTTTCCTAGCAAAGGAAGGTCAGGCATAGATAAAGTATGTCTCCTGAACAGAACAGGGAGAGATGGAAAAGGGTGGTAGGAGACAAATGTCAAAGCTCTGTGTCTAGGCAAAAGCTAGCTAGTTGGGGGTTACAGCCTGTGCTAAGGGCACAGTGGAGGGCATATTGAAGCTGTATTCACATCCATCAAAGTGGGCTCTGGAGGTTCCAGTTAATTGAGGCTGGTTCTAAATTGGGAGGCTTAATAAATGGTAATTGTCCTCCTGTGACAGCAGACCAGAGCTACACAGTGTCATCCCAACAGATCAAGAATCATGCACTGCTTCTTTCTTTTTACTATTTGGGAGCTCTGAGAGTTGTCCCACAGAGGCAGGTATCAAGAGCCCCTGGTGCAGACCAGGGGTGCAGGCCCCTTCTGTGCAGTTCCAGAGTAGAAGGATTGCAGTGTACCCATGTCTATACTGAGCTTCTGGGCTACTCCCAGAAGCACATCTGTGTGGGGGGTACTGACTGTCCCCTACTTAGCAACCTCCAGGTCCCCTTCCCCAGCACCTTATCTTTTCCACAGGACATGGCTTTATGTGTTGGAGGGAGAACAGTGTTTGGCTGTGTGGACAAAGGCGACAGTCAGACTTGCTTCTATCCAAGAGGACGGGGCTGCCCAAGGGAGAGTAAACACCTCATCTTAGTGAGTGTGCATGCAGATAAGATACTAAATATACTGTTCTCACCTTCCTAATTTCCTAAACCCCAGAGTGCTGTGATTGAGCTTCTTAACAGTTGGCACTGAGCAGCTTCAGGTTGCTAATCTTGTTGCTTTGCACTGTCTGTGGATTGAGAGAGTGCTTCCACTTCTTGGCATCCCCAGAATGTAAGACCCCAAGTAAAATCGGAAAAGGTTTACAGTGGGTATGGATATATCTTAGATGTGTGTATAGATGGTAGACACATTTCCATGCTGTTCTGAGCCAAGGTTCTAAAGTGTGACGTATAGTTTTTATCATGCTGTGTGTATGTGGGCAGTGGTTCTTAACAGTGAGGACATAGTGGAAGGGCCTCATCTTTACTATTCCTTCCTGCCCCACACCCTCTTATATTCCTGCCCCAGGCAGGATCCTCTAGCCCAGTGGTTCTCAACCTTCCTAATGCTGCAGCCCTTTCATACAGTTCCTCATGTTGTGGTGACCCCCACCATAAAATTATTTTTGTTGCTACTTCATAATTAATTTTTTCTACTGTTATGAGTCATAATGTAAATATCTGATATGCAGGATATCTGATATGTGAAAGGGTTGTTCACCCCCAAAGGGGTAGCAAACCACACATCCTTAGTTCCTGGGAAAAGAGGACACAGCAGATGCCTGAGAGGTTTCCAGGAGCCAGAGAGACAAGGGAAGGGGAAGCCTGTACAATCTCTTTCCAGATCTTAGAGGAAATGGGTCTCAGTTCCTTTAGCATGTGAGCCAAGGCGGGAAGCTTTGCCTTGGTGCTTCCAGACGGGAGCTGGAATGGTTCCAGGGCCAGGATGTCTCTAGAGACAACATGGAGAGCATTTCTGGAGGAGGTAATTTCTGAAGATGAAATAGGGGGTACATTTGAAAGTGAAATGAGAATTCTTCTGGAGATAGATTTTTTGTTTTGTTTTAAGTAAAGATGAGGAGGTCTTTCTGCATTCTGAGTATTGCCAAACATAACGTTTCTGAGAATGGAGCCTTTCTAGAGAGAAATTGTAGTGCCTCTTTGAGGATGATTCTGGAGTATTTCTGGAAACAATGGAACACTTTTGGATCTGAGGTACTTCTGGAGGTAAAATGAGCATCTGGAGATAGGGCATAGCATTTCTGGAAAGCTTCTTGGAGTAGAAATAGAGTTGTTAGGAGAGCAGTGATGTTTTTGGAGATGGGTCATCCTTGACGATAAAGAAGGTGTTTCTAGAGATGGAACACTTTTGGAGCTAAGGAATTTCTGGATTAGAAGGAAGCATTCCTGAAGAGGAAATGGGTGATTCTTAGAGATGGCATTTTGGATCAAGGATAGTCATTTCTTGAAATGAGGGAGCATAGCCAAACAGGCTGTTTGAAGGCCTCTTTAAAGATCAAAAGTTCTGACAGTACCCAGAGACCCCCCCCCCCCTTTCCTCATGTCCATGCTCTGTGGGGCGGGTCTGAGGTGCAGAGATGAGTGCTACCTGTGTCCTCTAGGACTGCATAGGAACTAAAGGAAGACCCACACCCTCCCAGGCCTACCTCGGCCTATGTGCCCAGGTGGCCTTCAGTCTCATCATGGGATAGCTGGTGTTGAGTGTTTTGTTCAATTCAGTTTTGTTAGAGCCAACTGAGGCTCCCTTTATGGCTCCCTGTATTGGGGGCCTCTACTCTTTCTTCATCCCAGCTTCTTGTGCCTTCAGGCACTCTGGAGGCAGGAGGATGGGTGGGGACTACAAGGGCGATCCTAAGAAAAGGCTCAACTTCTTTCCCTGTCTGTGGGGTACCTGGTTACCTCTTTCAGTTCCAGACACCGAGGCCTGTCCCCACTTGAGCTGTCCTTGAGCCCTGAGGTAATTATTTCTCTGCCTTAATTGAAATTTCAGCCTCAGTGAATATCCCTCAGAAGTGTGTGGAAGCAAAGACCCTGTACCAGCCTCAGGTGTCCCTCTCTGCCTCAGAGGATGGTGGTGTAGGCTGCAGTCTCAGGGAGAAGGTCTAGGTGGGTGGGCTCAGGACAGTTATGGCAGACTGCTAAGCATAGATTACACTTCTTATCCCTGCTGGATTAGGAGATACTTAGAGAAAACATAGTCCCAAGGTGGCCAAGAAGTAATGATAGGGCTGTGCGGAGTGAATGATTGGGGTAGCCTGAGGCTGGAGACTCGGGAACGTGCGCCTCCTCTTCTTTTGACTGGGAGAAGTGTGGGATGATACTCAGGTAGTGCCTGACAGCTGATGACAACAGACCCAGTTCTTGGCTCAGGGCTGAGTAAAGCATTGTGGGTAGGGTGGGCTAGCTGGGAGACTGTGAGAAACCTGTTTCCTGACTGCTGCTGGATGGAGTATGGCTTAGATGCTGTGTGGGTGCTATCTTCCCTTTTTCCCCATCTTGTGTGGTCCCTAGGCTGGACCTGTCTGCTGAGGGAGAGAACAGAGAACTCAAAGGAACACTCCGCCTGAAAAAGGGCTTTTTAAATGGGTGTGGTGATGTATACCTTTAATTCTAGCACTTCAGGAGACAGAGACAGATGGATCTCTGTGAGTTCCAGGCTAGCCTATTCTACTTAGCCAGTTCCTATCCAGCCAGGGCTACATAGTGAGACCCTGTTTTAAACAAAGCAATAAGAGCCTGCTGATCTTGGTGATATTTGTCTGGGCCCAGGAAAGCTACTATGGAAGGCCCTCACCTCATCCACACTGGCCCTCAGAACTTGCAGGAGTCCAGACAGCCTGTATTGGCCCATGAATCTCAGTCTTCTTCATCAGGGAAGTGGGTCAGGTTGGCAGGAGTTGTCAGAACTAAAATGACCTGCAAAATTCCTAGGGCTGCAAGTATTTTAGCATGTGCCTTGGCACCTCTTACACAGTTTGAGTTGGTGTGGGGTAGCTGCAGTCCTTTCAGAGGATATGTTTGGTACCCAGGAAGTATCTGCACATAAATATCCTGACTAGGACTGTTCCACCCCAACAGAGGGACGGTTTTGTGACAAGGAAAACCCAAGGCAGTTGAAGTGAAAACTGTGACAGGGTATCAGTGGAGGGGTGGGGGGCAAAGGAATGCCTATTGTAGGCCCACTGGGTCCCCTACTACACTAGGGCCATCACATAGTAAGCTCCTGAATCACTAGTCTGCTCAGCAGGGCTTCCGGTGCGAGCTGCTTGCCCCTGGCATTGTTCACAGCCTGTCCTTATTGGGACATGTGGCTGTGGCTACCCTCTAAGGGAGAGAGGAGACAGGGATGACTAGACGGGACAGGACATGTCTGTCCTCGGCACCTGAGGAAGTGAAGGCAGGTGCAAATGAAAATGGCTATCCCATTTGCACTTCTTTACTTCATGACTGACAGGGTGAGGAAGAAGAGAGTGAGGACAGAGGTTTAAGCTGGCAGCTAAGAGAGGGGTATCTGAGTCAGGGACAGGGCTGCTGACTGGGCTGTGGCACCTCTTGCCTTCCAAGCTGGACTGCTTGGCTGGTTGCAGCTCTAGAATGCCATCTTATTGCACACCCCAGCATCTGTTTCTCCTTTCTCAGCTGAGCTCTGCCTCCACTCCTTGAGAATGTTTAGGTTCTACGCCATCAACTTGATCCCAGTGGGCTGCCTCTTGTACTGGCCAGGCTAGAGGCGGAATCAGTTGATGACCAAAGGCTGCCAGGGGTGGGTCCAAGGCACCAGCCCTACTGCCAGTCAGCTGCTAAAGCTGACCTCTTCATCTTGGTTGCAGACAGGGCTGTGGTTGTGGGGCCCTCCCCATGCATAGAACTACCAGCTGCATTGGCATGATTCACCAGTACAAGCAGCTCTGCTTCCCATTGTAGAGAGGGTGGTGGAAACCTCCAGATGCTATGGCCCCACCCCATGAGGAGGATCATAGGCCAAACCCAATTTATGCCAGAGGGAACAATCAGCATCAGAAGTTAGTGTCTGAGTGAATGGGTATTCACTAAATTAGGCTAGACCTTGTCCCTGGTACCCTGGACTTGGTCCCTACCCAGGAGAGCCTTTGAACATCCAGGGGAAGGTGCTATGTGGGTTACACTGAACAGAATTCTGTAGATCATGCTGCTCCCATGGTCCAGGTCCTTTCTAAAGAGCACATTTGTTGTGCATGGATTGTCTGCTTTTCCTGTCATCCAGGGAACTCCTTTGTTTCAGGGCAAGCAGTTTGCTGCTTCCTCAGAAATACTGTCCAGAGACATCTATTTTGCACCCTAACCCAGTTGTCTCCAGAAAGTTGGGGATCACATTCCCTCCTATGGCTCCCTACCTGTGCTAGCAGAAAACTGGCTTATTCCTAAAGCTGCCCAGGTGAGAAGTGACATGGCACCAGGGATTTGTGCAACTGCAACACTTTCAGTAAGTGCCTCTGAGGCTGTGAAACCAGACTTAGAGAGTAAAAGAATTCTCCAGACCACAGAGTTACCTGAGATTTGAACTAGGTCTTAGAGCAGAATTCTATAAAAAGCTGTGCCTGCCGGGACCAGGGAAGGAGGCCTGGTGGACAGTGCTATTTTGTGTTTATTTCTGACCTGTACCCTGTCACCTACCCAGGCAGCAAACCCTGGGATAGATCCTGTCTTATTTTCTCCAGAACAAAGCAGGCTAAAGCCAAGGCTTCCGTGAAAGGAGGGAAAAGAAACCGAAGTATGCTTTTTGTTCTCCAAGAAGGCATCGAGGGAAACAGATTTGTCCTTGAACTGTAATGGGAGGCCTTCCGGAGCCATGAAGGGGAGATTGAGGCAGAGGTCCTTGGGCTGTGATGCCACTCTCCTACCCCGACTTCCATCAGAGCATCAGGAGGTGGACACCATTTTTGTATTCAGCTCATATACGTGCATACATGTACACATGTCTAGTCACATATGCATTCTATGCTCCCAGTTCCCTTTTAAACCAGGCCTGGAACATCTGACTAATGGGGGAGAGGAGATGGAGAAAAGGAAAGAGAAAAAGAGAGATTAGGTACTGGTTACTTTAGTTACCAGCTCCTAATGACTCACAGGGCAGGCTCAGCCACCTTCCTGAAGAGGAAGACCTACCCTCTGGGCCCCTCCATCATCACCCCATTAATTAGATGGGCCCTTATTCCTGAGTTCTGAGGCAGAAAGAAGAATCAAGGACTTTTCAATAAGAGAAACCCCCTGGGTGGCTTTGAATAGTTGCTTTTTTTTTTTTTGTGGTGGTGGTGAGGGACATGCCCTGCCCTCTTGTCCTTGTCCTGTTCACTCTGCCTTGGCTGCCTCCCTACACCAGCTGCATCTGGAACCGCCTGTGCCCAGGTCTCCACATGGATGAGCATATTTCTCCAAAGCTCAAGAATTTTATTGTTCCTGCCCTTCCTCCTAACACCCTTAGCTTAGCGGAGGCCACGGGCAGCCTTGCATCTCAGGAAAGCCAGAGAATCCTGAGGCTTTTCTGAAAAGGCTTAAAGCTGGTGCACTGTGTGGAGGAAACAAAAGCACTCTCCCTACATCCAGGGTGTGGGCCCATGGGCCAGGGCCATGCTCATGACCATTGCTGCAGTGCCTGTGGATGGGATGAATGGAAAACAGACTGGTTACGCAGAGGGAGAGGAAAGAAGGAAGATGCATAAATCTATTTATCAGACACTGCATATCTTAGGCAAGCACATTTCAGCTGTTTTGGCTTTTGGCAAGCTGGTCCTATCCTTTAATTTTCTAATAAAAAGGAATCACATTTTCTGAAAAGGCAGTAACCAGCTTCATGTCACTGTCTCTTGTAGGAACCATAATTCCTTTTTTGTGTGTCTGCTAGCTCTAAGGTGGGCTCCTGTGATCACAGGTAATGTGAATAGAGTCAGAGGGTAGGGGATTAGGGCACAGGACAGATACCAGATACCTAAGGCTTGGTCATGCCCTTCCCAACCTGGCCTATTCACTCCTAACTCAGTCCATGGCTCTAGGTACAAGGACTAGGCCTGAGACTCATAGCAGAAACTTAATACATGAAGAACGAATATATTTTTACTGCTGATGTCTAGGTATCCAACAGGTTGCTCGGATAATGAAACCTTGGTTGGAATTAATGAAGAAATGAACAAGTGAATATCTTCAGTCTTTAACTGACTAACTGGACAACTTACCCATCCTCTCTCTCCTCCAAGTCCTCGAACTAAATTTATTAGGAACTGCCAAAAATACTGTCAACCTCCCTACTTTAAACCATATACATTGTTTTCATTTTAAAGATAGTTTTTACATTTATTTATTTTGTAGGTGGTGGAGAAAGTATTTTCATTACAGTGAAAGTGGGAAGGTCAGAGGAGAACTTACAGGAATTAGTTTTCCTTTCTACCATGTGAGTTTCAGGAATTGAACTCATGTCCATAGGATTGGGGGATAGCATCTTTGCCCTCCGAACCATCTTGGGAGCTCATATACTCTGTTTTTACTGCTTCATTTATTTTTCCAGATTTACTTTATATCTATGAACGTTTTCTCTATGCACATGCATGTATGTGCATCTATCTGGTTATAGCTCTGCCTTTGGAGGCTGTCCAGCCAGGGCCATAGGCAGTACAGTGTGGCACTGATATATGCATTCCTCTCCAGGGTTGTGTCTTTTGCTTTACACATGCCATCATTCCAGTTCTAGGTTTAAACAAACTTAGGTTGGCAGAACTCTGAGCATAATGAGAACTTACCAAACGGCATTCTTGGTGATTTGTGAGCAGCCTTCCTTGTTCTGTATACAGTTCTAGGCCCTAAGCATCCTCATACCTACTGTGTCCAGGTGTCTTACAGTGAAGACAGCATGGATCCTGAAGGGCGAAGAAGCCACAGCAGCTCCCCACTAACACCAGGCTCTACCAGACCAGTTTGTGCCAATAGAAAAACTAGGGTCTGCTAGGTGGTGGCGGCACACGCCTTTAATCCTAGCACTTGGCACTCAGGAGGTAGAGGCAGGCAGATCTCTTGAGTTTGAGGCCAGCCTGGTCTGCAGAGAGAGAGAGAGAGAGAGAGAGAGAGAGAGTTAGTTCTAGGACAGTTAGGGCTACACAAAGAAACCCTGTCTGGAAAAAAAAGGATAAATTAATAATAATAATAATAATAATAATAATAATAATAATAATAATAATAATAATAATAAATACTAGCATCCATGGGATATGGGGTTTCAGATCTCAGTAAATGTGAATGTTTTCTTCAGGCTGCTGCTGATTAAGGTGGAGTCAGCCCCTCACCCAGGCTTGAAGGCCATTGGAGTTGAGCCTATGGAAATGTGCCCAGGGCATGCTCCTGGGGTCTCTCTGAGTCACAGTTCCTGGGTAGCCTAGGAGTCCAAATTGTTAGACTCCACTTAGGTATAGCTGGTCTTAGCTAGGAACTTGACTCAGCAGGGTCAGAATAGGGCCAGGGATGTGCAGGTGGGGCCTGGTTAGCTCTGAATCCACAGAGGCAGTGGGAAAGCTGGTGGGCTCTGGTAGGGCATTGTCTCCTGATAGGGTGTGCCTTTGACCTCTGTCTCTCCGTAGATCTTTTTTAGAGTGTAAGTATTTAGGGTAGGGAGGCTTTGCAAGACAGAGGTACAGAGCAGGCACTAGGGCCTACAGCCCCATGTGGCTGCTCTGTCCAGACTGGTATGATGGGCCATGCTTAGGGCCTGGTGACCACTGGAGAAGGCATACTCAAGGACGTGAGGAGCCCAGAGGTGGCCTGTGGATTCTTGCCATTCTGGTATGCTTCTGTCAGGCTGCTCTGCCATCACACCTGTGAGCACTGTCTACTTCCTGTTGTTGGTTTGTTTAACATTTTTGTTACATTTATTGTGTGTCTCTGTGTGTCTGTGTCAAGGTATACACACTATAATGTGGAAGTTAGTTCTTCCATCTGACATTTGGGTTCCAGGGATTGAACTCAGCTATTCTGGTTTAGTGACAGGTGCCTTTACCTGCCTCCCCACCTTGCCTCCCCACCACCCCCCTGCTTACATAATCTTGTTTAAAGATCTTTGGAGAGACGGAGTTCAGAGGCCTTTGTGTAGCAGGAACCCTCCACTGCTTTGGTGACCATGAAGCTGGCCAAGGTCCCAAAGGTACCACTGCATCCCTATCACCCTTGATGCTCAGCTGCTCCCCAGAAAGAAAAGTCTTGTCATAAAGAGAAGGAGAAAGAGGGAAGACAGGCTTTCGTAGCATCTCTTTGAGGGCTGGTGTCATTTTTCTGATCAGAGGAAGCATCTGTTCAGCTTTTCAGAGGGTGGGGGGTTGCTTAGAGCTATACAGCTTGGAGTAAGCCTGCTTCTATCTTGGGGGGTGTGATGAACCATAGGGTCCCTGCTCCCCCACAGATTCTTGCTTGGAATTTCTACAGCCATTAAGTAGCCCCTGGCTGTTCCTGCCTCATCCAAAGATGGGGGCTTCCTGGGATAATGTTAGCATCTGCCCTTCAGTGTCATTTGGCAAAGACCCTGCCATGCATGAGTGCTCACACACAGCCTTGTTTTTTAAAGATACAGCTGCCAAACAAATTGCGTGTATTATGTGATGATTAATTCATTACCCTGTTTCTTATTAGTTAACGATAGTTATAACTGCCTCTTTGAGTGTTGATGGGGGAGCCAGGAGGGTCTCCAGCCCAGAGAGGAGCTTTAGTTGGGGTGAACACACTGTACCTCTGAGGATTTCTAGAAGACAAGGTGATGGCTCATGGACCCACCCATATTACCAAGCTCAGGCTGGCTGCCAGTCTCTTCTATAGACACTGGCTGGTAGTCTTCCTGGAGCTAGAGGAACTGCTCCCTAGCCCTGATAGTGGCAACAGGGGCTAACTACTGTGTCCAATCCTACTTTAGGCAGAGCAGAACATGGATGGTAGAGGGGTGTCTTGTCACACCAAGAGCTGCATACAGAACTGAGGAACCAATAAGTGGACACAGCCAGAGGCACTGGGTGTAAGGAAGACTTCCTGAAGATGGCACCGATCCAAGAAATTTGGGGAGTTTTAACTTTTTTAGAATGGTTCTGGGGATGGAACCCAGGTCCTGTATGTGGTAGGGAAGGAAGGTTGCCACACATAGCAAAAGAAACAACATATGCCAACATTATATACATGGGAGCAGTGATGGTGGGTCACCCTTTAAGTGCTGAGTGGGAGCTGAGGGAGTGACACGGTCCCACAGTGATGCCCCAGGGGCCTATGCCTTCCTGTACTGTTAGGTACCCAGTGACAAAGACACCTCTAGGCCAGGACTTGTTCTTGACCAGAAGATGTCAACCAGGCTGGGATGTGCCTGTCAGGCCTTCCCTTCAATTTTGTTTCACCCAGCTCCCATGATTGCTGTTGAGAAACAGGCTGAATAGAGACCAGAGTCTGCCTGTCAGCAGAGTCGATCTTCTTGCCAGCTGCCCAGCTGTCTTCAGGGACAGCCTCCTGAGTGCTGGGATTAAAGGAGTACACCACTTCACCTGGCCTTCCTTTAGGTTTTGAGACATGTTCTCTCTGGGAACTAGGGTCTCCTCATTGGGTAGGGCCAGCACTCTGTGTCTCAACCTCTTCAGTCCTGGGACTGATTATAAACTCTCCTGGCTCCTCAGGTGGATGTTGGAGATCAAACTCTGGTCTTCATGCTTTCAGGACAAGCACTTTGCTGCCTGAACGACCTCCCCAGGCCCCATCTCAGACTATTAAGTCTACCATTTGGAAAATAAAATAACAGGCATTTGTGACCCTGAACACATTGGAGCCTTCACCCTCCAGCAAGTCCCTTTTACCATGGGCCCTGGGTCCAGATTTAAGTTGGAGATACTCTTGAACACTTGGAAATTGGAGAAAAGTTCTTGTTCTTCTAAAGAAGTATAAGCTTGTGTATGTACACAACTTTTCATTTGCTCTCAGAAAATCATCACACCTAAGCGGGGTGTTTAGAAGGAGGGGAAACCTGTGTGTGAAAGGCCACATGCTGATAAGAAGCTGGGGCCAGAGAAGTTTATGGTTGTCCATGTTGCACACTGGTCTGTGCAAGCCTGGCACCTGGAGTGTTCTGTATAAAACCGTGGGGCACCATCTTCCCTTCCCCTTTTCTATAACAACTCAGGCTTGTGGCACTGATGAAGTTATGACAATTCTATACACATCAGGAGGAACAGACCTACAAATTCTGCCATTCGCCCTGTCCATTAGGCTCAAAAGGACTGTCCCCATCTTGCTGAGGGATAAGGGAACCTGGGGCAGATTGCTCTGGACTGAGATGCAGGGCCAGGTACTGCCTATTTTTTCAGGTGGGGACAGTTGGAGGAGTGTGGGTCATGGCCTAGGCGAGTTCTGCCTAGTCAGGCACAGAGAAGGCTCAGTCTAGCTGGGAAATGTTTCCCATACCTGTACAGGCGGTGTGAAGGGTGAGAGAGAGCACCTGAAGCCAGTTTAGCACTGGGTGTCTGCCAACAAAGCAGCCTTGGCCGGAGTACCTCAGCCTTGGCCTATCTGCTGCCTTCAGGAAGTCCAGGTCCTGCCCATGCTCCTCTCTTCTGTGACCCCTTGGTCGCTAAGGCTTTTCCAGGCACTGCGACCCCAGGCAAAGAGTCCTTTTGCAGCAGACTGCCTGGCCAATATGAGGGTCGTCTCCAGCAGCAGCCTCTGCCACTTGTAGCTAAGCATGGGAAGTTGGACTTGCAAGTTGGCTCCATGGAGCCTGTAATCAGCCCTGCAAGGCCCCTGCTGTGAGCACCCTTAAGTGCGCTTCCGGAGCCTACCTGAGATACAGCTGCTTGTGCTCAGAAGAGAGGCGGCAATCCACCAAAACAAACCCAGGCGCTGGCAGCAAGGGGCCAGGACGCCTAGTCCCTTCCCATGGGCCAGCATTGTGTGAGGCCCATTGCAAGGTTCCTCAAGTTTGAGTCTCCTTGGAGGTGCATGGCCCAGGGGCTTCCCCTCTCAGGGCCTCTGATTCCCCATCGTTGGGAGAGGAATGAGCTCCTGACTCCTTCCTAAGCCTCCTCCTTCACTGTGCCCTCATCTCTTTCTTTCCAGAGACATTATAAATCAAACGGCTTAAGAACGTAAGGCATCAAAAATTCTGAAACCTTCATCTATTATTAACGCTGACAGTAAATTCCCCCTTCGAGCGTTTTACATAGCAACTGTTACCAAGACTCACGGGTAGAGCTGCACTCAACCACCAAATCCTGGAGGCTCTGGCTGGATGGCTGGGCCAGCTAGTTTCTGGGCCATACTTGTTGACCACCTGAGCACCTGCTAGCCTCTCCAGCTGCTGGTGGGGAAGACTCTCTTAGCTAAGGAAACAGCTGACATCCTGCAGAAAGAGGATCCCAGCTGCTTTTGCTGATCCCTACTGGAAGATCCTTGCAGACCCCAGCTCCAGGCCAGAGGGAAGGCCCCTGAGGCCTTCTGAGGCCATGCCTAGGGGTAGGGATGGGGTCTGAGAGGGAAGACAGGAAGAGGCTTCATAGATGCTAAGGGTTGTGCAGATGTTGTTTACAGACTCACCCACCTGTCAGCTAGACTTTCCTGAGTGACTGTCTGCGGGCGGTATCTAAGCACCAGGGATTTAAAACAAAGACAAAAGGCCTAGTCCCTGTCGACTCTGGTTTGGTAGGAGACAGTGGTGTCGAGCTTTAATTGCAATGGAGTACGAGAATCAATGTGTGTACCAGGAACCCACTCAGGAAAGAGGGACAGGCAGAAAGGGTGGGGTGGAGGGGGCGGCTGCCCAGGGTTTGAAAGGATGAATAGGATCTGTGGGTTTTCAACATAAACGGCATATGCTCAGGTTCTGAAGGAAGCATCAGCCCAAAAGTTCGGTGTATTGCTGATGGATCTACTGGAGAAGGAGCTAGAAGAGAGGGCAGGAGAGACGGTTAGGACTTAGAATGTAAAGCAAATGGTGTTTGTTGGGTAGCCCTGGGAGCTGGGGTAGGGAAGTGGGGTGACATTGACAGCTACTAGCTTGTTACTTTCATTGTACAGATGAGGAGAGAAGGGTCTGCAAAAGTTTAGTTGGGCCCTTGCTACATGCCTAGCCCGTGTTGGGTAGAGTAGTCCAGGCTCCGTCTTAGTTCTGATAAAGGCCTGGACCATGTGGGCCTTTCCTGGAACAGAATGGCCAACCAAGGAGGACCTGTCAGAAAACAGGACAGGGTTTGGGCGGTAGCTAGGAGTAAAGTGCTTACCGTGCAATAAGACAAGCTGGCAAGGTGCTACATATTTGTAATCTCAGTGCTGAGGAGTTAGAGACATTGGGTCCCTGGAGTACTCTGTTCAGGCTGAATCAGTGAGCTCTGAGTTCAGTCTCAAAACTTTAGGTTGAGAGTAATTGAGATAGACATCTGACATGAACCTCTGGCCCTACCTACAGTCCTCCCCCCAACAGAACCAAACCAAAACAAAAAACAGGACTTCCATGAAGCTATGGGGTCAGTGTTACACAGTAACAAATAAAATAGATGGTAATTGCAGAAATTTCAGCAAATGGAAATCCTAGGAAAATGGTCTTTTTGGTGGCCTTCCCTCTCCTCTAGTGCTGGGTCACACTGGGTCATAGCCAGGATGGGGCAAGATGTTTAAGACAGGAGTGATAATCCTGAGTAAGACAGCTTTTGGCAAACTGTACTCTGGGCTACACAGGGATACAGGGGCTTTCCTCCAAAAGATAAATGAATAAAAGTAGGCCACCAAAGGGCAAGTGGACAGTGCTGGCGTCTCTCTTAAGGATGAGAACTGGGCTTTGAATGCATGCCTCCACCACATCTGCACCTTGCACAACTCTGTGAATTGTCTCCAAGGTTAAGCAAGCAGGTTTAGAGATGTGCTGAGCCATGAGTGCTGGCCCTGGATGAGGGGGTGGGGGAGCTTTCTGGAGTAGGTGGGCTAGGGTACAGTGTGAGAGAATTGAGTGCATAACCTCAGTTCACTTACCTACAGAATTGGCTTATGGCACATTCCTGTAGTCTCAGAACTTTTGAGGTAGAGGCAGGAGGTAAGAGACTCAATTATGTAGTCAATTCAAGAGCAGTCTGGGCCACATGACATACTATCATATTCCCCACCCCCATCCCCTGCCCCCAAAGAAAAAAACGAGACACACCTCAGCTGTAGACTACTGTTCAGACCAGGGCTGCAGGTCTGTGTTCTACAGTTACAGGTGGGGAGGACAAATGACTAGGCAATTGTAGCTGAACACTCACACTTATCATGGTGGAAGATAGATAGGGAAGAATCAATGACCTAGAGAGGGCTTGGCCTTTAGGGCCAGAGACACCACAGCTTAGTGTCTCTGCTTTCTGAAGACTCCTAATATCAAGGTGTGGCCAACTGAGTTCTGGGTAGCTTTTGTTCCCCTGCTTTGGAGAGGGCTGAGCTCCACCCAGCACAGTGGGAGAAGTAGCATCTGGCTATGTGTCTGACTTTGGTTTTCTTAGCTATCATATGGCCTCAGCTCTCTTAAGCCCTATGCAGGCATCTAAAGTTATAATTGATATTAGACCTCCAGCACACAAAGCCCTCACCAGAAGGGACTTGCTCCCTATCTGGCACCAACTGCTCAGAGATGTCCTGTGTGCCTCTGGCATGTAGTAAGGGCTTGGCAAATGAACACCGCCTTTGGCCTCTCCCCTGTCATCCCAGGGTGATGAGTGGCGGGTATTTCAGCAGTTTCTTGGATTTCTGTGTACTCACCAGATTCTGCCTCTGGAACCCAAGCCACATTATTTGATTTTTGTGAGCATCTACCGTGTGCTAGTGGATGGGTGTTATGACAAAATTGTGGCCTGGAAGAAGCTACTCTGCTAAGGAGGGACTCCAGTGTGATCTGAGGAGAGATGATCTTGTGTGGAGATGACAATCCATGGATAGTGTGCCAGGCAAATGGAGAGGGTAGAGCATCCTAGCATTTGATGTCCATGTGTACAAAGGCTGGGGATGCAAACAGTCTCTTAAAGGGTCCAACTGTGGTTGGAGAGCACTTCAGTGCCCTGAGCTAGGAACTCCTGAACCTGAACACCACCAGCAGATAGTCTCCAGTCAGCTGCGTTCTGTACTGCTCAGGCCATAGAAGCAACATTCACCTCTTCATTGGGCCAGCATGTTCCTCCTATGTGCCCTGATTAGACAGTTGGAGTCCTGCCCTCAGAGTTCCCAACAAGCTGTAGAGACATGGGTGGGGCCAGTGGCAGAGTGCTTAGCATATATGAGGCCCTGGGTTTTATCTCTAACCACAAGCAAGTAAATGCACAAGGCAAGAAATTTGAGAATGGGGAGCTGTAGAGATGGGAGTTGGCCTGCAGAGCAGTCAGTCATAGGAAGTAGCTTTGGGTTATAAAAGGATCCAAGTAGACAGTGGGAATAAGGGGAAATTGTATGTGTGCTTGAGGGGCCAAAGTAGCTGCAGCATGTGCAGAAGAGGAGTAGGGGAAAGTAAGTGGCCTGCTTCCAACACAGCATTGGCTGGCCTGGGACCTCCACATGACTTGGAGAGGATATTCTCTCTTCAGGCAGTAGGAAAGCTGTCAGCATAGCTTTCACGTGTGACTTTTGTGGTAACACAGATGAGAGGGCAGTATACTCGCTCATAACCCTCCCAGCTGTGACCATGGCTAGCCATGGTTGCTCCATGGGGAGGAAGCAAACTTAGGAGAGCCAGGAGACCCCAGAACATAGGCCATCTCAAGCCCCTCTGTCTTACTTCTCCATGTACCCCAGGTCCCTCCCTCTCTTCCCTTTCCCATCTACTTGCTGTGCCTGTAGGCTACTCTGACGGCTGGTAGAAGCGATGAGAGCCTCCTGCTCATATGCCAAGTTTGTTGCTGGGGCTTCAAGGTTGGTGTAAAGTTGGGGCATGTATCATATGGCCTCCATGGGATTCCAACTCACAAGACCTGAAACATTTTGGCCAATGACAGAGTTTCCTGTGTTCCCAGGTCATTTTCTGAGTCACCTCCTCCCTCTAAGCAATAGGAGATCTGTCTGTCAGAGAAGAAGACTGCTTAGGAGCTGCCTTGGACCACCCAGAATAAGCTGCAGAAATGACAGGCACACCAGCTGCCGACTGTGAACTTGGCCCTTGCCACTGGGAAGAGCTGGCTCATAGGCCTGACCCAGGAGTTCGGTCAGCCTCTGCCCAGCAGAGCCAAAGGCCTGGGGATGAATACGGATGGGAAGCTGCTGCTCACAATTGGCCTGGTCTTCCCAGAGACCCCATCCATCTTGACTGAGATTCTTACAGATTGGTTAATTCTTCTCTTTTTGTTTTTAAGGAAATTAAGAGGGGTGGGGATGTGGCTCAGTGTGTAGCACCTGTATTTTGGAGGCCTTGGGTTTGATCTCTTGCACCATCAAAAACTAGAAATTACTGTTTGGGCTGGCCTCCCCAGCCCCATGTCTAGGTGGCCCAAGTACAGGGGTCCTTAGATACCCGCCCCCCAAAAGGCAGTCTGACAGGCAGTGTCTGGGAGGCTGAAGGGGTGTGAGGAGAAATGCATCTTTGTTGCAGACCCATGTGGGGCTCTTTATGTAAATGGTTTCAGTGCCTAACAGGAAAAAGAAAAATGAGGCTTTGATGTGAGCCTCAGCATCTTTGTCAGACCTGTACAGTGTCACTCAGGCTTCGGGGTGGCCTGCTTCTATTAAGGAGCTGTCAGCTGTTCTCAGGCCACAGGCCCCAAGGGCTCTCAGGGTAGGGGTGGTCCAGAGCTGTCTGTAGATTGCTGTATGCGTGTGGGAGCTGTGCTGGGGAGATCAGCCTAGACTGGTCACACAGTGGGCCTGGATTCCCTGAGCATGGGAGCTGTGGGCCACCCCAGGAGATGCCAGAGAAGAAAAGGGGAGGGGAGATAGAGACAGGTGAAGACCAGCTGGCAGCACAACATAGCATACAGTGGGACACGCATACTCCCCCCCACCCCCAATCAGGTACAAGAGAAGATCGTGTTGTTCCAAAGGCCTGTATAATCCAGGATATATCATGGAGAGGATCCTAGGTCCCAAGGAACATTCTAAATGAACAAAGAATGACAGAGGGCAGATCACTGAAGGCTAAAACTGGCACACTGTGCTCTTAGTCTAGAAGGATGTATGATGCCTACATGGAATCTGTGGCAACATTCTATTAACCAGAATTCGGTTACACCAGATCTTGTCCCCATTCATTCTAGAAAACACAGAACTGCTGGTCTTTTTAGAAACCTTCCTGGAAAAATACGAAAAAAAAAAAAATAGTATTCACCTCTAACCTCTTAGATGAAAAGACATTGATGTCAACTTTTAGTGTCACAAAATTGGGATTGTGTTGACTCCTTGCTTCTATGCCTTATCCACTGTATATCAGACCCTTAACATTTATCTGTAACAAGAGAAGCTCTATGGGAGCAGTGATACTGTGGGCTGAGATTTGGAGGACCTGCAGTGCTGTGTGATCTTGCAGGATCTGTTGATTTCTCTGAGCCTTGTTCTTGTCTCTGTGCAGGGATAGAGACCAATAGTCGTTTCTCAGGCTCTGCGTAGAAGATGTGGTTATGTTGCCTGTCTCAAGATACCTAATTATTACAGCTTTGCCCTCCTCAGATGAAAGAACACCTGGCGATGTTTGTGACAGGGCAGGCACTGGACAACATTTTCTAGGTATTTAGTTGGTGGGATGCTGAGGACCTGACTGGTGCTGCCTCCAGTAAGCACTTTCCCACCTCTTGGCCAAGGACTTTGCATCTCTGAACCCTAGCCCCAATGTAGCCTCAGAGTCTAATGGTTGTTTGCCAGTTACCCCGATGGAAGCAGGGTACTTTGCAGCCAGTAACTGCTCCGTGAAAGGAGTATCTTGTTACTATCTGGATGGCGGGGCTGGGGCCTGGCATTAACTCTTGGTCTTGCTGCAGTGCTCATCAGGACTCCAGGAACCTCAGGATACTTCCCAGCTGTCTCCATGACCTCTTCCCACCAAGTCAGCTGCCCAGGACCCATGTTCAGAAATACCCAGTGCATGGTATAGCTCTGCCATCTCTGATGAGGTCTCACTGTTTTCAGCAAGCGCCTCACACATCACAAAGCTTCCCTGACTCTTGGCAGCAGAATTGCATGAAGTTCCCACAGCTGTATCTGCCTGCTACCCTATGCAGTGGAAAACTCTGCTCTGAGGTCAGGTGCTTACCAGGATCACATGGGATAAGAGTCTGGTTGGCCATTACAGACTCTTGATCACACATTCTGAGAAGACATGGGATGATAGGGTTGAAACTAAGTCTTGGGCTGGACATAAGGAGGCACACACAATGGGATACACAGTAGGGATACCGCCTCCTAGTCTTCTTGGGTTAGGTGGGTAGTGCCAGGCAGCGAAGCTAGGCAAGATATCTTGGTACCCGTTCATGAGGGAGATAGAACAGGGTCAGGCCACCTAGTATTCAGAAGGCTGGATAATGGTGCTCAGCAGTTTGAGGGGAAGCTAAGAGTGTGTCAGAGTGCAGTACACATAGGGCAGGTCATAGGCAGCTTAGCAGGAAGGGGACTAAGGAAGCAGGCAGAATGGTTTTCCATCTACACAGGAGCCAGCGGCTGGAGCGGAACTTCTGCCTTTCCTACCGGGCCACCCCAGGATTGAGGCAGTTGAGCCTGAGAGTAGAAGTGGAAGTGGAAGCAGGTGGCTCTCTTCCCAAAGGAGGAGACAAAACAGGGCTCTGCCTTTTGTTTGTTTGTTTGTTTTTGTTTTTGTTTTTGGAGACAGGGTTTCTCTGTGTAGCCCTGGCTGTCCTGGAACTCACTCTGTAGACCAGGCTGGCCTCGAACTCAGAAGTCCGCCTGTCTCTGCCTCCCAAGTGCTGGGATTAAAGGTGTGCGCCACCACTGCCCAGCTCAGGGCTCTGCCTTTTTAATATTCCAATCAACTTTTAGGGGCTGGCTCTGGCCAAATGTGACCCTGCTTCGTCTCAATTGTGTCCCAGTATGGTACACCAGGAGACTGTTGTTGAGAGGTGTGGACATTGAAGACTGAGGAGCACAGGGACAGCCTAGGGCATGTAGAAAGCTAGCACTTTTGGTGGGGGGCATAGGATATGAGTTTGCAGACCTGTCTGGGAGAGGGTCTAGGCGAGGCTTATGCAGTGCAAAGAAGGGAAGAACTAATTCCAGTGAGGAAACTGGGAAAGGATGAGGCCTGGTGTCTACTCAAGTATGGAGCCGCTGCAGTCCAGGAGGTCTTAGGACTGGAGCTACAGTATACTAAAGGCAGGAGGCAGGGTATGAGATGAAGGGATAGGAAGCCATTGAAAAGTTTATAGCAATAAAACCCTCTGAAGAGAGCTTCTGTGGGGCTACAGGGGCAGAGGCTAGAGACCTGGAGAACCCTCTGGGTTCTGTGGTGGCTGAGCATGTGATATGCTCTGTACTGTGGAGTGAGGCTGGAGAGACCTTGGAAGGGGAACCCAGGTGAAATGGTTATGGGGAGAATTGATAGAGTAGTGAAGGCTTGGGGTGACAGATCTCAGTCAGAGGCTTCAGAGAATCAGAAGATTCAACTGGGGGTCAGTTTCCTCAGAAGGGGGCCTATGTTCTGTTACTCAGGCCAAAAGAAGGAACAGAGGGAAAACAGAATTAGGGCAGAGATGGGGCAGGGCTAGGGGCTCACCTTGTCCACCCAGGCCATGAGCTGTGGGATCTGCCTTGGGAACAGGCCAACAGAACAGGGGTGGGAGGAGTCAGTGTCAGGAGAGCTCATGTACTGGCCTTCAGACAAGGTCTGGGGTTCAGGATTTTTATCCACTAGCCAAGAGGGGATAGCCTATCTCCCAAAGAGCTTCAGGGCATCTAGGCCTCAAGGACAAAGGCAGGGGTGGGGGTGGGGGGTGAGCAGGAGATGGAGCCTGTAGCTGTGAGCTTAATGGCCCCAGAAAGAAGGAAAAAAAAAACATAAAGCTGCAGAATTACGGGGAGACATAAACAGAGCTGTCAGGCATTAGCTGCAGGGAGACGGCTGAGCAGGGTAGAGCTGCGATCCTTGTGTGTGCATAAAAAGACAGAAGTTATCAAAGGAACCAGATTAAGGAGCTGCTGTCTCTGCCACACTCAGGCTCCCTGGCAGATTCCTTTCTTATGCCTCAGCCTGCTGCCTCTGGTCACAGGCTCTGGTCACATGCTGACTGAGGGGCTAAAGCTCAAGGATTGGCCAGGGCAGGGGGCAAAGCTGCCAGTGATAGTAGATGTCTGAGAGGACAGGAGACCCAGCCCTGCAGGCTGAGGGTGGGAGCCAGGTCTGAGGAGGGAGACAGTGCTGGCCCTGACAGTTTATGAGTGCTCATACACCCTGCCATCTTTATGTTTTGCTGTTGCTGATGATGACGTTAGCTAAGCACTAATGGACTTAAATTTCATCTTAAGCCATCCCATAGTCCTCAGCAGAAGACAAACACCGTGCTCTCCTGAGCTGTAGAGATACCAGCCTATGCGTAGGTATGTGCCTCTGCCTGTGCAGATATGCTGCCCCCCGCCCCTGCTCCCATCAAGGAGGCACCGGATGATCCTAAGTTGGAGAAGGGTGGTGTCCCAGGTGAGAACAGAGTTCTGAAGTAGGTCTTTGGGGTACTTAGCATGTAGACAGGAGCCTGGCCTGATAATTCTCAGGCCCCTCTTGAGTTCCTTAGACTAGGCACCATGATGAGGGTCTGGGAACTGTCTATTCTTAACTATCATGTTCTTAAAAGCTTTAGAGAATCATGTTTTGCACGGGCTAAGAAAAATACCAGTGGCTTTGCTGGAGGGCAGAACTCCATTCATCTACCTATTCACTTGCTCATTCAATAAACATGAGGCCCTCCACAGCTTGATCCCTCCTACCCCAACTCAAACATGTCCATCAGAGGCCTGATTTGTGCTTTTGAGTCTCTTAAGAGACAGCAATCAGGCAGTCTCTAAATGCAGTTTGTGTGGGAGAAGATTTATTTATTTATTTTCGAGACAGGGTTTCTCTGTGTAGCCCTGGCTGTCCTGGAACTCACTCTGTAGACCAGGCTGGCCTCGAACTCAGAAATCCACTTGCCTCTGCCTCCCAAGTGCTGGGATTAAAGGTGTGCGCCACCACTGCCCTGCTGGGAGAAGATCTTTTGTTGGCAGAGGTTCTGAAGGTTGTAAGGGAGAAATGGGCAAGGAGCCCTGGAGACTGTGTGGCCCCAGGACCTACCTGGCATGTAAGGAGAATGGGCATGTATCTGAAGAGGAGTGTACCGAAACATACGCAGGGCCCTCATAGAGGATGTGTGGCTTCTTCAGGTGCTCCTGCTTACCTTGCATATGTCCACCAGTCTGGGGCGCCCTTCCTTCACAGCATAGCCAGGGCTTTTTATCTGCCCTTAAAGCTGCCCAGCGGGCTGGCACACACAACTATTGACTAAGGAAACTTCATTCCTTTGTGTCCCAGCACCTGCCTTCCATCACCCTATGTTAAGAGTGGTTCTCCCTCCCACTGATGCCTAGTGAGATCAAGGAGGACACTTGAGGAAGGTGGCCGCCACCAGGAGGGCCTCAGATGTCTCTCTTTAGCAGGCCTGGTGAGGTAGAGGTGAGGGTTTGGTAGACTTTGATTCCCATACTGTGACCCTTTGTCCTCTCTGGGCTTCAGACACACACTGGGTTACCTATACCGTACCTGGTTCTGCCACACCAAGAGTTACAAGTTAGACTTGAGTTGGAGACATGCATTGGTAGGTTAGTAGACTGACTCCATCACTGTTCTCTACAAGATAACCCAGCCTCGTCTTAACTGGCCTCCATATTTACCCATCACTGTAGTTACTGTGAATCACAGCATACATATATCTGGTGTTGTCATCCCTGCTCTTATCTGCTCTGCGCTCACTGTCACTTAGCACATTTGTGATCTGGGCCTTACCTGTCTCGTTTCTACATCTAACTAAAGAGACTACATTTTCAGTCCTTTCCTTTCTGCCTCCCTTTCCCTCAGTGTTTCCTGCATATCCCCCAAGACTCCGGACTTCCTCTGAGTTATTCCTCTGATCCTGTGCCTCCTGGGTATAAGTTCAGCCTTTGCCTGTACATCAGCATTCAACTGTCTTCTACAAGGGTTACTTGATCTTTTTCCTGTCTCTGGCTGTGTCTGTTCCTAGCATCCATACAGCATAGAGTAGACACTTGGGAACTGCTTCTCAAATGGAAGGATAGTTGGGTAGGTGGGTGGATGGGCAGGTGGGTGGTGGGTGAACAGGTGGGTGGTGGGGAGATTGATGGATGAGTGGAGAATACATGGATGAGTGAATGGAAGGGTGTCAGAGTGGATTGAGGGACTGGCTAGTCTATTGGGAAACTTGGAGCTCCCAGGAAGTAATGGGGATCAATTTCCCTGTGCATAAAATGGTCTGTCTGCTCAGCTCCTATAGTTGGGAAAGGTGTGCCAGACAGTGACCACAAAGGAAATTATTAGCTTGCAGCCCTGAAAGGACCTTCCTTTTCTGTAGGTCCTGCCTTGACTAGAGAGTTGGGACTAAGGTTCAATTTAAATCCAAGTCTTGCTGTTCCCAAGATATCCTTTGGCCTCTTGGGATTTAGATTTTTTTTTTAAATAAGGTAGAGTGCTTATGTTCTTGCTTATTCTCTGGAGATGAAAACATTGCTTAGGCATACCCAGAAAACATGGAGCCTATACCCCAAGTACAGGACCCTCACCACCCCAGTATGATTTATATAATGTTAGAATTTTCATTTGCATACACAGATGCCCTAAGCCTTTTTCTGTGCCTGTGACCTCATCTGCAAAGTGAGTTAGGATGTGACTGATGATCAGAGCCAGTGCCTGGGAGGTCAGTAAGATCGGTCAGAGTGTGATGGTAGTAGGGCATTTCTGTTCCTTAGTGGCTCTCAGCTCAGTTCTGGGATGTGGATGTTGAACTGCTGTGTAAGGGATGAAAATACAGGAGAGGTGGGGTAACTCACCTGAGGTCACAGAGTCAGTCAGCCTCGGGGTCTTGGATACTTGGTGTTTGTTTCCAAAGGCTCTTGTTAGAGCACTCTGGAAAAAGCTACTTCTAGGTCACAGTGAAACACAAAGCTATCCAGAGCATTCCATAGGCCTGGGGCTGCAGGGCTTCTGCCAGTCTGCCAGGTCAGTTCTACCCAGAGTTGGCACCTAGAGTTGTCACATGTGACAGGACCCTGCTCAGGCTACTGCCACTAGGCCTTTGTGTCCAAGCAGTGTGCCTGACGACCCTGACAGTAACCTGCTGGTGGGAATAACAGTCAGCAGATGAGAGTCAGACCCATGTGATACCCAGGAGTTCCTGTCTTCCTGGCCACACCTTTGCAGCCAGCAAAGATCAGTTGGGGTTTCCAGTTCTTTGCTTTTGCTATAAAAAGTATGTCAATATTTATCTTTTAAAAGGACAGATATGTCCTGTGCTGCTCTTGACAGCTCTGTCTATATGGTCTCTTGTAACCTCCTCTTGCCTGGGGTCCCACAGCTCAGGTTAGGAGTAGAATTTGATCCCTTATCTCCAGCAGGCCTCACAGTTCAGAGCCTTTGGATTCACAAACCCTGGATGGCATCTGCTTGTACATTTTACGTGTGTTTTGTTGGAAAGATTACAGGAAAATGTATCGCTAGGCCACACTGAAGGGAGAGGAAGGACCTAACAAAACAAAACAAACAAACAAACAAACAAACCTGAGAGTGCCTTTGAACACCAGCTCTGGGATTCTCCATGTCCTGCCCACTCATGAAGATCAGTGTAGTCAGTGGTCAGACCCATCTCTGCCCTGTGGGGGCTGTAGTGTCCTTTGTACCAAAAAGAGTGCAAGATATAGGGAGTTGTAAGCTCTAGGCAGCCTGTGTCTGTCTGGTCACGTTGAGGTGGAGGCAAGTGGCCAGTGGTCTAAAGGATGAAGCTTCATTCATGTCATCAGGTCTGGTTTTCTTCTAATTTTACCTCCCTTGTTGCTGTTCCCTTGACTGGACATGTAGGGGACTACGGTTCTTTCTGTTGCAGGTGACTGACCTTGTGCATGTTACTTTGGGCTCGAACTCTGGCCACATGAAATTTTTATTTGAATCCATAGTGCCAGAAGGTGCTCCAAAGAGATAGAACTAGTTAACCTGTTCCATTTCCATCTGGACCAGGGCTCCCTTTCTCCCATGCCTCACCAGCTAGGTAGAAACAGAACCATGCCTATACCTACATGTTCAGAAAGCCAAGTAAGTGGTATCCTGACGAACACCCACAGGGCCAGGTCTGTCTATGTAGGGAAGGGCAGGCATGACTGGAAGGAGCCCAAATCTAGCTCTCCTCCCACCCCCTTACAATAGCTCTGCCAGTTGGATGCCTAGAATACTTTACAACTCAAGAACATGAAACACAAAGAGGTTAAGTGCTCTAGCTTCCCCAGGTATGTGTACAGGACCTGGAGCTTGAACCCTCAGCCACTCTGTCAGGGACTCATCATGGTGGATGTGGAGAGATTGCATCTTTCACACATCTCCAAGCCCCATGACCTCTCAAAATATCCTGGCTGCCTGAACCTGACCTTTGGAACTTCTTAGAAAAACATAGAATCCACCATTCTCTACCAGTTATAAGGAACCCTCCCACAAGCTCCAGAGCAAGGCATCTGTGGGTCAGGCCAAACTAGCTGTGAACAGCTAGAAGAATAGTGGTTTGGAAGCCAGAGAGAGTTCTGGAGAGGTTGGATGCAGTCAGAGGCAAGATCCAAGGGAGCTTGGGCCCAGACCCAGCACACAATGTTGAGCTGAAGTGTTGTGTTCACTCTGAGTGAAACAACAGTGATGTTCCGAACAGTTAGATGCTGAACCCAGCTGCCTAAGCTTTGTTTTTTCTCTTAAATACCTTCCCATTTCATGGCTGTTGAGAGAGAGTAATCAGCCAGCTTCACACTTGGGCTCAGGAAAGTCCTCAGGAAGTTTGTCCAGGCTGCCCCTAAAGCAGGGGCTGCCAGCTCCCTCTCTCTGAGGGTGGTGTTTCTGTTGTGTTCAAGCAGCCACCAGCATGGCACAAATGGAAGCTCTCCTGTAATGACAGTAGCTACAGATCCAGCACTTCTTCACCTTGAGAACCCGGAAGATAAAAAATCGGAGCATTTGTCCAGTCTGTTGGAGCAAAATAGCACTGCATGGGAACATCTTACCCTAATGAATTTGTAATTTACTTATCACAACAGCCGTGCATATTTGGAAGAGTGCTGCTGGGTGAGATTCAGTCTATAGGTGAACAAAAGAGATCTGTAGAATCCAGACTCATGCCAAGAAATCCTGACAAGAGTGGCTTGGCCATGTGATACTTCTCTCTAGTCCCTTTCCCCCCTCTCCTCAGAAGACTGTGTTCTGAAGTTTCATGCCCATGCATCTGTTTCTACCCTCAGGAACCACTCTGTGTCCCCAGCTGGAAGCCCAGCTGCAGCACTGCCCTCAAGGCTCCTAAAGAGTAGAATCTGGAACAGTCTTTCTATTATTTGGAGCCATGTCCACTTCTGGAAATGAGAAGAGACATTACACCTTGAAGGGTAGTTGAGGGGAAGTAAGACCTCTGGTGGCTCCAGGTCTCTTCAAACAACACCAGACTCTGGTGGGGAACAGGATTCTATAGTGAGATGGGAAGAACTTTCCAGATCTGAGGGAGGCAGAGCCCAATGTGTACCAGCCCCCTAGTACCTTGTTTCTGCTTAGGTACCAGTCTTCTTCTTGCTCCTAACCCACCTTGGCTTCCAGGCCCCTCCCATCTAGAGGCCCAACCTAAGTATGTCACAGCCCCCCTGGGATATTAACCTCCCTTCTGCTTCTACTGGGTGCTCTGGCCCGCTAGGCCTCTATACTTATCTGCATGCTTCTGCTGGCCTCCTGAGGCTTCTCTCCTGAGGATGAACCCAGCCAAAAGCCCAGCTCCTCAAAAGCTGGGTTTTTTGTTTAGTTCTGTCTAGCCGACTTAAGCCTCAAGAGATTGGTCTCAACCTTGCTAACATGGGGACCCTTTAATACAGTTCTTCATGTTGTGGTGACCCCCTGCCATAAAACTATTTTCATTGCTACTTTATAACTGTAATTTTGTTACTGTTGTGAATCATAATATAAATATCTGTGGTTTCCAATGGTCTTAGGTGACCCCTGTGATGGGATCTTGATCCACATGTTGAGAACTAGTATGCTAACTCCATGGTTTCTGTGTCTGAGATGGCTACTGTTTTCTCTGCTCGCTGTTGCGGCCAACCTTCTCCTTAAAGAAGGTTTCTCCTAAGACACCCCCCCCCCCCCCGAATTGGGTTAGGAACATTCTGGAAAACGCCAGGATACTTGAGGGACTCATTCAGATCCTGGAGTTGGTCCTGGCTTGGCTGCCCATCTGATGCTCACCTCTTCTAAAGAGGGCAGAATGAAGTTTAAGGTGGGTGGCCTTTCAGGAAGAAGGGCAACCACGACGGACGTGAACTTCCTGCGACCTCATAGTGAGGAAGGAAAGGGTCTGAAGAAGGCGAGCCAAAGTGGAGTTCTCCCTAGGGGAGCCTAGGCAGACCAACAAGAGGGAGTAAACCCATCTGGCGAGCTTCCTGTGTGTTCCTAGCTTGTCCCCAGACCCTGGCTCAAGAAGGGACTTGCTTTGAAGTTTCCGGCAAGACCTGCCCATTGCTGTTCATATGGCTTATTTGTCTAGTGGCTTAAGGAAGGGGACTGGCAGTGGGGGGTGGCAGTGCCCTGCTTGGCGCCGCTGCACCCTGAGGGTCCATGCATTTGGGAGCTCCAGCTTCTGCGAATTAGAGGATGTTGAGACCAGGCCGAGAACCCCAAGGGGACTCAGTACTTGGGCCGGCTGTTTCAGGCTAGCAGGGAGCTGGAGCCGCCTCGCACCGCCACTTCGCGCAGGGTGGGAGGGAGCGAGGGAGGCGAGGGGGACGAGCGCCGGCTCCCCGCCCCCATCCCACCCGGTTCCGATATTTAGCTGAAAGGCACGCGGCTCCTAATCGGCCCTTTCCAGGCTGAGATGTAGCGGCGCTCTGCCCGCGCAAGGGCGGGGGCCGGGCCGGGGGAGGCACAGAGTCCGGAGCCTGCGAGCGAGGTGAGGAGCCCGCGTCCTCGGCTGCTGGAGCGGGCGGGCGGGCGCACATCGCCGAGGCAGATATAGAAAGGGGGGCAGGTTAAAAATAACCCTCTTCGGCTGGGAAGCTCGCGCGCACTCTCTCGCCTCGTTCGGTGCCAGAGGACTCCAGGGGAGGTGGCGTTGGGGAGGGCAGCGCGGGATTCCCCTCCTCCGCCGCCGGGCGGGGTGCCGCCTGCACGCCACGGCTGCACGTGTGCGGGGCCGCGCGCCCGGGCCCCTCGGTTCGGCCCGCGGCGATCTCCCCAACCTCATGCTTCTGACTGCCGCTCCTCCCTCACCCAGAGCGGCTGTAGGAAGCGCTCCTTTATTCATTATTTACGAGCGTTAATAGGTTTGGGGCGCGCGGACTGGGGGCGGAGGCGAGGACGCCGCGGGGACCCCAGTGTTCGAAGAAGGGTGCGGACCTGCGGGAAGGTCTGCGGGGCGGGGGTGGGGAGAGCTCGGACGCTGTCTTTCGCGGGCGCGCATCTTTCGCGGGCGCGCACTTAGCCGAACGGGGCGAGGGGGCTATAGGCCTCCCACTTCCCTCCCTGCACGGCCCTTGCAGCCGCGTCCCTGACGCAGCCCTGGCCTCATTTATCATCATCTTTGGTCAAGTGGAGTGTGCAAGGAACAGCTGCTTCACTCGGCTGACTTCCGAGGGCGGCTACAGCGGGAATCAGGAAAATGAATGATGGAGGCTGGGGGGCCGCCCCCAGGTCCGGGTGCAGGCGGGAGGGAGGCGGGGAGCATCCTGGCTGCCTCTGCCTCGTGGCAAGCGCAGCGCCCCCTTCCTCTCCGGGCGCCCACAGTCCCTGCGGATCTGTGGCTGAGGACAGGCGGGTGTGCCGGAGGTCGCCGTGACCTTGCTGGGGTCAGTGGGTTGGGCTGTGGAGGAGGCGTCGCGGCGTCTTTGGTGGCCCTCTCCGGATTGGCGGAAGGCCGGGAGACGAGGAGGGGGAGGGGAATACCAATGGAAGGTGAAATTTTACCTGCCCCTGAGGGAGTCCTGCGGATTTTCTCCCGGCGACAGCCGTGCTCTGCCTTTGTCTTACATGGCCGAAACATCTGTAGCAGCGGCGGAGAGGCCGCAGACCCCACCCTCCGCGCGACTCCCTAGGCAGTACCTGCTGCAGCCCACACCTCAATGTGGGGTCCTCGCCCGCGCCCTTCCCCGCCTGGTGTCGATGGGGCGGGGGCTGGTTGCGGAAAGGGTTAATGGCCTAGTCGCAGACCCTAATTGTCAGAGCTAGGCCCCGCTCCGTTCCAATTACCCTAAGTAGAGACTGAATGCGCAATTAACGGAGTCAGCTTGCCAACTGGAAAGCTGTCCCCGCTTTCACGTTGAGCGGAATACTCCACCAGCTGACTTGGACGAAGCAATTTCCTCTGCTCTCCCCTTTCTCTCTTCCTCCAGCCCCTTCTCTTTTTCTCTCTCCTTAATAATAAAATTATACCAAGCAGTTTGCGGTGTGGCAGGCGGCCAGAAAAGCGTTTCTTTAAACGCCGCCGTCTCACAATTAGGCAGCAAGAGGATTTGACACGCCGAGGCGGCCTGACAGGCGGCTTCCTCCCCTGGGGGCCAGTGCAGGATGGGCTTCGGTGCCCTGCTCCCCCATATGGAACCCGCACTGAGAGGGGGCCAGGGCTGCACCTCCCCGGCTGTCAGCATGCTGCAGTGAGAAGCCCTTGGGGCAGGCAGTAGGGGAGGTTCTACCCAAGATCTTTCCCTGCTGGAGTATAGAGTAGGAAAGCCATGTTCTCTGTTCTGTTCTGTGTGGCAGAGAGGCATTTAGGGCACATAACTGCTGAGCCTGGTGGACAACTTACTGACCCTCTCTGGGTTTCCATTGATCTCTTCGAGTTTGGGACTAGAGTGTTGAGGAAGAATGTGCCCCATTCCTGGGGCTGGTTGCTTTTTCATGCTGAAGCTGTCTTCTGAGGAGGTTGCAGACAGGACTGACTGTAATGAGCCAGAGACCCCTCTGCTGACACTACTAGGAGAGCAGACCTAGAATCCCCATGAGTGCACAAGAAGAGCTGCCATGAAAGCACCAGGGACCAGTACCCTGAGAACAGGGTACCCTGACCTCTGGCTGTTGCAGCTGAGCTCAGAACTGGACCAAGGTAGGCAGAAGCTGCTGTAGGAGGTGGTTGCTTCCAGAAGCCACCTTGCTGCCTCCCAGCCTCAGGAGGGTAGCCACTTGCTTCCTTCATCTTTTTTCTTCTCCTTCCTGTCCCCGAGTGCCCTTCAGCAACATCATGGCAGTTCTCTACGCCTTAGGCTACACACGAAGCCCACATTCCCCTGGAGCCTCAGCTCTGCACTCTGCTCAGCCTCCACCTGGACTTTTGCTGAGCCAACCGGGCTCAAGAGCTGGTGGGCACTAACCGTAAAGGCTGGAGTCAAGAGTGCAGCCTCTGCTGTTCCTTCCTAGTTAGCTAGTTTATGTTCTGCCTGCCTACTCCCTCACCCACTCGTGAAACTGCTCTGTGGTCTTCGCTCTCTGAGACTGTGATGAAGAATAAATACTGTGATAAGCACAAAGCCAGTAGTGTCCCTCTGTCCCACTTGGTCCCTATCAGAGCAATATTTATAGGGGCAACTCTGGGGCCAGAGTAGGGCTTTGGAGCTTAAGAGCAAACATTGAAGCCCCACCTTCAGGCTCTCATCCTTAGGAGGCAGCTCATTGTACCATTAATTATGTAATTACTGCTGTCATGAGCCCCACATGGGAGCTTGGCAGGGGTCCCAGGAGGGGAGGGGCTCACCTATCTCTTGTGGATGTTACAGCGCTACCTCCTACACCACCTCTACAACTGTGCACACGTCACAATCCTACCTATGGCTCTTTGAGCTCCTTCCTGCAGCAGGTCACTCACTCACCTTTCACTTTAGTGTTTGCCTGGGCGGAGATGCTACCTACCAAGGCCTGCTGCTCTGGAGCCATCTAGGTGCTCCTTGTTGCATTGAATACCCAAGTCACCAGCCCAAGAAGGCAAGAGCTAAATAGCATGGGTGTGGGTGTCCGCTTTGTCAGTATTTGACACCTGGGGCTAATGGTCAAGTAAAAGCCCACAAATGGTCCTTTTGAACTTTGCCCTGTTTAAATAACAACAATAAAAATCCTTGAGACTTGGTTGATAACTTTTTTTTATGATCCGAGTGTGTGCCGTGTGTGTGTGTGTGTGTGTGTGTGTGTGTGTGTGTGTGTGTGTGTGTGTGTGTATGTGTATGTATAAGCACAATTTCCAGGAGCTGGTTCTCTCTACTGTGGGTTCCAGGGATGAACGTTGATCACTAAGCCATTGTATCTTGCCAGCCCTGGCAACATTTTTGAAAATGAAAAACATCACTACTCTACATTTCTGACTTGTAACCTCTTAAAGACAAGGCTGCTGTGGTGCGTTCTCCCCCCACTTGGCTTGGGCCTGCCTCCAACCCCTTCTGACTGCTTTGCTCGGAAGTGAACTCTTTGTCCATCCTTAAGAACAGGTCTGTGTTTAATGTATGAAGCAGACCTGTGGCCCTAGCCTATGCCTCTCAGTCCCTGCCCAAATGTACTGTCTTATCAGCTGACTTCTTAGTCTGGATTTAGTTTCGAAGGGTTAATGTGACATTTGGAGCATGATTCATTTAATAAATATTTACTGTTCTGGGCAATGGGGACATGGCTATGAATAAAATAGGCAAAAATCCCTGCTCTTATGGAACGTTTTCATTCGAGAGGAGACTTGTAATGAGGCTAAAAGGTAAGTGCTTTGAAGAACTAGAAGGAAGCACTGGGTGTCATTCTAAATACAACCATAAGAGAGACGCAGTAGAGTTGCATGGGTGTCTAGGAATGGTTTTCCTAGCAAAGGACAACAGGCATAGAGGCCTTGAGGCCCATGGAGGTGAAAGGCTTGCCCAAGGTCAAAAGCCTAGTGGCATTTAGACAGCCTGCTACTAGCTTGGCACTTCTTTGCTGCTTCTTCCACGAGTGAGTTAAGTCCTGGTCCTTCTGGGCACATGGAGTGATGAGGTCACAGCATTCTGTAAGGATGGCACTGCTGGGGCTTGGAGTGTGGACCAACCCAAGCAGCCTGGGAAGCCCCTGCGAGCTACCTCTAGCCAGACCCCTGATCTTTAGACCCTGCCTGAGGGTGGCATCAGTGAGGGCAGGCTAGCCTGAGCTGGACATGATGGACGAGGCCTGCCCTCTTAATAGTTGGCCTTTTTTCCCCTCCTTGTTTAGACAGATAGGCAGTAATGCCTTCTGTTGAGTGGTCAATGAAATGATCCACAGTAGCCACAAGAGACTGACGAAGAAGAGTAGCAACTGAGCTGGCTCCAGAGAAGACAGCCCTGATGGTGGGCACAGGGCCAGCTGGACTGTGGGCCCCTGCCACTGAGGGCATCCAGCTGTGACCTACTGCATCCTAGTAAGAGATGCTGAGGGCTGTGTCTAAGAAGGAACTGGCGCAGGCAGGGCCAATGACATGGTGTTAGACCTCACTTCAGTGCCCTAGCATGATAAGGATGACACGTCTGACGTTCTCACACATCCTCCAGAGAACTCAGATTCAGCCTCTGAGATCCCCAGCCTCAGAAGATGCTGGGTCCATCTTTTTTTTTTTTTTCTGTGTTGCCCAGGCTGGCTTGTTGCAGTGTTTGGTAATTGAATTTAAGGCCTCATGAATGCTAGGCAAATACTCTAACACTTAGCTCTATGCCTAACCTACCAGACTGGTCCTGAACTTGAGATCTGATCCCCTTGCTTCAGATTCCAAATGCTGGGATCACAGGTTTATGCCACTATATCCTACTAATTTTCTATTTCAGTGATGGAGATACTGACTGCATGCTAGGCAAGTCTTCTAAAAAGCCTGAACCACAACCCTGTCTCTGTCTGCTACTTATTATCTCTGCCTGCCTCTGGCTACTCAGGACCCCAGATCCTTCGGGTGGCAGGTAGTATAAAAAAGATGTTACCAACATGGGGTGGTCGTGAGAGGCCTTGTGTTGGGGTAGAGCTGCCTCACCACTACCACCACCACAACCACCACCACCACAACCACCACCACCACAACCACCACCACCACCACCACCACCACCCTGCACTAAGCAGACCCTTCAGTCTCTTTCTTCCTGGTGCTAGCTAGCCTCTAGCCCGAGAAGTTTAGCCTAGTCTCAAAGGCCAGTGGGGTCTGACTGTTCTTGTGGGTTCCCTGAAGATTCATCCCTGCTTTCCAAACAATCTCAGCCCTAAGGACTGACAGAGACCTCTGGGACCTTCCTCTGCTGATTGATTTTTGTCTCATTCCCTTTCGACAGTCTCACTGCCCCCGGGCTAGCTAGTCTACAAGATCAGGCAATACCTGTTTTTTCCTCTTCTCCATCCCCTCCCCCTTGTTACTAGGGTTACAGGCTCACCTTGCTTTGCCCAGCTTTTTTTGCATGGGTGCTGGGGTTCCAAACTCAGGTCCTTAGGCTTTACAACAAGCCCTCCTACTGAGCCCTCTCCCAGACTCCAAGTCTTACTATTTATTATTTTGTCTATAACAGATGGGGAGGCCCTTGGAGTCTTACCTACCCATTGCTCCATGAACATCTATCTGTCTTTTCCCAGGCCTCCTGGGCCCCATAAATACCCCTTTCTGGTTCTCAGGCCTTGAGCGTGTTAGGTTTTCAATTTTTCTAAGCTACCAATCAGGTTATAAACAACTATGGGGAGATGGGAAGACCAGAGACTGGGGGCTGCTAGTGAAGAGGGAATGTGCCTCTTCCCACCTCTCCCTCCGCCTGTCTCCCCTTTTCCCTCAGGATAACATTCCTGCAGGGCCCACTGGGAGCATTAGCAACTCTGGCCCACAGTATACTCATCTCACTGATAGGGCTAACTCTTGGGCCTGATGAGGCTCTGGGACTAATGACCCTTCACTAGAGGCTGGTCAAATAAAAGTCCAGTTTTATCAGTGGCTAGCACCCCTCCCTTCCACCCGGAGTTTTGGGAGAAGGCTGTGCCTGAGGCTCAACTTCACTATTCCTTCAGTGCAGTGTCTCATGGCTGTGTTGATGGCTTGCCATCCTTGGCTGTTGGAATGTCAAAGGAAGCTTATCCTGATTGCAAGCACATCAGATTCCACGAAGATCTGGCCTTGTTGGGCCTGGTACACTCTCCCATCCTGTGTCTAGAGTAACCAGTGGCTACAAGGGTGGAGTATTCATGTCCCTAGGGCAACGAGGGTTGCTCTGGATTCCCATCAGCTGTGTGCCAGATTCTGCCAAGCTGGTGGTTGAGGGGAAGCCTTGGCAAGTTCCCAGGAGAAGGGGGAGGAGCAGAAGCTGGGGCTCAATTCTCTTCTCAAACCTTACTGCTGTTACTCCAGCCATCTCAGCTGCTTCTTTCCTCCATGTTGAAAGGTCACCATCACCTATGGGAAATTCATTCTTTGATCTGCTCTCCTGATGCTGCCCATACCAGTCCTTCGCTATCTGCTTCTCATCCATTCCATAGCCTTTCCTGGTGCTCCTGAAAAATAATCATAATCACAATAATTAATAACAGAGCCCACTGCAAGCCTTAAAGAGGCAGCACCTATTTTCTCCTGGCAGAGCCAGCAGTACCTCTGTAGCTAGCAGCTAGGATGCTACCATTGCCTGAGCCTTTGTTTCTGTCCCTCCCTCTGCCAGGGTTGGAGGGTGGTACTGGGGCACATGTTACTGCCTGTGTCCTCCAACAGGCACTGGGCCTCTGAGATTTTAATTGAACTGTCTTTTCTTAGAGATAGATGCTTTCCACATCCAGCTGCCTGTGTGCATCGGGAAGCTGGCCTGTAATCCTGTGTGGGGAAATTAAAAGGCACAGCAGCTGGACTGATTAGATGGGGCAGGGACAGAGCAGGCAGGGAGGAGACACTGTTCATGGCTCCCCTCTTTAGATAATGTCTCTAGTAATGCATTACATTTTGGGGGATGTATTGCAGGGACACACACACACACACACATACACACAACTCCAGTCGTAGAAATGTTAATGATATCCACAGGACACTCAGCAGGAAATGAGAGTGATCTGGGACTAATAAAAACCGAAATGTAATTTGTGCAGATATATGAGGGAGGCAGATGTAGCCTTCAGAGCAGTCCGGGTTTGTACGTTCTTGGCTTATAAACACACACCCAGGGAGGGCAGGGAACTGGCATTTTGTGTCCTGGTCTTAGAAGTGGCCCACCAGCCATCCTGAGCAGAAGTGGCATCCACCTGCATCCAGAGTGTGTTCTGCTCTGGGAAGGTGGGGCAGGAGGCACCAGGCTGCCCTGCCTCCAGCCCCTCTAGAATGGCAGGCACCACTTGGTGTTCATCCAAACCACAAGGACTGGAATGAAGTAGATCCAAAGGGTAGGTGGGCACTGTCCTAGTGAGGGGTTAGAGACATGTGATGAGTTGGGGGTGGGTGGGATAGGCAGGAGGCTTTAATAATCTGGAGAGGAGGAAAGTTGTCTTAGGGGCAGCTGGGTCAGTCCTGCTGAGCTCTGGAGGCTGTCTGGTTGCCTGGGAATGCCGTTTAGCTGGATGGAGCTCTTTTGCCCTCTTCCTTGGGTCAATTCCCAGACAAAGGAAGGAAAGCACCCTTGTGGGATCCAGACTAAAGGGAGGTTGGATCTTCCTACCAGTAGCTCCCCGCTCCTGCCTTTCACACTTCTGTTCTATGAGGCACTTACCTCTCCTCCCCATATTTAGTTCTCAACAAAAGAAACCCCTGAAACTTTTGTGGTCTATGGCAGACCACACCTCCATCTTAGTGTGTTTTAGGACAAGAACTGGAAAGTCCCAGTTCCCTCCAAGGGGCTTGGGCTGCTCAGACCCACAGAGCTTGGACATCCTGCCTTCAGCCTGCGTGGTGGCTAGGTACACCCTGAGCCTGTGGGTTGCAGGGCCAATAGTCTTCCTTGTGAATTCTCCAAAGCTCGGGGCCACTCCAAAGCTTTCACCACTGAGGATTTTCTGGGGTAACCAAAGTTGAAGGAAACCAGCAGATGCACAAGCCTGGGCTGTGACTCTGCCTGCCCTGTCTCCCATATCAGTGCTGTCTGCACCATCCCTGGCCTGGGAAAGTTGGGAGTGGCTCAGCAGGGAGGGACAGAGAAGGGTAGTGTGCTCTGCAGTGGCCAGGGGACTGTCTTTGTCCCCTATTAGTATGCATCCCCACACTCTGGACTACATAATCTGTTTATGCACCTATGATACCAAGAACAGGAGGCAGGTGCTACCGTCCTTCATTCCCCGGAGTCAGAGGAGGGGTGCTTTATGTGGATAGTTGGCTTAGCAGCCCCCAGCCAACGTCTGCCAGAAGGGACAGAGCCCAGACGGCACTGCAGGGGAGGTGTGCGCACGCATGTACATGTGCTTGATAGATGTGTGTGTGTGCGCGCACGCATGTACATGTGCCTGATGGATGCGTGGGTTCCTGCATGTGCAGTTACAGCAGGCCTGGAGAGCGGCCTCTCCCCAATTGGGGAGGGGGTCCTCATGGGGACCCAGTGTGGCTGAGTCATGCTTAAGTATGGCTACACAAAGACTAAGATGATGGGATCCAGCAGGGCCCCAGGGAACAGTGGAATTGCTCTGCTAAATGATTTTGAGCTGTCTACAAGGGCTGGGCGTGGTGGTACAGACAAGCTGATAGAGAGGAGGAGCTGGCAAGAGGGGCCTGCAGTGGCCATTCATTGTGACTTGCTCTGTGCGGCCTGTTTGCACTATCCATTTCAGTGGGAGCTCACCGTGGAAACAGGATTTCAGAGCACACCTCCCAGACCCAGAGGTTGTCAGTATGTGCACAGCTGGTGGGAAGGTGGCAGGGAGGGATGCTGGCTGAGGCAGAGAGTAAACTGCAGCCCATCTGAATTGTTTTCCCTCTGCACCATCCTTTCTCTTCACAGATAACCAGCCCGAGTCATGCAGTCTTTTCGAGAAAGGTGTGGTTTCCATGGCAAACAGCAAAACTACCCACAAACCTCACAGGAGACATCACGCCTGGAGAACTACAGGCAGCCGGGTCAGGCTGGGCTGAGCTGTGATCGGCAGCGGCTGCTGGCCAAGGACTATTACAGCCCTCAGCCCTATACAGGCTATGAGGGTGGCACTGGTACACCTTCTGGCACAGTGGCCACAGCAGCTGCAGACAAGTACCACCGAGGCAGCAAATCCCTGCAGGGGAGGCCAGCTTTCCCCAGCTATGTTCAAGACAGCAGCCCCTACCCAGGGCGCTACTCTGGTGAGGAGGGTCTTCAGACCTGGGGGGGCCCACAGCCACCACCTCCTCAGCCACAGCCTCTGCCAGGGGCAGTGAGCAAGTATGAGGAGAACTTGATGAAGAAGACAGTGGTGCCTCCAAACAGGCAGTACCCTGAGCAGGGCCCCCAACTTCCCTTCCGGACTCACAGCCTGCATGTCCCACCACAGCCTCAGCAGCCCCTGGCTTACCCCAAACTCCAAAGGCAGAAACCACAGAATGACCTTGCCTCCCCTCTGCCCTTCCCCCAGGGCAGCCACTTTCCCCAGCATTCCCAGTCCTTCCCAACCTCCTCCACTTATGCCCCAACAGTGCAGGGTGGTGGGCAGGGGGCCCACTCATACAAGAGCTGTACAGCACCATCTGCTCAGCCTCATGACAGGCCGATGAGTGCCAGTGCCAGCCTGGCTCCAGGGCAACGGGTCCAGAATCTTCACGCTTACCAGCCGGGCCGCCTTGGCTATGAGCAGCAGCAGCAAGCACTTCAAGGCCGGCACCACACCCAGGAAACACTCCACTACCAGAACCTCGCCAAGTACCAACACTATGGACAGCAAGGCCAGGGCTACTGTCCACCGGACACAGCTGTCAGGACTCCAGAACAGTATTACCAGACCTTCAGCCCGAGCTCCAGCCACTCCCCTGCACGGTCCGTGGGTCGCTCCCCTTCCTATAGCTCCACCCCGTCACCACTGATGCCCAATCTGGAGAACTTCCCCTATAGCCAGCAGCCGCTTAGTACTGGGGCCTTCCCCACAGGCATCACAGACCACAGCCACTTTATGCCCCTGCTCAACCCATCCCCAACAGATGCTGCCAGTTCTGTGGACCCCCAGGTCAGCAACTGCAAGCCCCTGCAAAAGGAGAAACTCCCTGACAACTTACTGTCAGATCTCAGCCTGCAGAGTCTCACAGCACTGACCTCACAGGTGGAAAACATCTCCAACACTGTGCAGCAGCTCTTGCTGTCCAAAGCTACCATACCACAGAAGAAAGGGGTCAAGAACCTTGTGTCTAGGACTCCAGAGCAGCACAAAAGCCAGCATTGTAGCCCTGAGGGCAGTGGCTACTCAGCTGAGCCAGCAGGCACACCACTGTCTGAGCCACCAAGCAGCACACCACAGTCCACTCATGCTGAGCCACAAGACACTGACTATCTGAGTGGCTCTGAGGACCCGCTAGAGCGCAGCTTCCTCTACTGCAGCCAGGCCCGGGGCAGCCCTGCCAGGGTCAACAGCAACTCCAAGGCTAAGCCCGAGTCTGTGTCCACCTGTTCTGTGACCTCACCTGATGACATGTCCACCAAGTCTGATGACTCTTTCCAGAGCCTACACAGTACTCTGCCACTGGACAGCTTCTCCAAATTTGTGGCAGGCGAGCGGGACTGCCCACGGCTGCTGCTCAGTGCTCTGGCACAGGAAGATCTGGCCTCTGAGATCCTGGGACTGCAGGAAGCCATTGTTGAGAAGGCTGACAAGGCCTGGGCTGAGGCTTCCAGCCTGCCCAAGGACAATGGCAAGCCACCCTTCTCACTGGAGAACCATGGTGCCTGCCTGGACACTGTGGCCAAGACTTCATGGTCACAGCCAGGGGAGCCAGAGACCCTGTCTGAGCCCTTGCAGCTGGACAAGGGTGGCAGCACCAAGGACTTCAGCCCGGGGATGTTTGAAGACCCTTCTGTGGCCTTTGCCACCACTGACCCGAAGAAAACAACCAGTCCCCTGTCCTTCGGCACCAAGCCTTTGCTTGGGACTGCCACTCCTGACCCTACCACAGCAGCGTTTGACTGCTTTCCAGATACAACCACTGCCAGCTCAGTGGATGGAGCCAACCCCTTTGCCTGGCCAGAGGAGAACCTAGGTGACGCTTGTCCTCGTTGGGGCCTCCACCCTAGTGAGCTCACCAAGGGCTTAGAACAGGGTGCAAAAGCCTCAGACAGTGTGGGCAAGGCAGATGCACACGAGACCTCTGCCTGTATGGGCTTCCAGGAAGAGCATGCTATTGGGAAGCCAGCAGCTGCACTGTCTGGGGACTTCAAGCAGCAGGAGGCAGATGGGGTAAAAGAGGAAGTGGGTGGGTTGCTGCAGTGCCCTGAGGTGGGCAAGGCTGACCAGTGGCTGGAGGATAGCCGGCATTGCTGTTCCTCCACTGACTTTGGAGACCTGCCACTGTTGCCACCCCCTGGCAGGAAAGAGGACCTGGAAGCTGAAGAGGAGTACTCTTCTCTGTGTGAACTGCTGGGGAGCCCTGAGCAGAGGCCCAGCCTGCAGGACCCATTGTCTCCCAAGGCCCCATTGATCTGTACTAAGGAGGAAGCAGAGGAGGTTCTGGATCCCAAGGCTGGCTGGGTCTCACCATGTCATCTCTCTGGGGAGCCTGCTGTTCTACTGGGCCCCTCTGTGGGTGCCGAATCAAAGGTCCAGAGCTGGTTTGAATCTTCTCTGTCACATATGAAGCCAGGAGAAGAAGGGCCAGAGATGGAGAGAGCTCCAGGTAGTTCCAGCACTTCACAAGGCTCCTTGGGCCCAAAGCCTAACAAGCCTGCGGTACCTGAGGGGCCCATTGCTAAGAAAGAGCCTGTGCCACGGGGTAAAAGTTTACGGAGCCGACGAGTACACCGGGGGCTGCCTGAGGCTGAAGATTCTCCGTGCAGGGTGCCAGCACTTCCCAAAGACCTCTTGCTTCCAGAGTCCTGCACAGGACCCCCACAGGGACAGGCAGAGGGGGCTGGAGCCCCAGGCCGGGGGCTGTCAGAAGGGCTCCCCAGAATGTGTACCCGCTCTCTTACAGCTCTGAGTGAGCCCCAAACTCCTGGACCTCCAGGCCTGACTACCACCCCCACACCTCCTGACAAACTGGGAGGTAAACAGCGAGCTGCCTTCAAGTCTGGCAAGCGGGTAGGAAAACCATCACCCAAGGCTGCATCCAGCCCCAGCAACCCTGCTGCCCTGCCTGTTGCCTCAGACAGCAGCCCCATGGGCTCCAAAACCAAGGAGCCAGACTCCCCCAGCATGCCTGGCAAGGACCAGCGTTCCATGGTCCTCCGGTCTCGCACCAAACCCCAGCAGGTCTTCCATGCCAAACGGCGGCGGCCCTCAGAGAGCCGGATCCCAGACTGTCGTGCTACCAAGAAGCTCCCTGCTAACAACCATTTACCCACTGCATTCAAGGTCTCCAGTGGGCCTCAGAAGGAAGGTCGGATGAGCCAGCGGGTCAAAGTACCCAAGCCTGGTACAGGGAGCAAGCTTTCTGATAGGCCTCTCCACACACTCAAAAGGAAGTCAGCTTTCATGGCACCTGTCCCCACCAAAAAACGGAGCCTCATCCTGCGAAGCAACAATGGAAGTGGGGTAGACGGGAGGGAGGAGAGGGCAGAGAGCTCCCCTGGCCTCTTAAGGAGGATGGCCTCACCTCAGAGGGCTAGACCCAGGGGCAGTGGGGACCAGCCCCCAACCCCACCCCTGGAGCCACCTGCTGCATGCATGGGTTTGGCTACACAATCATCCCTGCCCAGTGCTGTGAGGACCAAGGTGCTGCCACCCCGAAAGGGCCGTGGCCTCAAGCTGGAGGCCATAGTACAGAAGATCACCTCACCTGGTCTCAAGAAACTTGCATGCAGAGTGGCAGGGGCCCCTCCTGGGACACCCCGGAGCCCAGCCCTACTTGAGAAACGTTCAGGGGGCAGTCCAGCTGGGGCAGAAGAGGGTTTAGGAGGAATGGGTGCAGGGCAAATGCTACCAGCAGCTTCAGGAGCTGACCCATTGTGCAGAAACCCAACCAGCAGGTCCCTAAAAGGTAAACTCTTGAATAGTAAGAAACTGTCCTCTGCTGCTGACTGCCCCAAAGCTGAGGCCTTCATGTCCCCAGAGACCCTGCCATCCCTAGGAACTGCCCGGGCACCGAAGAAAAGGAGCCGGAAAGGCAGGACTGGGGCCTTGGGACCCTCCAAAGGCCCATTGGAGAAGCGGCCCTGTCCTGGCCAAGCTCTGATCCTCGCTCCCCATGACAGGGCCAGCAGCACTCAGGGCGGAGGTGAGGACAACTCCAGTGGAGGAGGCAAGAAGCCAAAGACAGAGGAGCTGGGACTAGCCTCCCAGCCCCCTGAAGGCCGGCCCTGCCAGCCCCAGACAAGGGCACAGAAGCAGCCAGGCCAAGCCAGCTATAGCAGCTGTGCAAAGCGGAAGCGCCTCAGCCGTGGCCGGGGGAAGACCACCCATGCTTCACCCTGTAAGGGACGTGCCACTCGGAGAAGGCAACAGCAGGTACTGCCCCTGGATCCTGCAGAGCCTGAAATCCGACTCAAATACATTTCCTCTTGCAAGAGGCTGAGGGCAGACAGCCGCACCCCAGCCTTCTCGCCCTTTGTGCGGGTGGAGAAGCGAGATGCGTACACCACCATATGCACTGTTGTCAACTCCCCAGGGGATGAGCCGAAGCCTCACTGGAAGCCATCCTCCTCTGTCACCTCCACCTCCTCCTCCACCTCCTCCTTAGAACCAACTGGGGCTTCTCTGATCACATTCCCAGGAGGCTCCGTGCAGCCGAGGCCCTCCCTGCCCCTCTCCTCCACCATGCATCTGGGGCCTGTGGTATCCAAGGCCCTAAGTACCTCTTGCCTTGTCTGCTGCCTCTGCCAAAACCCGGCCAATTTCAAGGACCTTGGAGACCTCTGTGGCCCCTACTACCCTGAACACTGCCTCCCAAAAAAGAAGCCAAAACTCAAGGAGAAGGTGCGGCTGGAGGGCACCTTGGAGGAGGCCTCTCTGCCTCTCGAGAGAACACTCAAAGGCCTGGAATGTTCAGCCAGCACCACGGCGGCCACCCCTACCACAACCACCATCACTACCACCACGACCCTGGGGAGACTGTCCAGGCCTGATGGCCCAGCTGACCCTGCCAAGCAAGGCTCCCTGCGCACCAGTACCCGGGGCCTGTCGCGGCGGCTGCAGAGCTGCTATTGCTGTGACGGTCAGGGGGATGGGGGTGAGGAGGTGGCCCCAGCTGACAAGAGCCGCAAACATGAATGCAGCAAAGAGGCCCCTACAGAACCTGGTGGGGACACCCAGGAACACTGGGTACATGAGGCCTGTGCTGTGTGGACCAGCGGGGTGTACCTGGTGGCCGGGAAGCTCTTTGGGCTGCAGGAGGCCGTGAAGGTAGCTGTGGACATGGTAAGAAGCTAGACCAGCTGGGGTGGGGTAGGGGATTTTGAAGGACCAACAGGCTGGCAGAAGTGTCCAGGGCGTTATTGTGGGTTACTTGTGCCTGGAGCCCCTGGGGGAGCATGGAGGCAAGCTGAAGCAGACCTGGGGCTGCGGCAGAACACTTAACCCATCTCGCCTCAGGGTATGTGCTGCAGTTTCTCTGTCCCAGGCCAGTGGAACATACTGTCCACACATACTACCCTAACCCGGAGCTTCTGGGTTCTGGCAAGGCAGAGTCCTTCCAGAGTTGAATGCCAAGGTGGCCTGGTCTCTCCCTGAACTGGGACATAGGGGATAGCTTCCAAACAACATGTGGCTAAAGCATGGGACACTGGTTCTGGGCAGCCCTGGCTTACCTGGCCACAGAAGCCCTGAAGCACAGACCTCCAGTTTTAAGTCATCCATTCAGAGAACTTTGGACTGCAGCATACACTGCCCCTCCACCCTTGCTCCTGCCTTTCCTGTGAGGCAGGGTCACAGGACCTAGCACATTAACACCTATTGATCTTTAAGGCTGTATCTGGGATCACAGGTCTGGGAAGGAGAAAGCATTCTGAGCCGTGGCTGCAGCTAAGATCCCTCAGGCCAAGGGGACTGGCAGAGTCCATGTTCCCTGAAGTTTTGGCCCCAGGGCAGCAAGGCCACTTCCTGCCTCTGCAGATTCTGCCCTGGTTCCTAGGCAGTGAGGCTCCAAGCCCACTCCTCCACGCTGGTTCTCACTGGGTAGCCATCCTGGTTCTGTTGGCCTCCCCTTCCTTCCCTCAGCACACTGGGCAGCTGAACCTAGAGGACCCTGGTTGTGCAGGGCCCCCTCCTCCCCATACTCACTGTCCCAGCTCCTGAGAAGCATTCTGCCCAAGCAGGCCCCACCCTTGACCTTGGGGACCACTGTGGATGCTGCCCCTGGCTCCAGATTCCAGGTACTTACTGCCCATTGTGATGACTAGAATCTCTCTGGGCCCTGTTGTCTGCCCAAGAGACAAGACACTACAGCTTTCAGAACCTCAGCCAGTTGATGCAGCAGGCAAGACACCAACCACACATGGTCCGCACATCCTCTGTCTGCCTGTCACTGGTTCCATGGTAACTTTATCTTCACAGCTACCTTTAAATAATCTCATCCTCTGTTACAAAGTAGCAAGCCTGGGAGCTGGAGAGATGACCCAGCAGTTAAGAGCACCGGCTACTCCACCAGAGGACCTGGGTTCAATTCCCAGCATCTACATGGCAGCTCACAGCTGTCTAACAACAGTTCCAAGACAGTTCCAGGACATCTGACACTTTTACACAGACATACAGTAGGCAAAACACCAGTACATGTAAAATAAACAAGAATCATTTTTTTAAAAAAAAAAAAAACCAAGCCTAGATGGAGCCCCTGTCCAGCTGGTTGTCATGACCCTGCACCATCCAGGACTTCTTTGGGGCCCAGGGTTGGCACCAAGTCATCTCATGACCCCAACCTGACATAAACAAGGAGAAACATTGGTGAGTGCAGATAAAGGCCCCGTGCCTCTGGCCTCTTCTTCCTCATGCTGGCACCCACAGAATGTCTTGTTGAGCAGAGGAGGCTCTCTGCTGAGCCCTGTCAACTCTGCCATACCTCAGGGTAACAGGGAAGGCTAAGAGAGGCCCTCATTGGACAAGGGTTGGCTGCATAATGAAGACTCTTTCCTGCCACAGGTGGTCCTGGCTGGCAGCTGGGACCTGCTGACAGGCTGTACCCCATAGCCACAGGCTCATGACATGGCCACCTAGGATATGCTAGAGACTAGACTAAGGTTCCCTAGAGAGTGACCTACAGGGTTATAGTTCAGCCCATTGCTTTCTGCCTCAGTGGCAGACCCTGGTTCAAATATATCTCCAGGAAGTCTCGTTTTCTCTGTAAGCCCCAGAGCGCCAGCACCCACACAGTACACTGGCCAGGCCTTTGGTCCTTTCCTGTTGTCCATGCTGTGTCTTAGTACTTCCCAGTCTTTAGTCACTCAGGCTACCCACATCCCTAGGCTGTGTCATCCTCATTTCCTAGCTAGAGGGGCCTGGGCTAAATCACCCTCAGGAGACTGGTAGCCTCTAGTGTGGGTACCTGGGTCAAGAAGTAGGGCACAGTTCATCAGCTATGCCCCCTGTAAGGGAACTGGCAAGACAATAGTCTTCATCCTTCTGTGCCTTAATCTCTTCATGTCTGCAACGAGCAGAGCCCCGCCTCAGGAGTTGCTTGGGACTCTGCCACAGGGGGCCCCATAAGGGTCTTGCAGTGCCAAGGGTCGTTGTGAGTAAGACTTGGTCTACCTTAGAGTCTCCACTTGTGCTTCCTTTGATGCCTTAAGAGATGGGCCTGGGGCTCTAGATCCTTGGGTGGCTTACCCAGAGCCTCTGCTTTAATGTCTTCCTCTTATGCCACCCCTCCCTGCTGGCCACCCCAGCTATTAGAACAGAACCCATGCTGTCAGGGCAGCCTGGGCCTCCTGGGCTGCTGGGCTGCAGCTCAGGGTCTGCCTGGAAGGTTGAGCTTATTGGTTGTTCCCAGCTCTGTTTTCTCGGGCCTAGAGAAGTTCATTGTGTGCAGGGACTTCCAGCCATGCCTGGCACCAAGTGCACTGTTACTGCAGTGCTTAGCCTCTGAGCCTGCTGTGTCCTCTGCGTCCCTCCTACCTCACTGCCCACTGTGGTGACAGGCTTGGGAACAGGGATGGCCAGCGCCCGTCTTTATCTGTCCCGTGCCAAGGTTTGGCATTGTTCCTCCATTAGACTTCTTTGTCTTGTCCTAACCATGTCATAGCCTCTGAGCCCAGCAAAAGTCAGGGGCTGGACTCAGAGCCTTAGGGTGGGGGTGGGGGCATCAGATTCACTTGAGATCAGCCTCTTGGGTATTATATGTCAGTTCCTCCCAGCTCATTTCTATGCATCTGCTGCCATTTGGGTAGAGTGCTTCTTGCCTGCTCTCACATGAAAGGGGAGGTCAGTGAAAGCCACACCCCTTGTGGCTGCTAGAAGGAGCCAGTGGCTGGGGACACACCAGAGCCAGCATGTAAGCAGCATCTGACAGATGGTGGCTGCCAGCCATGGCCACTGTGGTGACTAGCACCACTAGCCCAAGAGGGTCCCCCATGCAGTGTGCCAGCCCAGGAGGTGGCAGAGGGCCAGCCCTTGAGGGCATATCCCTCAGTGCGGCATTGCGGTGCCATCCTGGCAGAAGTGCTGCTGGGCCTGTTGAACACACAAGGACTCACTTGCCTTCCTCTCTCTTCAGCCATGTACCAGCTGTCATGAAGCCGGAGCGACCATCTCATGCTCCTATAAAGGATGCATCCACACCTACCACTACCCATGTGCCAATGACACAGGTAAGAGCTGCCTCTGGGGGCCTGGGTACAGCGATTTCAACCAGACCCATGTGACTCCCAGGGCATGCGCCTGCCCCAGCAACTTTATCTCTTGTTCTCTTCACCTCTGCCTGCAGTTGGCTGTGGAGATGGGTGGGTCAGTCCCTACTTAACTGATTTTGAGGACTTCCCAGATCTCTGAGAGGGAAACAGAGACATAAATGATAGAAAAGAGATCTGAGCAAAGAGGTCCCAGAAAGGGATGTGGACAAGCATGGGCTTTTAAGGATGAGTGGTACACAACAGAGAAAGGTTAGACACCGACTGAAACCAAATGAGGGGCGTAGTGTGGCTCAGTGTACATTGTTTGTGGGCAAGCATCCTGTGTTCCACGTAGGATGTCTCCATTTCAGCCACGCTGTCCAAGTTCAGGGACACCATCCCAGTACTTACTACAGAAAAATAAAACTAGGGGAATTAGGGTCGAAGTAGAGACAGACCAGCCGGCGTGTCGGCTGTCAGGACTCAGCGTGCAAAGTGAAGCAGGTCTGTGTGGTCTCTGACAGACCCCTATAGCTGGCTCATTACTGCCTATTCACTGTGGGCCACAGGACCAGGAAGCCCGGCCTTAATCCATCCAATGGGGAACTCAAGCACTTGTCGATAAAGTATCTTCTCACTGGAGATGGCGGCACCACTCTTGTCCAGGCTCAGCCCTTGTGGCTCTTCCTGTGCCTGTCAATGTGGTGTCTGTCTAGGCCCCATCCGCAGACCTGGACTGTGAGTTGCTCTTCAGCGGAGCTGCAGCAGGGTAAATAAACACTATCCAGGAGGTGAAGCCTCACCCTCCTCCACCCCTCCCAGCTCTGGCTTGGTCACTCATCCCAGCCTGAGCAGTCACCAGTGCCCTCTCTGCCTTCTGGATCCTGGGCCAGCATCAGCTGCAGCCAGTCTTGGTAGGACTGAGCTGCTAAAACTCATTAGAAAGGGATGGTGTTGGGTACAGGGTTGGGGTCTTCGTTGGCTCTGCCCCCATCAGTGTGGTGGCTTGTGTAGTATGTGGATTTAACCTAAGTGCATGGCCTCGCTCCCCATCCAACCTACCTCAGCCAAAGTCTAGGGCTTTCTGTGTTCTCTCCCACTCCAGGCCAGTCCAGCTTCCCCAGGGGCTCAACCTGAAGGGGACTGCCAGGACAGCCATGTTCTGCTACAGTAATAGACTAGATGTCAGGTGACTTCTCTGTTGCTGTGAGAAAATGCTGACAAAAGCAATTTAGGGAAGAGAAGATTTATTTGGCTCACAGTTCTAAGTCCCAAGTCATCATAGTAAGGAAGTCATAGCAACAGGCACTTACTATAACAGTAAAGAAGCAGAGAGGAGCCAGGCATGGTGGGACACTTCTTTCACTCCTTTAATCCCAGCACTTGGGAGACAGAAGCAGGCAGATGTCTTTTAAGTTTGAAGCCAACATGGTCTACATAGGAAGTTGCAGGCCAGCCAGGCAGTTAAGAGTTCTTGTAGAAGTTCCAAGTTCAGTTCCTAGGACCCACGTAGTGGTGGCCTACAAAGCCAGCTCCAGTGGATCTGATGCCCTCTTCTGGCTTCTGTGGGTACTGCATTCATGTGCACAGTACATACGCAGACATACATGTATACACACACTTAAAAAATAAGACTTGAGCCAGGCGTGGTGGCACATGCCTTTCCTCCCAGCACTTGGAAGGCAAAGGCCCCGCCCCCAAATAAATAACAATAAGAACTTTAAAAAAAAAGTAGTAGCAGGAAGAACAGCAGATCTCACTCAATGAACCTAATCAAGATGCTCCCTCCTGGGGCTGGAGGGGGTGGGTGGCTCAGCAGCTGGTCCACTTGGGTTTGATTCCCAGCACCCACATGGTGGCTTTATAACCATCTGAAATTCCAGGTCCAGGACATCTGATGTCCTTTTTTGGCCTCCACTGGCACCAGTTACAACCATAAATGTAAAAATTTTAAAAAGTTAATCCCTCACAGGCATTCCCAGAGGCCCATTTTCTAAATTATTTTAAGTTCTTTCTAGCTGACAATAAACAGGGTTCACATCAGATCAGGAGATAGTGTGCTTATAAAGAAAGCCATTCTGTCTGATCTGGGAGGAATCTGAGGAAGACCCCAAACATCAGATACGTCAAGCCATGGCTGATTAGTGCAGGACTATAAACCAGGCCTTGGGTGCTTAACAGAAATCTCGGACTTGAGAAATCTGAGGCCGAAAGGGAACTAGGGGGATAAGACATCAGCATGAGAGACTGATGAGCTATCCAGGAGTCCCAGCAGGAGAGAACGGCTGTCTGGTAAAGGTGGAACCATACATTCTAGAGACTGCTGGACATAATTCACAGGCCTTACAACAGTGAGAGAGCAGGCATGGAGCGCCTGGTTTCCTCACTTTATGATGTTGATCTGGGCAGGGCTGGCATGGGAAGATTGGGCATTTAGTAGTGGGGTCAAGCTTCTGACCCTTCCATACCCAGTTTAGTGGCTTCTTGATACCTTCTGGGCCAGTGCTGTCTGCTTCAGGTGGTTGGCCTAGCACTCCCCTGATAGCAGCAGGGCCCTGCAACAAGTTACAAGGTTTGTAGCCTGTGTTTTGTTGGCTAAAGGTGGGTCACCCATATAGCTCAGGTTCAAAGGGTGGGTGGGGACTACAGAGCCAGGTAGCTAAGGGTGGGGCACGATAGGAGGGAACACCTGCCATTAGGCTCCTGACCTAAGCAGTGGGGGTTCGGGGGCACCTCTGAACAGCTGTCAGAGAGGTGGAGGCCTGGGAAACAGCAGTCATGGCAAATGACAAAGTCAGAGTGCCTAGCCACATGGCTAGGAGTAGAGGAATAATATACCACAAGGGACCAGCCACTCCTAGGTGTCCTCAGGCTCCTAGGGTGCTAGAAACAACTAGAAATCCTCTTCTGCCCCTCACTTCCAAGAGCATAGCAGCCATAGCACAGGGTCCAGTTTGAACATCTGTATTCAGTCCCAAAGCTACCCCCACCCCAGTTCCTGCTCTCAGCTGCTGGGTGATTGGTGGCTGAGCTGACTGGGAAGTAGCAACCCCCTACTGTTAGCAACCACCCCTGTTTAGATTGTATCTAAACCTAAGTCCAGGTAGCCCCAGACCCAATGTATGTACCTGAGTGCACCCACCTCCAGCAGTTGGCTTAGAAGACCAACCCTCCCTCCCTCCCCTTCCCTCTGGGTGGAAAAGAGGGGAGAAAACACAGGCAGGTTCTGCACCATCCCTAGTGTGAGGTGGGAGATGTCTGGGAAGGTGAGCCCCTGGTCAGTGACAGAGAGTAGGCAAAGATGGGCCCAGGAAGGCCCGTGGGTGGAGGGGACACCCAGAGGATGATGGCTAGGTGTTCTGATGGCAGCTGGCAAGGTCTCATGATAGCAGCACACTGCCCTGGGTAGGCATAACGACTGGCTTGCTAGCCATCCTCTCTGGATATCTGGGGGATTCATCTAGACCTGGACCTTGTGACCTCCTACTGCTTGCTGTCTCTTAAGATTATAAGCCCTTCTGTGTGGAACATTTCCTCTGAACATGAAGAAGGATCATGACAGCACACAGTAGGTGACATTGTGACTAATCTACAATACAGAGGCTGAATTCGGTAGCTGACATTCCAGTCAGGACCCGAAACTCCATTCTGCAGTTGTCAGTCACCCAAGCAATCTTGGGTGCTTTCTGAGTGTGGGCCTCTCCTGACCATTGTGCAGGAGGTTGAGGCAGGAGTGGGCATGTCTGGGAATGAGAGTTCCTTCTGCTTTGGAGAGACCTGGGTACCAGGGAGATGGCCTTGTAGCAGTGAGCCAGGGGGTGTCTAGGAGTGGAGGGCAGGAAGGGAAATACCAGGGTAGAGGCAGAGGGGCTGTACCTCTGGGTGGAGTTTGGACTAATGAGGGTTTTGAGCAGGAACTGGGTGCTCAGAATCAACACTGGCAGCCAACCTACCCTGCATCACCACAGGAACTTTTCTTTGCTCACAGGTTGCACGTTCATTGAGGAGAATTTTACTTTGAAGTGCCCCAAACATAAGGTAGGTGAACAGGCTCCCCAGAGAAAGCCTTCCCTACCCAACCCAGTTTCTTCCTGCCCTGCCAGAGGGTAGGGAGGAGCACAGGTAGGGTCCTAAAGTTACTTTGCCAGTCTAGGGTGGATTGCAGGGTTCTTGTGGAAGGGCAGGGGTGGCAGCGGCTGGCGATAACAGTAACGGGCTGTCCCTCCCACAGAGGCTGCCGTTGTAATCCCCGTATGGCCGAAACTCCGAGGAAGAGGAGCTGCGCCCACAGCCGGTCCTTGATCCCATCCTGGGTCTAGGTTCCGGCTGTCTTTGGCGCTGGCGTGAGGCCTAGGTTGCGAAGAAAACCAGGGCCAGGCTTGGCGAAGGCAGGCCAGGGAGTGGCCAGACCCAGGGCACAAGGTCTCGGGCAGGGTGCAAGTCCCCTGCAAGTTCTGAAAAAGATGTGGCATGCAAGCTGTGCCCCTGGGAAGAGGCTGCTGGCTCGGTGGACAACGTGGGGGCAGACCCAAGCCTTTCTGTAGAGGCCCAGCGGTGGGAGAACATGGCCCAGCACTTGGCATGGATCTGCTCAGGGTCATGGCAGGCCTGGGCTCAGGCCATTCTATCCCTGATGAGGGCTGGCCTGGGGTGGCACCCTATGGCTTCTGTTTGTCCCCTTTCCAGTCTTCCACCCCACTGTTGGAGCCCAGTCTGGAAGCTTGAGGAGACTGGGCTGGCTACCCTCTAGAAGATGTGCAGCCATCCCAGACAAAACACCAACATGGAGTCCAGGGACTGCCACTCAGCTTACTCGGCTCATGGGCGGAGACAGTGCTAGATTTGTGTACAAACCTGTGTACCCCTCTATATATATGTTATATAGAATGTATATATGTTGGGAACATGCTCGCTTCTGTGTGTCGCTGCTGTGCGTCGTGTGCTCCACAGCGCAGAGCATTGGTTGGGGTCGGGGCTGAAGTGACGCCCCTTCCCGAGCAACTACCACCATCACCACCACGGCCAGCCCCCACCTGTCCGTTTGTGTTCTCAGCTCTGTCCACGCTTCAATAGGCCTGATGCAGCCCCCCCCTTTCCCTGCAGCTTTCTGTACATATGACTGTAAAATGGTAAACGTGTGTATTATATCTGGCCTCGTTATATAGTGTATATATATGTATACATATACATATATATAATATATATGAAGACTGTAAATGTTAAGACAACTAGTGTTCTTATTAGTATATTGCTTCACACTGAAGATTGTGTGTATCGAGCTGTTTCTAAAAGATGTTTATTTTCCTTAAGAGTTAAAAAAAAAAAAAAAAAAAAAAAACAGTCATTGCATTCAGAAAAAAAAAGTCAATAAAGATACCACGATTGTTTTGGAAGTTTGCGGCCTGTGGATGCCGACCAGATTCCCTAAGGGGTTGGGAGTAGAGGGATGGGGCCGGAGGACACACACAGGGATCCCAGAGTCTGCTCATTAGCGGACCATGATCCTTCACCTATGCTGGTGTACCAAGAGATAACTAGGGAACTGTGTGTATCTGTTTCCAGACATACAGGATGTCATTACCCTGGGACCTGGTGGAGGGCTGGGAGGCAAGGAAACAACTGAGCCCATCAAGGCCCCTCAAGGTTGATAGCGCCCAAGTGTAGTCATGAGATCAGAGGGCCAAGTTGGCTCAACATACCATCACAAGGCAGAAGCCAGCAAATACACTGACAGTAGATGGGAAGTCTGGCTTCCCAAAGGACAGTCCAAGAAGGATCACAATCAGATGAGGCAGACATCCGCCCACCCAGATAAACAAAACTGAAGTTATAAATAATTTCATTTTTTAATTTTCTGTACAAAAATTCTCAACCTATGAAAATAAAGTTTGCAAAAGTCAAAGTAGTACATGAGCCTGCCCAGGAGCCTGGCTCAGCCGATCTACACTATGTACAGGTCTCCAGGGGGTGAGAGCCTCGAGACAGGGTGGCCCTCAGCTAGGGAAAAGCCACTAAGGTGCCTATAGAGCAAGAGGGTGGCACTGGGCCAGTGCAGCCTCTGCAATTTCTAGATCTGCCACTAGAGGTCGGCATGACCCTGACTGCTTGTCAGGCTCACCCTCCGGAAGACCACAGCCAGTGACAAAGGTCCTCCAGGGAAAGCTTTGGGGTCTAGCTGGAAGTGACTGTGGTCCCACCGCCCAGGCGCAGGAGCATCTGCTGGCAGTCAAGCAGTAACCGGTGATCGCCAAGCTTCTCTACAGTGCGTGCTGCCTCAGCCAGCATGCTCATTCGCTGCCCAGGGGCTGACAGGAAAGCAGGTGGCAGATAGCAAGAGGCCAACAGCAAGGCCTCTGTGTGCTCCCTCCACGTGGGTCGAGGCTCCAGCTCAGCTGCAGGGCCTGCACATACAGATCACATCAAAGAAAGGGAGGCTTGGGTCTGGCCGAGCCCACACCCCATGTGCAGGACAAGGTACCTGAGCTCTTCCACGTAGAACCCCCAAACACTGCATGCTTTCTCCACCCGTGCTGGGCACACAGGCGGGCCCTTCCTCCCTATGATTGCCTCAAAAACTGTCACCGCCAGCTGACCTCTGAAATTCAGCTCTCAGTATGCCTCATACTAGACCAAGCCAGCCCCCAACCCTCACCAGCCCTGAAAGCACAGCCACCTCCTCACCTCCTTTGCCACTGGAACCTGCCCTCCTCCGCAGACTGCGGTCCAGGAGCTGGTGTGTCCGGGCAGGACTTGCTCCTGCCATCAGCCGAGCTGTGGCCTCATGTAGGAATACCTGAGAGGTGGGGAGTAATCGCCAGTTTCAGATTTACTCTCTCCCCTGGCTTCCTGCCTCATGTCCCAGAGTGTGAGAACAATAGTACTCACCCTCCTCATAGCAGGCCGGAAGCTCTGTGCCAAGCGCCTCAGGCTGCTCAGGTCATGTTGGAAGCCTCTCAGCTCCAGAGCAGAGGCCTGGAGTCCATTGCTGGTACTGTGAGCTACTTGGGCTGAAGCTGGCGACTGCTGGCGCTGCCACAGACTGGTGCGGGCCACAAGAAGTAGATCACACAGGAGCAGCTGCATGGCCTGGGATAGCAGGCAGGGCAGAGGGAGGAATTTCCCTGTGGAAATCAACCTTTCCCTAGCTGAGGGCCACCCTATCTCAAGGCCCGCATCCCCTGGGAGGCTCTAGCATCAGTAAGGGCAGAGAATCCACAGTGCCAGGGCCTGACTCCAGGTTGTATCACTGAGGCACTGCATCTACCTTATAACTACAAGCCCTCTGTCTTCCCGACAGTGGCCCCCAACAGGAGCCCTGACAGTCTGCTCTCCACACCCTTCTTCCTGGTGGTGGCAAAAAAGTGAGACCACTCTCCCCAAGACTTAAGTCTTAGTCAAAAACTGAGGTTAGCCCACTCAGCATTATTTTGTACTAACTCCAAGAAACTTGCAATGGATAGCTGTGATTCTGGCCTAGACAGGAATCCGCCCTACCCCTCACCTTGTCAATGGAACTGCCAGTTGGTGTAGAGGCTAAGCTGTCCCGCAGGTACCCACTGGCCTTCTCACAGATGGCCAGGCTGGCTGGGCTGGATTCCATCTTTCTGTGGTCCAGCAGAACCCGGGCAGCCTTGAAGCAGTACAGAGCTGCCCTGGGCAGGGGTCTCCTGTTGGGGCCATGGCAGACATGGTAAGTTAGACCAGAGTACAGCCCCTCCCTGAGTTCTCCCACCATTGTTCTAGTCTCCTGGGGAGGAAAGCACACTGTCCTTCTCGTACAAAGTACTGAGGAGCCCAAAGTTGGCACTCACTCAGTTTCCTGCAGTACTTGGGGAATATGTTCTACCAGTGGGTATAAGCGTTCAGCTGCCTCTTCATCCCGCCTCAGCCAGTGGATCACCACAGCTGTCAGTGAGGCCCACCACTTGGCCACTGGGTCTGTGCCTACAGAAGAGAGAAAGGTGACTGACCTTCAGCCACACTGTATCTGGGTCTGGCAGGAGTCAGGACGGGGGTTTGGAACTCACCAGTGGTGGTAGCCATGCTGGAGCTGACAGAAAAACTGCATGTAGGAGCCCCGACAGCATCAGAACAGCTATTTAGCAACTGCAGATATCCAAGGGCATCTGAGAACTCCCTGAGGCAGGAGAGAGCTGTCAGGACAGATAGCAGCAGTCTCGGGTTCTGGGTGACAATGGCTCTCACCAGTTGTCCAACCGAGCATAGTCTGACTTTATGATTCTACAAAATACTGTCTGGTCGATAGGGGAAAGCAAGACCCAGAGAGGCTCTGAGAACAGAGTCTAGCTACTGAATAGGTTGGACAAAGCTTTCCCAGATGTCCTATTGTAGGTCTTGCCTGGGAGTGACACAGGCAAACTCACCTGTCTCCATCAGCTGCCCCTGGGTTGGGCTGAGCAATACAGTTCAGTGCTCGCTCCAGGAGATGTTCACAGAATAGTCGGGTCACCTGGGCCAGCGGATCCACTGTGAGGAGGGGTGAGTGGAGCAGAGATTAGGCATCTTCCTCTCTACAGTCCCCTCCTACACCAGTGCCTTCATACGCTGGGGCCCCAACCCCTAACAGACAGACAGTGATGGGTCCCTGCCCCTCATTAGCTTGACCAGGGAGGAAAGTGGGTAGGCTGTGCATGAGCTACACACTGGAAAGGAGAGCCTATTTAGTTGTATACTCATGGGCCCGACTCTCCTCAGGGCTCTTCCTAAGACAACAATGGTGTCACCTAGAGTCACCTCTCTCGTCCCCCCATTGCCTGCTAACCCCATACTGCTTCCTGCTTCTAAAGAACCGTGGCAAGAACCAGCAAGCCATGGTACAGCCAGAGCTGGGCCCAGGCCCCAACCCACAGTGCAAATATGCTGGTGTGTGAGGGCATTCAGAGAAGAGGGGGCAGTGTAATGTGACAGAGGAACAGGAATGAGGAATAGGGCAGGGGTAAGAACAGAACGAGAGAGCACCTGGGTTCCCAGCCACACTGTACAGGCTCTCCTGGGGGGCACCATGCACAGCCCAGTCCCCATCCACGAAGAAACGGTGACCTACAGGGTGGCAGAGCCACTGCATGGCAAGAGGCACTGAGCCACTCTGTGCTCGGCAGGCCTGGCGGGCACTACTCAGGAAGAAACGCTGTAGGGGAAGGAACAGGACCGTCACACTGGCTCTTAGGTCAAACCCAGACCTGAGCTGGACCTTAGGAGGGCCTACAGCCCACCTGCTAACCACTGCCACAGCTTCTTTAGCCCCTTGCCCTGGAAGTGACAGGTTGAGAGTTGCAAAGAGGAACCCCTAGCCCTGTCCCATCAGCCTACTCACTGTCAAGAAGTGCAAGGCTCTTGGGAGGCTGGTTTTGACCCTCAGGGCAGCTGCCACATAGATCTCTGCCAGTGTTGCCATGGATATAGCTTCTCCTGCGCACTCAGCCAGGTTGAGGGCACTTAGTGCCAGGTTAGAAGCAGCAAGATGCCCTCCTGTGTACTTGCCTGCAAAGTGGATGAGGCGTGAGGGCAGGAGGTGATGGTATGGCGGAGACCCTCTGAGCCCATCTCCCACCCAGCCATACCCATGGTATGCAGCTGGTGCAGCTTATGGTAGACGACAGCCGCATCTCGGGCACTGGCATGAGCATCTGTTCTCAGCCCACAGTCCCTCTGCAGGCCCCCAGCCTGGCCTGCCAGCCAGCGGCCCACCCAGAGACGCTGGAGCAGGTGGCGGATGAGGTTCCAAAGCAGGCTGCAGGCCAGATCCAGGTTTGAGGTGGGCAGGGGCCGGCCAAGTGCTTGCAGGGCCAGCCACAGCTGCTGAGCAGCCTGGGCAAAATCTCCCTGGAGAAAGAAAGGGCTGTCTCAGTAAGAAAAATGGCAGCAGGGTACCCCCTTGTCTGGGCCCCTAGGGTCAAAGGAGCTCTGAAGGTGGGAGATAGGACAGATTGGACAAAATGAAGGGAGGTGTGGGGAAAATAAAGGGAGCAGAGGCACCCAGCACCTTCCAGGCCCAGAGGCCCACCCCACTTCTCCTCCCCACTACTCCTTCCCAGGGCCAGCTCTTTACCCTGGCCAAATCCAAGTCAGCTTGTTTTCGATGTCTCCAGAAGTGTACAGCCGGGCCAGAGTGTGGCCTGGTCACAGGTTCCCCGTAGACAAAGAGAAGAGCCAAGCAGGCCAACACTAATAGTCCATTGGCCAGCCAGAATAGAGGTGGCAGCAACCACTGGGTCCAATTAGAGCCATCTACAGGCAAAGGAAAGGTCTGAGGACCCAGTTCTCAGGAAATCCAAAGTCCTAAAGGTCTCTGCCAACAACACCTGGGCTGGCCTGACTCACCTCTGCTCTCTGCCTCCAGCATGCTGCGCCCAGAGCTACGGTGTGCACCCGTAGCATCAGAGGGAGTAAGGACGCCCCAGCCAAACAGCGAGGCCAAGGGGTTGCAAGTCAGACACAGGAAGGCCAGTACACACAGGGCCAGGCGGGAGCGGTCCAGCATGCCTCGGCTATGTGAAGGCAGCCGCTGGGCTTTCACCTGGCAGGAGGCAAGGGAGGTAAGGACATATAGCCCAGCTAGCCCCAAAGACAAGGGCTAAGAGAAGACTGCAGGGTTTCTGGGAGAGGGAAGGGGCCATGTTGCAGAGTCCAACCTGGCTATCCTCAAATGCTGGGCTGTCAGGCTCAGAGTCACTGCCACCACTGCTGCTACCTCTGCTGCCAAAGGACAAGGGGCTACTCTGGGAGGGTGAGCCAGCATCTGAGGGTGGAGGGGTCAGCATCTCCACCACTTCAGGTTTCATGCCCTCCATAGACACATCTGTGCCTCCTCCGCTGCCACAAGCTGACACCAGGTCCTTCAGTGATTCTGCAGGCAGAAAGAACAGGGCTGGGAAGATAGGCCTGGCTGCCGAAGCTCCAGGACTTGGATAGTTCTGTTATGATCAAAACAGGAGTCGAGGTAGGGTAAGAGCCAGAGGCAAGGTTGGGCAGGGATAAAGAAGCTGGCATCAGGGTGGTGATCCGAATGAGAATGGCTCTCACAGAATCATGTTTGACTGCTTGGTCCCCAGTCCTGTTTGGGAAGGATTAGGAGGGGTGGCTTGCTGGAGTGGGTGTGGCCTTCCTTGTTGAAGGAGGCGTGGCCTTGCTGGAGAAGGTGTGTCACTGTGGCAGGCTTAGAAGTTTCAAAACCCCACACTATTCCCAGCTAGCTCTTTCTCTTTGCCTCGTGGTTGTCTCAATACGTGAGCTCTCAGCTACTGCTCCAGCGCCATGCCTGTCTGCCTGCTCACCACTACCATGGTCATGGGTTCACCCAGGAAACTGTAAGCCTTCAATAAACCCTTCTATAAGTTGCCTTGGTCATGGTATCTTCACAGCAGTGGAATAGTATCCAAGACAGTGGGGCTGGGGTGGCTGGGACTCACTGCTTTTGTGAGCATTCCGCAGGGTCAGGTTCTCCTGCTTGAGCTTCTGATTGCTGTGCTGTAAGAAGTGGATGTAGTCGATGGCCTTACGCAAGACAGCAGATTTATTCAGCTGTGAGGAGGGAGAGGGTTCAGCTGGCCAGGTGGCCCTGACCATGGGTACCAGAGTCGGTAGAGCTGCTTTGTGTCACAGCTGCCTCAGGGCCTCTGTACTTGTTCCTTCCGCCTACAACTCTCCTATGCTGGATGTCTCCTGACAGTACCCACTCCTCAGGGCAGAGACAAAAGTTACCCGGTGAATACTCAACACGGTATCTAGCCAGCTGCGGTTACTATTTTCCACCCCACATCCCCCTACTTCGGCCAGCTCTTTACTCGAGAGACCTTCCTTGACCACCCAATTCACACCTACAACTTTCACTGTTCCTATTCTTAGCCCCCCACACGTGAGCCACTAGCACACTGACTTTTTTATCCTATTCAATGCCCACTTCTCCCCTAGGGTATCGGTTCCTCCAGGACAGGATTTTTGTGCTTCAGCACGTGACATCCTCAAGGCAGAGACTAGTCCTCCCTTTATCCAGGCTACCCTTGATAAAATCTAACCAGGCAAATGGGGCTGCCCAGACCCAGACAAGCTGATGCATCAGACCTAATACTATCTGGTGCTGGCTGATGTGCCCTATTTCTTTCCTGGTCACCCTGATCTGAGTCCTGCAGGCCTTTGGCCATACCTTTGCCTCAGTGCCCACTACCAGGTCCTTGAGCTCCACAATCTTGTCATTGATAGAAGAACGGTAGCGCTTCTCAATGGCATTGTGGGCTGTGCGCTTCTCTCCGCGGCTCTGAGCTGAGCCCAGGGTCTTGCTGCCAGCTGCTAGTCGGTGGATGGGCAGTTTGTCTGTGTCCATGACCAATGGTACTGTGGCCAGGATGGTCCCTCCACTCACCAGGGTCTGTGGGGTCAGATGCATCTCACCAGGTGGACATACACACGTGCAGCCAGTCCCCTCATGGTCTCCCTTTTGCCTGAGCCATCTACCTGCAAGGGGCCTGCCTGCACGGCTGTGCCAGGAGCTAGGGTGCTGATGCCTGCAGTCTTCATTGTGGCTCCTGCATCTGTCTTTACAGCTGTCAGCAGCAGTGAGTCTGCCTTGATGAAGTGTGGCTGCAGTACAACCTGGGTGGGAGGGGCCTGGCCATGAGTGGTATCCAAGTCATGCTTTCCCCACCCCCACTTCCTGGTCAGACCCACTTACTGGGACCTGCTGGATCTGTGAGGTCACAGTGCTTGTTCTAGGGGCTGCTGAGGCTGGCAGCGGCAGCTGTGAGGCCGAACTCTGGACTTGGGTGTGTAAGGGGGTGGGCGAGACTCCTGGCGCAGAGGCCAGTGGCAGGCTAGATGGTGGCTGTTGGGTGCTTCCAGGAAGGGTCCCTGCAGAGACAAAGTTAAAGGTGGCTGCCTTGCCTACCTTTACTCCATCTGGCGTGCCTGTCTATGGGCTTCACATAACTACCCCTATTATTTCCTAACAGGACAGGCCCCGCCCATGTACCATCTTCCAGCTGAACAACTGGGGAGGATCACTGGGCCCAGAACCAAAGGGCGTCTCCGGCTGCAGGATGACCACCTGACTTCTGAAGCCTGGAAATTCCTCTCTAAGGGCACAGCGGTCACTCTTTTGCCTCCTCTGTCCCTGGCTCACCTGAGAAGCCTGAAGGCAGGCTCGAGTAGCCCAGCACAGGAGCAGGGCTGAGCTGTATGGGTGGTGGAGGGAAGCTCGGAGACAGGAGGGTTGCTGGTGATGGCTGTGGCGCTGGGGGCTGCAGGATGGTGAGCGGTACTGGCTCCTCTTTGATTCCAGGCCCAGGAGAGAAAGGGGACACGGACGGGTACATCTTTAAAGCATCAGGGGCCGATGGTGGAGGGGACAAGGGTGCAGGTGTCACCTTGGGACCTCCCAGGAAGGCTTCCAGAGAGGAGCCCGGAGAAGCAGGAGAAGAGAAGTTCTCAGGAGAGTTGGCACTGGGGCTGCTGGGGCCTGTGTCTCCTGTCTCACCCCCAGCATAGGGGGCATCAAATAGGCCAGGGAAGTCACTGTCTTGGTTGTTGATGAGCTGAAGCATGTCTGGGGAAGAAGACAATGATGAGTGAGTGACAGCAGGGTACAGAGGCCAGCTCCTGAGCAGGACTCGTAATGCACCAGACACAGCCACTTGTGATGTGTGCAGCTGATGGTCCTGGGCACACCCAGACAGGGCCTGTACTGTTGGGATCCTGACTTACCCATTTCTAGCCTGCGCTTCATGCTGTGGCTAGCTGAGACTGCCCTCTTTAATGTTCTGGCCACTCACCACCTGACATCTCCTAACATTCACAGCATAGCACGCAGCAGGCCACATTTGTCCGTTCACTCATTCACCCACTCAGCATGTACCAAGTGCCTTCACCAGGCAAGGTATTCTTCCTAGGCCCCCTTCTCCCCAAGGCCTGGAATCAAAGAACAAAACAGACAAAAACCTTGCCTATGCTATGCATAGCAATGCTGGGGTCTCGGCTACCAGGAAGACTATCCTCAAGAATCAAAGTCCAGCCAGGTGGTTGGTGACACACAACTTTAATCCCAGTACTTGGGAGGCAGAGGCAAGTGGATCTCTGTAAGCCCACCACCAGTCTGGTCTATGCAGTGAGTTCCAAGACAGCCAGGGCTACATACTGAGACCCTTTCAAAAAACAACAAATGAAAACAAAACAAAAAACAAGCACCCAGCTGAGCACTCTGATGGAACCTTACCTCACAAGGGAGGAAAATACAAATCCCACCGAGAACCAAGAGCTTCCCTGGGAATGCTGAGTGGCCTCTCTTACTGTGTTGCATTTCCTTGGGTTGGTGTTTTTTATGTGTGCCACAGTGGAGCAGGGAATTACATGTGATAAGCACACCCTCCATCACTGAACTCTACCTTGGCCTGTCCTGTTTAATGTGAACACGTGTGTATGTGTCCATGTTTGCAGCACTTCCCCAATGCACCCCTCATGACACTGACACTGACGGATACTGGGAAAATGCAGGCACTACAAGTGAGCCCCATCACACCTGGTAGTTTTTACTTGGATTCTGGTCAAATTCAGGTCTGAATGCTAGCAAGGCAAATGTTTTACCAAATGAGCAACCTCCATTCCTGTCCTGAATCCTGCCATGGACAGAGGTAACCTTTAACTCCACCTTCATGAGGCATCCACTGCTCAGTCCCTCTAACCATGCAGGTGCAGTCTGCACTGCATGGCAAGCCCCAGGTACTTGCTAGAATGCAGGAAGCCATTCAAGATGCCTCTCTTGCCCTTGCTGCTCTCTCGCCGCCCGACTGGCTTGTTAAAAGAACTCATGCTCAGTCTAAGACATGGACAGCCCTGCTCTGCCCCAGTTGAGCCTCCATTTCTCAATCTGTAAACCAAGGGCATACCACACACTCAGGAGGTGCAGTTCTCAGTAGAGGTCCTAACAGGCAGTAGGGCAGAGGGGAACAGAACAAAGAAGCCTCAGACGGGAGCAGCGTCCATGCCCACCACCACTCCTGGGCTCTTCCTTAAAGGGTGTTTGCACAGGGTCCCCTGCACACAGAACTCAACAGAAACTCGGAGACTACTGAGATGCCAGTGATGTCACTCACCCGCTCAGTTACAAGGGAAGAGGGAACTACAGAGAGACAGGACAGTTCTGAGGACCTCTGGAAATAGAACTCCCAAACAGGAATAGCAGACAAGGCAGATATCTATGTCAGGCAAGGGTCCGTATCCATCCTGGGCAGACTCAAAACATGAGTAAAGTCTAAGCCAGCAGACTGGGTCTGGCCAAGCAGCAGGCGCAGTCTGAGGCCACCATACTGACTGAGCCAGCTTAGGTGAGACAGATGCTCTGTTCTACAAGTGAAGTCACTGAGCTAGCCTGTTCTTACTGAGTCCAAATCTACCTGACAGTGTTCTGAGAGCTAGCCACTACCCTTACTCAGACCACCATCTCAACTCAGGGGCGCTTGCCTGCTCTAGAGGCAAGAAAGGACACAGATGCTGAGGGCCACAGGCATCCAGACTTCAAACCTAGGTCTACAAACAGACTGAGCTATTGTTACAGCACCTTTTGTTCCACCAAAATGCCAGGGGCAAAGCTGCTACCAGTAACCCATTCCTCAGCAGAGCACTCCGAGGCTTGGAGCAAAACCAGCTGCTGGCCAAGTAGCCAACCAATGTATCTGTGTTCACAGCATGAAGCCAAGTCACCAGGTCTGGCCACTCAGGCTTTGGTTTCCCCTCTGGAAAAGCAGAGTTCTCTCTCTCTCTCTCTCTCTCTCTCTCTCTCTCTCTCTCTCTCTCTCTCTCTTTTTCCTTTTTTTTTTTTTTTTTTTTTTTCTCGAGACAGGGTTTCTCTGTGTAACCCTGGCTGTCCTGGAACTCATTCTGTAGACCAGGCTGGCCTCCAACTCAGAAATCCACTTGCCTCTGCTTCCCAAGTGCTGGGATTAAAGGTGTGCACCACCACTGCCCCGCTCAGAGTGCTTTCTTATCCTGGCTTCTTCCTTCCAGCAGGGACTGAAACATATTCCCTGGCTCCATCCCAGCTACAGGCCCTCTTCCCCAGCTGGCAACCAGTAGCCTGGCTGGCTCTGTCCAGGGCCCTCTCACCCACGCATGGAGGCCACCTTTTGGGTTAAAGGGCTCTATAGCATCCATGAACATAACACTAGGGGGCCCACAGTGCTCTCACATGCCCTGCCTAAGCCACCACTTGCGCTGGAGGAGGCCACCTGCTTCCTCTCATTGGGCCTCAGTTTCCTCCTCTGCAAAAAAGAAAGGATTAAAACTAAACCGTTTGACACCCCTGTGTGAGGCTTTGCCCACCAGAGCAGGGTATAAACACTGCCCATTGACAGATGTTTGGGCAAGAGGCAGTTATTGCAGGGGAGGGACTGCCCTACGGCTGTGAACAGAAAACAGGGCAGCAGGCTCAGCCTTCTGGATGTTTGCAGACTCGCCAGATTTATGCAGGTCATAAACAGTACTTTTAATCATAGGGTTTTCCATCTCTCATGCCCATTGGTCCATTTGCTGAATGGGGAAACTAGGGTCAAGAAAGAAAAACTGATGATAGCGTGGATAGCCTGCCTCTGGGTCAAAATGCCCAGTTTAGGGCCCCCAAATAGGTCAGACTCCAGGACAGACAGGACAGTGGCCCTCTTGTTTTTCTCCAGACCCCGCCCAGAGAGAAAGCAAGAGGATGTAGAGAAAGTTGTCTAAGTTGCAAGGTGCTGTAGTCAATCCCTAAGCAGGATAGCGTAACTAAGGAGGCCCACCAATTTCCAGCCCAAGGTTGGTGAAGGGCCGTCCTGCGTTCTCTGTTAGAGCACCGTACTGCGATCCGTTGCAGAGACTCTGGCAAAGTAATAGAGTGCAGGGTCCTCCCCAAAGTACCTTCAAATGTGCAATCCATGGCTCCGTCGTCCGCGCCCCGCCCCTAGGGCGTGCAGACGCTACCCCAACAGCTTCCGCGCCGATTTCACCTGTCAGGCCCCGCGAGGCTTTAAAGCCCGCCGAGCGCCTCCGTGTCCCGCCCCTCGGGTGAGCGCACATGGCCAATCAGCAGCCGCGCCGCGCCCCATTAGGGCCCCGCCCACCCCCGACGGCAGCAGCTCGGGTTTCACCCTGGGCTCTGAATGGGGCAGGGGTTACTAGCGGGCGTCCGCCTTTAACCGCCTCTGCGCCAGCGTGCGCCGGGGTTACTGGCGGTCACTGCCGTCCCAGCCCCTGCCGCACAGGCAACCACCCGGGTCCGAAATCCGGACAGCGGCTGGCTCTGGTCCCGGAAGCTCTGTGTTCCCACCGCTGGTTCGCACACATCCAGAACTAGCCTGGACCATTTTAGCCTCAGTTTACCCACTCCTGGTCCTTCTCATTGAATGGCAGCAGCAAGAGATGATAATGCCTACAGTCTGAGGAAGGCCAATAGTTGCCTTTAAATAGTAGCAGTTGGTGGTGCAGGGACATCTAGCTATCAGAGCAGCCCCAGGATGGGGACACTTGTTTCAAGGAAAGGGCTGATGGTCCCAGACCTAGATCACTCATGAAACTGCCTTCAGGAGTGAGCAAGAGGAATCCTACCTCAAATCACACATCCAGCATATCCTGGTCTCAGTTCTGATGTCCCTAGGCTGGGTCAGTGTTTTCCCTCAAGGTCTCACAGCCCCCCAGCAGTCAACAAGTAAAGCCTGACTCACTTTTCTTATAGCACTCTGCAAAGGCCAGACAGGACCCAGGACCCAGGCTCTGGGACAGAAGGGAAAGGCAGTGGATATTAAGGGTATGCCAAGTCTGTCCCTGTCCCTTGCTGACAAAGGAAAAAGCTCTTTCATACATGTACATGTGCGCACGCGGACACACACACATACACACATACACACACACACACACACACACACACACACACCGCCATCACCACACCAGTGATGGTCAGCAACCTAGCTTCTGTGCCAGTGGCCCAGCAAGGTCTGGCAGCCTAGTTGGCACACCAGGGACTCACACAGCCTGGGAGGGGCCAGCGACCAAGTCTCCTCATGGGTGTCAGGGACTTATGGCCCATCTCTCTTTTCAGAGTCTTGGCTGGGAAACAGCCACACGTTCCTCACATCCCCTGATCCCCTTTCTAGGTCCTTCCACATCCTCATGGTTCCAAAGAAAACGTCTTTTTTGACACCATTCTGTCCAGCCTGCGAGTGCTCTGAGTCCCCAAACAAACCACGCACAGCTCCTGGGAAAGCCTCTGTCCTCACCCAACTTAAGGCAGGGAAAAGCTCTGACACCAGAAGGCACCGAGGGCTGGAGTCCGGGCATGAGGCTTCCGAATGCTGACCCTAGGTCCTTCTGATTTCTGAGTCCCGAATACAGAAAGACTTGCAGGCAGGGAGGCTCATCTAAGAGCCACTCCGTACAGGCGGTGTGTCGAGCCTCCCCACCCCTGTCCCTATCTGGACACTGGAGAAGGGACAAGTGTGACCCAAGCATATGGGCAGGCTTGTGAATACAACAGCCTTAGTCAAGCAGTGGACCAGGGGCAGGGCTGACACCTAGTGATGTGTGCCCAACCCTGACCCCTACTCTGCCCGACCTCTGCCACTCCCTTCTGAGTTGGGTTGCTAGCCCATTTCTGTAGGTGCTGGAGGCCATGGTGGAGACTTGGGGGGGAAATGGAAACCCAAAGCCAGCTTGGGAATAAGCCTTGCCAAGGATCTGTGGCCATGTGCTGCTGCCTTTCTCTTTTAACCCTACCAGCTGTGCATCAGGAGCTAGCCGGATGCCTCAGCCTCCAGGTCCAGATTCTACCCCTCTCCAGTGGTGGCGATTCCAGGAGAACAAGTTTATAAAAGCACCTATCCATTCAGAAGGGTCTCAGCAAAGGTGATCCTCTCAACAGCCACTGGAACTGGCTAGAACTGCAAACTAGACCCTGAGTGTTGGGTGACCAGTAGGACTGAAGTCAACCCTAAGCATCTGGTAGGTTTTTAACATTTATTTAAAAGGGATTAGCAGGGCCACACAAGAACTGAGGTGGAGTGAGTGTTCCTCGCCCTAGGAAGGACTAGGACTCAGTAGGTCCAGCAGTCTGGAAAGGGGCACCATAGTAACCAAGCTGCAAGCCATCAGGACATGCTCAATACTGACTTCCCATGAACGTGCACAGGCTTCCAGTTCCCATACATGATCTGAAGCAAAAGGACAAAAGGAGACCCAGGCGAGAGCCTCCTGGGTTCAGCTCCTCCCCTCTCCTATTCCCCTCTGAGGCCCTGATCCTATCTGGCTTCAACAGGAAACCTGAAGCCCCAGCTGCCCCTCCCCAACAGTATCAAAGGCCCATCCTAGGTGATAGCCACTCACTGAGCTGGGGTTCATTTAGACAGCACAGAACCCTGCCCCCAGGGATACTTCCACTCCACCCAGAAACCAGCTGCACACATGTTGGGGTGGGGGTGGAGTGTGAGACAAGTGAGGGAGGTGAGAGCACCATGACAGAGAGGCTGGGCAAGCAAAGACAGGCGGTTATCAAGGCTGCCTGGGGAGGTAACACTTGAGAGCAGTCTGAATAAATAGGGCCACAAGGGAAGGAAAAATTCTCTGGCCAGAAGAAAAGGCAAGCCCAAAGACTGAGACAGTACAAGCTAGGTGTGAGGGCAGAAGCAGAAACAGTGGCTGGGGTAAGGACAGGGGCACGGTGGGGTCCCAGTGAGCTCACAGGATTTGCAAACTATGCCATGCTCTGAAGGACAGCAGGATGAGAAGGGGAGCAGCTGCATAGAGAAGTGGCACCACCTCCCACCGAGGGCATGGGACAGTGCCCCCTGCTTGGGGACTTGAAGGCTAGAGGACTGGGCTGTGGCTCATTGTTCTTCCAGACATGCAGCCTGCCCTGCTGCTCCCCAGGCCCTTACTCCTCAGAAGTCCCTGGCAGGCACTCGGGTCCTTGGCTGTCAGATGGGTGCCAGGGCACAGGGGTATAGACTGCCTTTTGTGCACTCAAAGGCCCTGCTCCAGGGGATTAGAAGAATGTGGCTCTTCCTGGAAGGGGACAGGCCACACACAGGCTGATGAAACAGTCACGCTTGGGCTCAGGACCTCTTCCCAGTGAGGACATGAAGGTCCAGAGAAGGATAAAGAACACAAGAGCCCTCAGCAGCCTCAGAACTGAGACCCTGGCTCAGTTCTGCTTCTAGACAGTCATGGCCTGAGGTGAGCCCTGGGCCAACCTTTATCACCTTTGCAAATGTAGAGGAACGGCACGGGGTGCTGTGCCAGGCCTCCGCAAAGGCCCTCAATCATCTGGGCCTCAGTAAGCAGTAAGCAGAGGGGCTGGGAAGATGGCTCAATTAGTGGAGTGTTTACTGTGCAGGCCTAGGGACCAGAGTTTAATCTCCAGGACCCCCACAAAAAGCCAGGTATGGAAAAGTAAAAAATAAATTAAAACAGCAGAGAGAGGGAAAAGCCGGGTGTGGCAGCTGATGCTTATAATCCCAGGTCTGAAGAGATGAAAAAGGACACTCCCTGTTTGCTGGCCAAACAGCCTTTGTAGTCAATTTGTGAGCTGCAAGTTCAGTAAAAAATGCTGTCTTTAAAATTCTATGGAAGAGCTAGAGAAAAGGCTTAGTGGTTAAGAGCACTCTTTCTTGCAGAGGACCAGGGTTCAGTTCCCAGCACCACATGGTGACTCACCATTCATAACTCAGGTTCCAGGGGATCTGGTCCCCTCTTCTGACCTCAAGAGACACTGTGTGCACATGGTGCACATACTTACATGCAGGCAAAACACACATATCTCATAAATAAATCTAAAAATTTGTTGCTTTGTATTTTTGGAACTCGCTCTGTGGACCAGGCTGCTCTCCAACCCAGAGATTTGCCTGTTTCTGCCTTCCAAGTACTGGGATTAAAGGTGTGTGCCGCTACCTCCTGGTCATTAAAAAAAAAAATGTTTAAAATATATTTTTAAAATTATGTGGAGAAGCAAAAACACTAAGCATCCACCTCTGAACCTATATACATACACACATTTGTACACCCACGCACATATATAGCCATAAACAAATGCACACAAAAAGAACTAACTCAGTGGGATCTGTGATGGGGGCCTTGAACACTGCCATGCTTGGGCTCCCCTTCCCCCTGCTGGTCTTTAGCCTTCACATGCTGGCTGCCTTGCTCGCCCTGCGTGATTTCTGAAGGTATCCCAGCATTCATGTCATCCTGCTCTCACCTGGGCTGACCCTGCCAGGAACGTCCTTCTTACTCTCAATTCTGCCATTTGGAAAACACACATTCTCTCCTCAAACTGGCTCTGCTGTTAACCCTGACTCTCTCCCCATTGTCTGGGGTCACTGTCCATGGAGAAGTCTGAACTGCAGGCCCTACCCTCCCTTGGGTGGGGACAGCCTCAGCAGGCTCCTGTTGGTTTTCCTTTGAAACTGGGTCTCATATAGCCCAGGCAGGACACAGACCTTCCTTATATACCTGAGGATGACTTTGAATTCTTGACTCCCTGCCTCTACCTCCCGAGTGCTGGGATTACAGATGTGTGCCACCATGCAGGCAACGTGCACAGTCCCTTAGGATACTTATGTCCTGGTCACCTAAGCTCACCCCAGAGCTGTAGGTCTGACATGTGGCCCTGATATAATAAGACCCCAGTCAACATAGACCATACCAGTTTGCTTGAGCTGTGGGGCCAGGACATATTGGTCATTCTGGAGGCAAAAACCAGCCCATGTGCCCAGGGCAGCGGCAGGTGTTACCAGGCTCGACTATAATGCTGTGCCTTTCTTCATTAAGTCCACATAATCTTCTCATCAGGGCGACTTAGCCCGTGCACTGCGGCAACAGCAGGTACAGCTCCATCTCCACAGCACCACCAGCACTGGTGTCTTCATTTATGCACTGGCAGCTGCTTGATGGGGCCAGAACTGTGTACTCCTAGGAGCTTTAAGGAACTTGCTCTGTGCTTCCAAGGCTGCCCTGTCCTTGTGCAGGAAGCTGCCCTGAGAAGGAGACTTAACTGCAGGCTCTGGTCCTGCCCTCCCTCAGGTGGGGATGACCTCAGCTGGCTCCTCCACCACTTCCTTAGGACAGTCTCCAAGGCTATGACACTTGCGTCACAAAAGGATGGGCAGTGGCCTGGGCTAAGTGGCCCCTCTGATGCACCATGAGAGGCCAAGACACGGCTAGGGCTGAAGTTTCTTCTAACCTTAGGCGATGCTAAGGATGGGCCTTGCTCTTCAAAGCAGGGTGAGGCCTCCTTACTGGCCCGTATTTTTTTCATGTAAAAAAGACAGAGCCATTACATAGCACACACTCGGGACTTGGAACCACAGCCTAGAACATTCTGGAAACTTCCTGTATGGGCTCCTTGGATAGTGACTGCCAACATGGGCAGAGCAAAACACAACAGGTTCGGCTGCTGGTTACACGTTCTGAACAGTGTGAGAATAACCCTGTAGGCACTGTATCCGAATGCCTGATAGCCTCTGACAAGTTCTGCTGGGCCCCACATGATCCAAAGAACGAGTTATTGTATCTATTATAGCGATAAGAACCAAAATGCCAGAGAGGTCAGGCCACATGTCCAAGGCCTCTCAGTCGTGCTGGATATGAAAACTCTTGCGTTTCCCTTCCAGCTATAGGGAGCTTGTGGGCTGGAACCTGGTGTGGGCAGACTGGTGCAAGGTTTCCTGGAATGGCTGGGGATGGAGATAGTGTCTATTAAGGGGACAATGGTCAGAACAGGCTTCTCCAAGGCCATAAATTCTCCCCAGCCCTACTCCAACCCCCAAAAGCCCCAGATGGCATGGCTTGACACCTAGGGCAGGGCCTGAGATCCTCTAACTGAGAGAGCCCCACCACCACTACCTTGTAAAACGCTGGGCTGTGGGTTTCCCTTGCTGTATGGCCCGATCAGTCCCCAAGTTTGGAATCTACATCAGGCTGGGCACAGCTCAGTGATGTACGAACTTCTGGGATCCATCCCTAGCACTACAAAATAAATTAATTAAAAGTCAAACTTTAAAAGGCATCTCCTCAGGCATGTAGCCAACAGGAGAAAGCCACTCTCTAGCCAGTAGAGTACCTAACCTAGATCAATCACAATCAGGCAAAGGCTAGGTCCTAGGCCTCCACCAGGCAACGACCCCTGTTTGGAGCTGACCAGGTCATTTGGGAAGCTGTGTCCAGCTAACGAATATAGGGCAAGAGGTAATGCCCAGCCACTGCCTCCTGGACCCACACCTAGCACCTTTCTCATCTCCTGTCAGAGGCGTCACACAGCTGCCACCTCTTCCCTTGCCCCCAACACATCCCAAGGGAACCCTCAAGCCTGTATTTCAGAGAGGGTGAGGCAATTTCCCTAAGAGCAACAGTGCGATGGAGAGCTTTCTGCAGCCCATTAGACAGGCTGGACATGAAGAACCCATGGGCAGGGTGCTCAGGCTTTATCCCTGAGGGGCTCTGGACATAGGGGCCAGGCAAGAAGGGGTACTCAATTGTGCTGGCTAGTTTTATATCAACTTGACTCAAGCTAGAGTCATTTGAAAGGAGGGAACCTCAATTGTTCAGGGGATTATGGTCAGAACAGGCTTCTCCAAGGCCATAAATTCTCCGCAGCCCTACTCCAACCCCCCAAAGCCCCAGGGAATCTAGGGTGAAAATGCCTCCCTAAATGGGGCTGTAGGCAAGCCTGTAGAGCATTAGCTTAATTAGTGATTGATGTGGGGGAGGGTCTAGCCCATTGTGGGTGGGGTGGGTCATCCTTGGGCTGATAGTCCTGGGTTCTATAAGAAAGCAGGCTGAGCAAGCCAGGGAAAGCAAGCCAGTAAGCAGCATTCTTCCATGGCCTCTGCATCAGGTCCTGCCTCCAGGATCCTGCCCTGTGTGAGTTCCTGTCCTGACTTCCTTCAGTGATGAGCTACAATGCAAAAGTGTATGCCAAATAAACCCTTTCCTCTCTAAGTTGCTTTGGTCATGGTGTTTCATCGCAGCGATGATAACCCTAACTGACACATACCTTGGGCTGTACCCAAGGGGGTTCGGTGGGTGGACACTGTTGAAGGTAGTGGCAAGGTCTTAAATGCTAGACTGAGACAAGGGTCCTTTACTCTGGAAGCACGGGGGATTAGTGGAATTACATGCCACTCAGGTGCTGTCTGCTAAGGAGGGTTTATGCGTGGTGGGATTAGAGACAGAAGACATCCCACGGATGGCAGGACAGGTGGTGCCCTGCCGAACACTTGTCCCATAGTGCAACAAAGCAAGCTGAAAAGCAGTGATAGCTAGGTCTATAAAGATAGCAATGTGACTCTCTTGGAAGGAAGGGGAGGATTACAGAACCTTTGACCAGAGATTCTAACCACTGTGTCCTCTCGTCACTCAGCTGCATGGAATCTTGGGAGGTCAGAGTATACAGGAGGCAGAAGGTGTATTTGTGGGTAGGTGGGGTTAGGGATTCAGATACAATTCTCCAAAGGTTGTCACTATGCTGGAGTGAGACCTGTCAGTGACACAGCTGTTTGGGACTCTGCACAACCCTACTGAACGTTTGGTCATCAGGAAGTGGCATTACTTGAGAGGGATTAGGAGGTGTGGCTTTGTTGGAGGAAGTGTGTATGTCACTGGGAGTGGGCTCTAGGGTTTCAAAAGATCAAGCCAAGCCCAGTGTCTCTCCTTCTCTGCCTATGGATCTGGATGTAGAACTCTCAGCTCCTTCTCCAACACCATGTCTGCCTGTGTGCTGTCATGGATTCCAGCCATGATGATAATGAACTAAATCTCTGACATTGTAAGCCAGCCCCAATGAAATGCTTTCCTTTATAAGAGTTGCCATGGTCATGGTGTCTGTTCACAGCAATAGAACACTGACTGAGACACCAATAAACTCACTGGTTCATGAGGCTCAACTTGGATGGAATCATTTCTTCAGTCTGTAACAGTGCCCTGTCAGATTCATAGACACCTCTCCTTGGGGAGTCGCACAATACTAGAACATAGACAGATACAGTGTAAGACCAAGACAGAGAGGGGGAACTGGAACTCAGGAGGGCTTCCTAGTCAACCATGTTGAACCTAAGCTATGCATATATCTTGAGCCAACAGACTGTTGGGGAGCTGCCTTTCACAGGCCTTGGGCTCCCCAGGGCTCCTAGAGTAACTAGCCAGTCTCAGAGCAGAACTACCTCCATTTGCCTTCTGTGCCCTCAGTGCATAGTAGTCTCCATCACAGGCTCCCTTCCCCCAGCCTCCAGTGACCAGACACCAAGACCCAGGAGAAGACAGCTCATCTGGAACTTCTCTGAGGTCACAGCCAGCAGCAGGACTTGATGCTCTGGGTACAGAATCACCTTCAGAAATAAAGGTGGCAAGCTCACAGAAGAGTCACATGACAGAGGGTGAGAGAAACAGGCTGGAGATGGCCAGTGGGGCTCCAGGCCCTAGCTGGCTCTCCTTGCCACTTTCCAGTCTTATGACCAATGCCGCTCTGGGCTGAGAGGAGCAGCTGCATGGCTCCCAGCCCCTACCTCAATCTGGTCTCTCTGTCCAGCCTTGGGAGCCAGGGGTCCAGGCTCTTGAGCCAACAGCCTGGGTCTGAGTTCTGTCTTGCTGTGGCTGCAAGACTTGGACATGTCATTTACTTCTGTTTTTGATCTCTTACCTGAAATTGGGGCTGTTGGAAGGATTCACTGAGATTCTCAACCTCACAGTGCTTGGTGCACATCAAGTACTCAGTAAGTGTCTGCTATCCATGTTGTGATGGACCACCCCAACACTGAGAGGGAACTTCTAACAACTCAAACATTGTACTCTCCTTCTCCCATCGCCCCGAACCATGCCTGGAAGCTATCTCTAAACTTTCATTCCTCTTAGGTGACTAGCAGTAACTACAAACCTACTAGCTTTGATGGCACATTTGAGTCTCTGATGAGGATGTAGGCACAGCATTCCAAGGCTGTGTTGGACATAACAAACAGCCTAGGTGTCTATCAACAGGGCATCGGGGGCACAATCTACTGTAATCCCAAGGGCCCGTTGTAGTTGTAGACAATACACAGTCGAGGTTGTTTGGGGTGGAGCATGTAGAGCCTTAAACAGACGAGAGAGATACAATGTTTTGAGACTGCTAATAGCCACCAGAGATCGTTGAACAGTCCACCTAACATGGATATATATCTAATAGTAACAAAGATTTGTTTTTTTTTTTTTCTTCTCCAGATCCACCCCCACTCCTTCCCTCCACCCAGTTGGTAGTTGTTGAAGTTGGAGATGAATCATGCTGAGCAAGTTGAAGTGATGTTTTAAAGGACTGAAGTCACCTGGGGTGTGGCTCAGTGCAGAATGCCTGTTAATATGTTCTAGGTCCCGTGTTACTGCCCCAAAATCACAAAATTTGAAAAATACTCTAGAGAGCAGTTGCTCTGTTCTATCAGATTTCCGGCGTGACCCACACCAATTCCTCAAACTTAGGTCCCGCCTCATGGGCCTTTGCCTGTTCCTTGCCTCCGCCTAGAAAGTATCTTTACTTTCCGGGACTGCTCCTTAGCTCTAGTGCACTCAAAGAGACCTCCCTGACCTCTACCAAAGTAGCCAGATGCTTGCAAGTCAAGGTACATGTAAATATCCGTTCGTGGACTTCCTTGGGGATTTTGGTACACTCAAGAAATGAGAAACCCTGGGTCGGCCTGTAAACTGTACACTGGACCAGGCTTGGAGTTCAGTGTATACTCAGTGTGTCCAGAAACCAAACCCACTGCGGTCCCGAAAGCTCAGCAGGCACCAGACTGCGCAGTGCGCACGCGCAGAAGTTCCCAGCCAAGCGACCTCCCAGGACGTGCAACCCAGCAGAGGCCGCGCCGGAGCCCCGGGACACGCACCTTCGATGTCGGTTAGAACCGCCGCGTCCAGTTCGCACATCTCGGCCACTGCCTGTTCCAGAGCCGCCTCACCGAACGGCAGTTCGTCCATGGTGCCGGCGCCCACCCGGCTTCGGCGGAGGCCCGCGTTAACGAAAAGTTCCTCAGAAACTGCGTTCCGTGGGCGGAGTCACCTGACCCGAGGGGCGGGGCTTCCCGCCAAGCCCCGCCTACCACCCGGCATCCTGACAGCTCGCCTAGCGGGTTCAGACTGCCTGCCGATCTGCCTGGTTTCCAGCAGTCTCCTGCGGGTGCCCAGGCACTGGGCCTTGGCTTCGTCTGCACCAGGCCAAGGGGCCGAATGGAAGCCACAGGACTAGACCTAGCCCAGACATCGTTAGACTAAAGGGCCAGGGATGGGGGGATCAGCGTGAGGGTGGGAGCAGAGAACAGAAAACTCACTTCCTAGCCTTTGCTCTTTAGAACCAGACAGACTTGGGTCCAAAATACAGCAGTTACAGGCCTGCGGTGTGACTCCACCACTATGTGCCTCTGTTTTCCTCATCTGTAGCAAGGGTCCAATTATGGGCCAGCTGAGAGGTTAGAGAATCATGGCCCGTGAGATCTGTCCACCCTCTCAGCACTGGAGTCTAGAAGTGGGCCTCCGGAGGAGAAGGGTTCCCAGACAGAACCTGCAGGAGGGGCGGCTGGAACTTCTGATCCTGTCTTAATCCTATCAGACCAACCATTGAGGCAGAGAGGACCTAAAGGGCCAGTGGGCCTGTACGACTCCTATAGAAAGACTTGTGTCTCCAGAAAGACCTAGAAAAAGTACAGATCCCAAGGTCAAGAAGGGATTCTGTAACAGAGGACCTGAACCCAGCTGCCTGGATCATGCATGACCTGGGGCCAGGCCAGGTGCCTGAATGAGCACTGAAAAGTGAACTCTGGGCCCTGTGACTTAGGAACAGATAAAGCAGGGGAGAGAGGATAGGTTCTTCGGTGTGGACTGAAAGAGACCGCTCTGGCTCACAGGTAATGCAAGTGGGGAGGTAACAGCAGAACCTAGGAGTCAACCAGGGAGGGCCGCCTGAAAGCTACCTGGCTCAGACTGCAGATACACAGGCTGGGGGCTGCTCTCAAGTTAGTTGTCTTTGGGGCAAGGAGGGCATGTGTGCCTGGGCTTCACCAGGATGCATTTTGTTCCTTTCTCAGAAAGGCTGCTAGACAGTTGCATAGAATAGGGTGCATGGGAGTTGCTGGGCCTATAAACCACAGTGGAGCTCTTGCTTTGGGGTTACCCCGCCATGTCCCACTGTCAGAAGACACCCAGTTTCCTGAAAACTCAAACAGCCTGTCCCAGCCAGAAGGGTGAGGGTCTTCAGAGGTCAACTGAACCAGCACCTCACCTGCGTGTGTAGCCGGGATCACTGGTTTTCCCCAGTCAACTTACTAGAGCTGTCTCTGCAGAAAAGGGCAAGGTGTTTGGAGTTATCACAACAGATCTGCCTTGTTCTGGAACTGAGTAAAGAGTATAGATCCACAAATACACATTGCTTTACTGAAGGAAGCTAGGGCTACTGTCCTGTCTCGAAAAGCCAAAAAGAAGAAAGAAAGAAAGAAAGAAAGAAAGAAAGAAAGGAAGGAAGGAAGGAAGGAAGGAAGGAAGGAAGGAAGGAAAGAAAGAAAGAAAGAAAGAAAGAAAGAAAGAAAGAAAGAAAGAAAGAAAGAAAGAAAGAAAGAAAGAAAGAAAGAAAGAAAGGGAAAGAAAGAAAAGCCAAGCCCTCGTGGAGCAAAGCCCAAGGTGGGAGATCTGACCATCAACACAAATCTCTGCTCCACAGATTGGGCTTACTAGAGCAGCAGCCAAGGGGCAGCTTTTCCCCATGGGGAAAGCTTGGAAAACTTCAGAGGAAGTTGGTAATGTCTCAAACACCCCAGACCTCCAACCAAAGCTCTCTGGACTGCCTTGCTGGGATCTTTGGCGCTCAGCACACAAGCGGTCTGGAGAGCCTGGGAGGGGCGGGGTCTCAGCCTGACCTACAGTTACCTGTGTCAGCAGGCTCAACATTGTGCAGTCATGGGGCATGCTTGTGACATGCCGAATACTTTTTTTATTGTATTAACTCGTTCAATACTCCCAAAAGCCTTCGGAAGATATCTGTTCCCTTCCCATTCTACAGATGAGACAACTGAGGCCCGAGACGAAGGGATCTTGCCTAGGGCTTCCCAGCGCTGCCCAAAGTTGTCTCGCATTGGGGACAATCGTAGTGCGGAGTGGGCAGTGCGGCGACCCCGGACTCCCGGTGCCGGAGGACAGGCCCCGTTCGCGGCGCCGCAGCCAATGGGTGCAGGACCCTGAGTGGAGTGACGCGGCGTCAGCGTGCGCTCGCGGGACTCGGGCTCTAGTCACGTGCCCAGCGCCTGTTCGACCCGGAGGCTGGGCGATGTGACCTGAGGATTTGCGCTCTGTCTGGTTGGACTGCTGCACTGCAAGCAGGGCTTCTAAAGTGCAGGTTTCTGTGCCTGCTCCGGCTTCGCTACCTAGGGGACCAGCATGCACTTCCCCGTTGGTCCCCACCCTTTAAGCATTGCAGACACTGAACCTTGAGCAGCAGGACCTCTCTGCTCAGCAGTGCCGTCAATGTTGGGAGTTCGGTCGGTAGTGCGTGGAAGGTCAAGACGCTGGATTGGAGGCTGCTGCCACTCTGCATGACCCAAGCTTAGAACTAAGCTTGGACCTGCCTGGGCGAAGGAAGAGAGAAGCAAGCAGTGGGAATAGACTAAGAGTCCAGAGCCACCTGGGTGGGCTTAGTCTCCTGGTCTCATTTTATACAGGGGACTGCTGATTTGAGAATTCCGGCCCTAGATGAGGACTGGTCTCATTAGAGTCGACTTCTGGTGCGAGCTGTCCAGAAAGTGTCTAACCCTCTCTGAGGCTATGCGTTCAGTCCACTGTGGTAGCTGCTTGGCATTATCAGTCTCTTGATGGATCTCCACACGAAGGCTGGGTATGCCCAAAGCCTGTGCACAGTGAGGGGTTCAGCCCGCAAATGGAGAGGGAGAAATGCTGGTTATTGGGGGTGGGGGGGGAAGCCAGCGGCATACTCTTGAGTCCCAGAGGAGAGCAAAGTACATCAATTGATGATGACATCACCTGCCACCAGTCAAGTCCAGCCTAAGGGAGTTACTATTGGAATTCCAGGTCCAAACCCAGGAGCAGAGTCTGATAGGAAGATGCAGGTTTATTTAAGACCCACTACGAAGAGAAAAGAACAGATTCTCCATCTCCCAGGTTTTTTGGAGGTGTAAAGAGCCCCTATAGAAAAATAGTATAGGGTGAACAGAGGGGGGAAGCCCATGTGCTATATGGGTTTTTTCCCAGGCCCTGTGTCTTCTGAGTCTCTGGCCACTGCAACTCTGCCCTCATTGAGTAGAGAAGGAGCGAAACGTCCCACAGACCACTAGATGTTCTGGGTTCTGGCAGAGGGGCAGTGCCATCCACCCCTCTTGCTACGCTCCCAGCAATCAGAAGGATGAAGGAGGTCTGCGTTTGACACGAGCCTTGGCAGCTTCCATCTCTTAAGTTTCATCTGGGACTTCTCATCAGAGTGTTAGGCAAAAGGGATGGGATTGCAGTATCTACTCAGGGATTCAGGGAGGCCTCAAAAACGGAAGGGGGTACACAGGAGACAAGCCAAACAATCTGCTGTAAGGACTGTGACAAGTTAAAAAACAGAATGTTTCACCTGAATGTTGGATTTCAGGCCATACCAGACTGACAACTAGCTGTCCTTTCAGCCAGTGTGTGGGCTCCTTTTTCTGTCCTTATCTTCCCTGGGATCTTACCCCAACCCATTCCACTCAGAGACCTGACCTACTGGGGTGCTCAGGACATGGCCCTAGAGACCTGAGCATAGCCTTCCAGAGACCATGAAAGAACAAACTAATAGCTTCCTTGAATATAGAAGTATTTCCTGGATAGCATGCCTGTCTATGGTCTCTGGTTCTGCTCCTGCCATGTCCAGAAGACATGTTTTTCTTGGAAAGTGAGTAGATGGTGAAGCGCCTTTCATATTATATTATAAGAGCTTCAGTGGAGACCGCTGGGTGTGGCCATCATAAAGATGGGGCTCCAGCAATAGGAGGGAAGGCAACAAGACCTAGAAGTTTGTCTCTGTCCATATGTACCCCAGGGGCTCTATGAACCCACACCGTAGCCCTTGTGAAGGTTTTCTCCTTCCTCTAACAGTCCAGGTTTGAAGGTGAGTTCTTGGTATTTTGTATAAACCATTGAAAAGAGGTTTGGCCTGGAGCTGCTGGCAATGTACTGTCTGTTATAGCAGAGCCAACCCTGAGGAAGCAGAGCCAAAACACACAAAGAACAAGCATCTAGCCTGATATATAGGTGACACCCGTATACAGCTGTTCCTGAAACCCATTCCTCCTCCTGACTCATTAACCAATTTCTGCCACAACCAACACCCTTTAAGTGAGGCATTTGGGCCATAGACTCCATCCTGACAAAGAGACCCTAGTACCACTTTTCTCCAGCATTTCTTGCATTTGTTTCCTCTCACAGAAACCCTACTTTACAGGAACATCTATTAGTGTATTGGGAAACCGCACTTTGGCAAGTGCCCACCATGGGTTCAAATTCCCTCCCGGGAGAATTGTCAGCCAGATCATAGCCGCATGACCATCCTGTCTCCTGGTCTGGTCAGCCTACCCTAGCAGTGCCAGAGTCTTCCTCCCTGCAGGCCACAGAGTTCTCTAGCACTCAGCAGAGGAGGGGCCTTGGTTCTGGGAACTGAACAAGGCTTCAAGTTCCTCAAGGGCAGGGTCTGAGCACTTGCCAGGCACAGCATAAGGAACACTAAGGGGGAAAGTACACTTGGGCCTTGTGAGTCAGAGTAGACTCGACCCACCTTCACGGGGTAGAGATCGGGTTCTGGACTCTTTAATGCCACAGTGCCTAGCACAGAGCTAGGGCACAGAATGGACTCAGTCCTGTTGTGTGCTCAGCAGGATCTGGGTTGTGGGCCTCCTCTACTGTAGGGGTACACTCTTCTTTTTCCCTGTTTGAGGGCTTGCGGTTCACTCTACATCTCAGCTCCCTAATACTGTGGTGACAGTGGGTCTTAGGGTGCTGACTGCAGACCCCTGGCCTGGGTTAGTGATTGTAGGGACCTCTATCAGCCTATGCCTCCTGGGCCTTTTGTCTGCTGCACATCCAGCAGCCTGGAGTCTGAATCTAAGCAACAGTTACATTAATCTTTGTGTCCAAAAGCAAGTCTGTGGTTGTTCCCAGCCCCAACTTTTCTAGTACAGTGACAGGCTGGCAGAGGCTAGTCAGGGACACATAAGTTTGATACAGTTACTACACTTGAGTTCTATCCTCAAATCCAAGAGATGAAGGGTCTGAAGGGCTTCAAGTCCTCAAGCTAAAGGAGACAAAGACACAGGCACTTGGATCCACCTACTCGTCTCCCCACTTGGTCCCTTTGCTCAGGGCTGACTGAGGCCAGTTCCTAAAGGACAATAAATATATCAGAACAGTGCCTTACTTAGGGCAGCCTCCTGGAACAGCACAGGAACCCCGACAGGAAGGAAGGCAGGTGGGGAGGGGCAGAGGTGAGTTGCTTTGGGGGGAACAAGGAGGTTCTAAAATTGTGATGGTCACACACAACCAACCCTCTAATTCTTGATTGAAACCATCCAACTGTACATTTAAAGTTTGTAAGTTGTATCTGTGGTGTGAAGTGTAGATTTTAAAGAACAATGCTGGGGAGAGGGGTCGATACTCCAGGAGCTGAGGCTGGCGGACTTGGTGCTTGGCGTGGCTTTGTAGAAGATTCTGATGCTTTTCTGGCAGAAACCCAGGTGAAGGGGTTTGGGTGCCTCAGGCTTACTTGCTCTGAGCCAGGGTGAGAGGCCTTGCCATATCACAGTCAGAGGAAAATCCATCACGCCCAGTCCTATGGCTCTTACGTAGCCAAAGTAGATGAACATCTGCCCCCTTCCCCAAAGTCTGTTGGTCTGCAGGAGTTTTCTTGGGGAACTAAGGAGGGCAGTCTGCAGCTGCTCCCTCCATGAAGGCCTGTTAAAGAAGGCATGTAGTGCTGGGCTTGTGGCCCAGGACTTTAATCCTAGCACTTGGGAAGCAGAGACTGGAGGATCTCTGGGTTAGAGGCCAGCCTGGGCTACATAGTAGGACCCTACCTCAAAACATAAAATAAAATTAAAAAGTAGGTAGGGAGCTAGAGAGATGTCACTGTTTTTGCAGAGAGCTGGAGTTAGGTCCCCAGGGCCCACACAGAGGCTTGCAACCACCTTCCAACTCCAGCTCCAGGGAACCCAGCACCTTCTCCTAGCCTCTGTGGGCACCTAGACTAGTAATTGTACATATCCACACTCAGACAACACATATAAACACAGAATTTAAAAAATATCTTTTTTTTTTTTTTTTAAAGGAGTCAGGTGAGCTAACTTTCAGGTCCTTTGGGTGGTCAGGCCAATCAGACACCACACAGGAAGGGCTGGTTCAACTATTTATTGTGGAGTACTTTACATGCAAGAACACATATTAGAGACAGTGTTTGGAAGCAGAGCCAGTGGAGTGGGGGGACACACTAGCTGTCACTCTGAGCCACCCTCCAGAACCAGCTCTACCCACAGAAACATAGGACAGGACCAAGAATCCGACTCGTGAGACAACAGGATAACAAACTCAATACCATCTTTTCAGCAGCTCCAAAGATCCTCAGATCCTCACAAAGGAAGTGCAAACTTTAGGAAGAAATTCTACCCCAGCTCTCCCAGAGAGCCTGAGGGTGTGAGTGTGACAGGAGCAGTCAGGACATAGGGTTGACAGTTGCTCTTGGGAGCCAGGGGAAGCCTAGCTTAGACCCCATGAACAGGAAGGGCTGGGGATGGGCACTGGGCTAAGTAGGTTCCAGAGGGCCACAAAGGGAGGATCTCCAAGTGGAGACATACTCCCCCTCCTGTCCTCCCGTGTGGCTAAGCACACAGGGAGACCCCAGGCATCCCAACAGCAGGCCACAGGAAGGCTGCAGACTGGCTAGGCAGGAACAAAGGCCCTTCTGCCCTCCCAACCATCTAGGGCTGACCTGGCCCCAAGAGTGCCCAGGGCCTGTCTGGAGCCATCTGAGAAACTATCAGTCAGAGGACAGTGGGCAGGGAAGCTCTGTGGTGGAACAAAGGAGCTCCCTGCCCCCACTTTCCCAGCAGAGAAGTGCTGTGGCAGACAGCATGGGCCAGGAGGGGAGGACAAGGGTAATGAGCCAAGTCACAGTCACTCACACTGAGGGGCTGACAGAGTAAATGGAAGCTAGGCCTGGCCACAGCTACCAAGAAGCCCTTTTGGCTTCAAACCCCCATGTCCATGTACAGATAAACGAGTTGGTGACTCTGGCCCAACTCCAGCCTTCCTTCTCGGTACCTGGGCAGAGGTCACTCTAGGGCACCTGGTGACTTTCCTTCACTGCTGCCTGACGGCCAAAAAGGTAGGAAGAAGCAGTCTTCACACTTCAGCACACAATGAACAAGAAAAGGTTAAATACATCCTCAAGAAAATATTTTGACAAAATAAATATTTTAACCTATAATCAGGTATAATTAGTGCTTATGAGGAGTCCCGGCAATAATTTAGTGTAATTAAGTACACACTCATCTGTGATTTCTAACACTTGTAGAGGCTGCTGGCTTGAGAGGGCCCAGCTTCTAAGGACTTTGCCCACAGATGGTGGGGAACAGGTAGGAAAGAGACCTCAGGACAGGACAGTTCACAAGAGTTGAACCCCCTTTAGGACCCCAGGCCCAATCTTGCTTCTGGAAAGGCCTCAAGCACATGTCACTTCAGCCCACAGATAAGGCAGACTACCTCCAGACACCATGTGAAGAACACAAACCAAACCAGCACCTGGGCTGGTCTCAGCCAGAAAGGTAGCCTCTTGATGGCTGGTGGGAGTCCTTGAGTACCTGCTGTCCCCACAGCAGCCCGGCTTCAGCAAGACCCAACAGCTGAAGTCAGGAGGTCAGGGGACGGCTCTGGACACTGGTACTAGAAACAGCCTTGTTGGGGACCCCCAAGGTGGGTCCCCACATCAGTTTCTCTCCCTGATGGAAGCTTATCTTCCTTTCTATATATCCATAAACAGGGGGCAGTCTCGTAATTCAGAGACGTTGGCCTGATTGCTACTGTGCACACGACCAACTCCTGTAGGCTGTGTACAGCTGATCCTCACAGACAACCCTTCTAGAACTGTGCAAAAGGTCAAGCTTCCAGGTATACTGTGCTCCCCAGCCTCCTCTGGTGTGACAAGCCTTCAGAGGCCTTAGCAACCAGGCCAGCCTGTGAAGGCTTTGCCCTTGAGAAACGCTGAGAGAGAAGCTCTGGTTGGCCAAGGGTCCTGAATGGAGAGTGGAGGTGTGACAGGTGCTCAGAGAGGGCTGGGCACTTAGCAGGTCAGTTGAGGGGCTTCCTGGATGCCTTTGGCAAGCCAGAATGACAACCTCCACGGGTCCTGCCAGATGAGGTCTCACCAGACCTTCCGGAGACTGCTGAAGGAGAGGTGCTGGGCTGGGCCTGGGGAAGGCCATTTCTGTTTTCAGTCAGGGCTGTAGTCCCTCCTTCAGAGCTGCACAGAGCTCGCACACTGATCTGATTGCAAGTGCGGCCCAGCCCCCTCTCCCTACTGGGGTGGGAGCTTGAATGGCAACAGGTAAAGCCCTGGGCCCTCCTCACCCCTCACAGTGGGAAGGGCTGACCACACACAGGTGAGGACTGTGTGGTGACCTGCACAGTAGGAACATAGCCGCAGCAGCCATTTCCTTTTTCTAGGCAACAGCAGCCAGACCGAGATTAAGGTAGCACTGAGTCATTTGCTCAGAGCGAGGGAACAAACCAACAAAGACACAGGATGGGAGCAGGTATCGCCAGCTTTCGTTTGCTCAGATCGAAGCTGCTAGCAAGCTTCAGAATGAAATTGTTGGCTGGGGATATGTGAGGTGGGGACAGCCATGGAGGCTGAGGCCATGTCAGGGGGAGGAGTGTGGCTCCCAGTCACCTGGAACCCCCAGGCACAGCACACAGCTAACTTCTGCTGGGCCTAGAGATAGCGTGTGGAGGCTGCTGAAGGCAAAGTCTAGTCATGGGATACATTAAAGTCATGTTGCTTTAGCAAATAACCCTCTGTAGACACCAGGGCCAGGTATGAATGTGGTGTGCATATCATGCCTGGAGTAAGCTCTCTACCATCTGCAGGGCACATGCTGGCCTCACAGTTGCTGTCACACTAAGAGCCACAGGTCCCTGTCTTGGTCCCAGGCCTGGCAGCTGACTGATGGAGAAAGGGACGTGAGGGACCTTCAAGGTAGTAACCCACAGAGCCCACTCAAGTACAGACACTAAGTGCTACAGGTACCACACAGTCCAAGGAGGGAAACCAAGCCTGTAGTTACAAACACTTGAGCCCTGCTTTCCCAGAGTCCTTGATGGAAAAAGGGGGTCCAGTGGAGTAGTGTCTCACCTGAAGGAAGCCATGGAACTAGGCAGAAGCAGGAAGGGGAGTTGAGAGGGTCAGTTCAGGAGTTCTGTCCAGAGTGTCAAGGGGCTACCCTGCCTGGCGCTGCACCACTGTTTCTTCCTGGGAAGACCGAAGGCCACGAGAGCCCTCGGGGAGAAGGAGGACAGGACCTCTGGTCAGTGCTGCTGTCACCACCCAGAGAGAAGGTGGCAAAGCTGGTCTTGACCAGTGTGGCCTGGGCGCAAACACAGTGGTGTTTCCATGGTGATACAGGTATGCAGGCTGGGGGAGTGGTCAGTGCCCAGTGTCCACTGGGAAAGTCAGCAGTGACCTGCCAGAGCGAGGCAAATCACAGGACAGCTCACAGGGCAAAGAGTGCATCCTCAGACCGCTCTGGCTTCTTCCGGTTTGAAGTGTTTGAGGCTGGTGCAGGGGCCTCTGCTGGGGGTGAGGGCAGGTCTGGAATTGTCTCTGCAGCTTTGGCTCTTTCTTCCAGGAACTTATCGAATTCTGCAATACAAACCAAATTGAGGGCCAGGCTTGCTGGGGTCACTTCGCTGGAGCCCCACACTCTGGTCTCCAGCTCCAGTCAGTACTACACTGGCCTGGCTGCCCTCGGCAGGAGGTACCTGTGTGCAGGACCCTCTGCAGGAAGTGTATGTGTACAGGAGTGGGGGTGAGAGGGATGCTGGCAGGAGAGCAACCAGCTAGATCCTATGTTACTCTGGGCTCTCCCAGTCTGGGGACCAGCCTAAGGGAAGTCACCTGTTCCTGACTCTGCACATAGAACAGGGAAAGCTGGGTTAGGGGTAAGTGCAGGGAGGACCCTCTATATTGCTGTGGGCCCCCAATGATGAGGAAGGGTCCAGCAGCCCTCAGTCCCTTCATAGAAAGGCTCTAGAAAAAAGTGTGCGCAGAGTGCCCACCCCTTCAGGAGCCCAGATCTCTATCTCTCAGATCAGCACAGGGCAGGGCTGAGAAAATGGAGCAGTACCTGCTTAGACACCACAGGCCCACCCTCACTGACCCAAGAAAGAGGCTGGAGCGAGGCTGCAGAAGGCAGCCACTTAGCACAATGGCAGGTCCTTAGACTTGTCTTTGCCACAGGATCTGGAAGAATCCGGGGAGGGGAAGCATGGGATGAGGTGTAGATGGCAAGATGGAGGCAAGGTCTGACAGGAAGAGGACAGGAGCTTCGGTGGAGAGCTAGGCCCATGTTCCCACCGAACCATCAACTGAGGCCCAGACGCCCAAGAGACCCTGCACTGTGTGTCTCAGTCCCCATGAAGGCTAGTGCTCAGGCCCAGCATCACATGGCTCTAGCAGTTCAGAGTATAGGGCCAGCCCCTGTGCAGTCGTGAGAGTCGGAAACAAGAGAGCAGGAGGACTGTAAGACTACTGGTCAGGCCTACCTTCACTCGTGACACCCTCTTCTAGGTCGTCACCCTTCTGTGGATGGAGCAGAGAATGGCATTAGGGCTCATCCCTGCCCTGCCCACCCACCACCTCTGCCCACCCATGGCTACCCAAGTGAAGTGCTACTTTTGCTGCTTCCAGATTTCTCTTCTTTCTATTAGAGAAGTAGAGAGTAATCTTGGAAAAAAAAAAAAAAAAAAGGTTTTGTTTTTTTTAAAAAAGCAGAACAACAAAAAAGATTCTAGGTTTTGATCTTCTAGAAGGACAAGAAAGAAAAATTCAAAATTGGTGCAGGCTGGTCCCTATTTGGCCAGAGGGATGAACCTCACCCATCAACACCAGGTTCTGAGGAGAGATGCCATGGTAACATGAGGCTGAGGCACATCAGTGCTGCCAGCATAGGGATTCTGGAAAGATGTTGTCCACACTAATAGCTAGGAGCTGCTTGGGGCCTGCATGGCCTATGCCTGACTCCAGCAGTGAAAGCCAGAGAAGCTGCGACCTAGACACGTGCCCACGGCCTCCAAGGAGCTGGGCTAGCCTTCCCCTGGACCAAACTCCTATTCTTGCTGCCTAAAGAGGCCATGGAAGTAGTGCACCTCTACACATTTAAGTGGCTCACACTTGAACAGGGAAGAACTTATACACACAGGCCTCACCAGCAGGGCTGAGCTACCTGGGCTTCTCCTGATACATCACTGCCTTGCTGAGAGCTTTGCTAACAAATCCTTTCTGAATCTTGTCTCTTTAGGGTCTTTAGGCACCCAGGTTGGCCTTGAACTCACTAGTAACTAAAGATGGCCCTACAGTTCTAATCCTCCTGCCTCCATTTCCCAAATGTTGGGCTTATAAGTGTGTGACACTATATCTAGTCTGGGAGAGGATCCTGAGACTTTCTGTTCCTGCCTCCGTGAGGGACATATTTCTTTCTAGGCACTCTTGGATTTCACAGGACCTTTCAACCTTCCCTGACACCCAGGTGGCTGCCTCCTGGGGCTGTATCTTTAGAAGGCCTGGCCCCCTAGGGAAGAGGCAGTGTTGCCACTGACTAAAGCATGCTGTCCTCTGTCATGTAGGAGTTGCCACAGGAAGCCTGTAGCCACCACTGAATCCCCTACACCCCAGCTGCTGAGAATGAAATGCTCAGGAGCAGGGAACTGACTTGAGGCCATCTTCAGACACTTCATCTTCTCTACATCCCATAAGATAGAGAGGCATTCATTTGGGGCAGAGCTCATAAACAAATATAAGAAGATGGTGGGAATGGGGATGGTGGTGAACTTAAAACCAAGCACCTAACTCACTTGTGGGGAAAAAAAGAGAGAAAGAAAAAAGAAATGGGGGCTGGGATGCAGCACCCCCCTCGCATGCACAATGCCATGACTTCAATCCCCAACTGGAGGGGAAAGAGAAAGGAAACCAAAACCAAAACACAAAAATACCCTCCTCCCTCAAAACAAAAAGCAGCATGAAACAAAAAACAGCCAAGCAGAAGAACCACTCAGAAACACACCTCTGCCATTAGAGAAACTGCATTAGGATGCAGTGTGTGCTACAAGTGGTTAGAGCCGGGCTCTCCAGTGTCCACAAATGGGAGACACTGAAGGCACCTGCCCACATCTGTCCAGAGCTGTGTGGCTGAGAGGCTGTGACCAGAGCCTGCACCACCGGATCCACGTGTTGGAAAGGAAGGTGAGCTTCGGGAGCTGCCCTCGCCTCCCTCCACCAACCAACCATTGTGAAGGTGGAGTCCCTGCCACGAAGAACACCTGCCTTGCCACAACCCACACACCAAATGTAAGAGTCATGTCTCACCAGGTCTGTCCTGAGCCACACCTCAATGTCGTCCATGACAGAGGGCTGCGCAACGGGAATCTATGAAGGCAGAGGCAGCAAGCAGCGGGGTCAGGCAGCCCCCACACAGCCAGGCAAAAGAAGACAGAACACCAGAACAAAGTAAATTGTCAAAAGTAACCCCCAAACAAAACTAAAATGTACACAGAGCAAAACAACTACATGGCACGCACAGGCAACACAGGCAGCTACGTGTGAAATGGCAGGCGAGGAGAGCAATGAGGTGGTAAATTATAAGCGGGGGCTGGCCGGCAGGGGCTGCTGGTGGGAAAGTACGTGTTCTTGATATGGATAACTTTCTGTTTATGCGTGTTTGCCTTTTCAGGCCAGGGCTGCAAACACCTTCTAATCCCAGAAAGGACTAGTCACGTAGCAGCCATGACAGGAGAATCAGCTGCCCTCAGTACAGACCACCCTAGGCTAAGGGGCTTTTGGGACTAAGGGGAACAGAGGGGAAATTGGGCTAACAACATGCCTAGGCAGAGTACAGGGTTCTCAGGAGGGCCAGGCAACCCAGCCCTGGGGCCCTGTCTGTTCCAATGGTGGCTTTGTAAGTGGGAGAAGGAACCAGAGGCACGTGCTCCCTTGGTCTGGGAGTGCCCTGCTTCTATAAAGCGGGCTCACTCTACCTCTAAGGGGAACGCTGCTAAAATGAGGGCTTTGATAACAAGACAGGACAGAGTGCTTTAGTCTTCTTTCTCTTTTGAGGAAAAAATACCACTCGGTAGCCTCAAACGCCTCAGCTTCCTTTAGTCTGCCTTTTCTTCTGTCTAAGCTTCAGTGGTTGAGAAAGGTAGTCCACTGTGAGCGGTGAGCAGAATACCTAGGGTGTAGCAAGATCTCCCCTCAAGCCTGAGTATGGGAGGTGTCATGTCTTGGCCTGAGCCAAGGGTCCCAGAGCAGAGATTCTGGAAAACATATGCAACTGAGATCATTTAAGTCGCTATCAGATGAAGTGAAGGCCTTTAGACCTTTAGAGCCACGCTAAAAAGGTTGGCTCCCAGCCTAGGCAATGAGGCGATGGCCTTTAGCGGGGCAACCTGCCTCTTTACCTACCCTGGAACTGAGAGGTGCCTCACCTGGGAGCCTTGCTTAGTATTAGCTCAGTATTTCTAGAAGAAAAAAAAGAAAGACAGTGCTGTGTCCATAGCTGGCTACATTCTAATGTCAAAATCTAGGGTAGAAATAAACTTTAAATAGGCAATAAGAAGACTCAGTGTAAGTAATTCTTAAGGACAACGAAAGTAATCCCAAACTCCAACCTGAAAAGGAAGAGAACAAAGAACTCATATTGTCAGCTCCTGCTTTGCAGGTTGAAATCTGTGGCCAAAAGGTGCGGCCCCTGCACATGCTGAGCAGAGGCTTGCAGCGCCCCCTCAGCAAGCTAGTCCCCACCCCCCACCCCCGGCTCTGAGAAGTGCTCCCTCCGTGCCCAAGCTTCACCCTGCCGTGGACGAGCACAAGCATTGTCAGAGCGGCTCACTAATCACTAGACAGGGTCTCTCTGGGCTGCCATTTTAGCCCCCAGACACGTCAAACTGTTGAACTGGATCTTTCAGGGAGCTCCCCACCATGACACGAATCCTGGTGACAAAGCCGGTGATTACTTGGGGTGATGCCTGCCTTCCCCATCAGAGAACATCAGGACACAGTGGGTGCAATCTGCTATCTCATGACTGCAGGGGCGGGTGGGGTGAAGGGGGCTTTCTACCTTGACACACTCCTGAAACAGGATGTGCTGTTTTCATGATCTCGGTATCTGTGAGCCACAATGTCTGACTTGCAGAGGACATATGCCAGTCTAGTCCACAGCTCAGTCAGCAATTTCTCCAACAAGAAATTCCAGCCCTGGCAGCTGCTAGAGTGCACGTGGACCCTCTCTGCCTATCCACCTCAGTCCACCTAGAAGAAACTGAGATGCATACCTTCGGTGTCAGGGCAGAACAGAGGATCTCCTGTAGGAGGGCTGGACACTTTCAATTGTGTTGCTAGTTCTAAAGGGTCACAGGCCTAAAACGTTCAGGTTGTTGTTAAAAAGTAGAGAGGCCTTGAAAAAAACAAAAATCAAAAAAAAAAGTAGAGAGGCTAGGCTTGGCCTGGTGGCTGGCACATACCTTTGATCCCAGAGCCTGGGAGGCAGAGACAGGCAGATTTCTGTGAGTTCAAGACCAGTCTGTCTGGTCTACATAGTGAGTTCCAGGACAGCCAGCACTATGTAGAGAAAACCTGCCTCAAAAAACAAAAAAGTAGAGGGCTAGGGAGTAATTCAGAAGTATGGTATGGTACTTGCCTACCATACATGGAGCTTTGGGTTTAATTCACATCATAAAAGCCAGCAAAGAGCTAAACACAGCAGTGCAATGGCAGCACAGCAGGACAGCACTGGAGCTGGCTCCACCTGGGCCATAGTGCACAACTGCAGGCTGGGGGCAAGTTGTTGCTCTTTGAGCCATTTCTTCAATATGGAAAGCCAGCCTCTTCTGTTTTAGAAGCCTCAGCTGTATAGGTAGAGGTGGAGGAGTTGGCACCGGCCCTTCAACAAGGCTTGGCCTCCATTTCCTCCTCTGGGAACCGGGTGACTACAATGTGATATTCTGAGTCTAACACTCCTGAGTCAGAATCCCTCATCTCCCAGGTTTGTGTTTCTGTGCTCTAATGTAGAAACTCAAGGGAGTCTGGTCACTGGAACTGAGTCTCTTGGGCCTCATGGCGAAGTAGGCGGTGCTTACCAGTTAGGCTAACAGAAGGCAGGGAGCTGATACAGGAGCACAGCTATGAACCTGCTCTGGGAAGCAGTCAGAGTATCCCTCTCACCACATAGGTACACCCAGACCCAGGCTCAACATATAAACTCACTGGAAAATACAGCCTGTGGAGAACTCCTACCCCCACCCCACCCCACCCCACCCCTGGCTGATAGAGGGAAGGGAGCGTGGCAGGAGTCTTAGTGTGTCGCTGCCCTGTGGTTTTGAGCACACCACCAGGCCCTTGGGTGCCTTAGCATCATATCCTTCGCAGGAGGGGCTCATCCAGCAGACCCCTAGGAAGCTGTGGTTTTCACATGCCATGGGTTTAGCATCTTCTTGGACCCTGGTCCAAGCTGCAGGCTGTTAGAGGAGGTTGAAGAGTGATGAGGGAGACAGACAGGAGGAGGTGAAGAGAAAGGACTCCACCGAGAATACCCTCCCAGAGACCAAGGCCAAATGCTGGCCCAAGTGAACATGGCAGCCACCCTGGTAACAACACCCAGCCCATCTTATGGAGTCTAAAGAGATTCAGGCATCTCTGATGCCAGGGTGGCAGGTTAGGTTCTGGGTGGTGGGCAGAAGTCAGGAGCTTCAGGCAGGGCCACTCCACCTTAGGAACAGAGGAGGGGAGGTGCTGCCACAGGATCCAGCCAGTTTTTGGTTTTCTGTTCTTTGGTTTTTGTTGTTGTTCTTTGTTTGTTTGGTTGGTTTTGGTTCTTCCTTTGGTTTGTCTGGGTGTCTGCCAGGTTATAGAGTGGGGATAACTAATGTTAGCCTCTCATAGCAGTAGGCTTTCATTACCGTTTTTATTTTTAATTGTGTGTGTGTATGTGTCTGTCTGTCTGTCTGTGTGGGGTATGTTCATGTAAGTGCATGTGCTCATGGAGGCCAGAAGAGAGCATCGGGTTCTCTGGAGCTGTGGTCATAGCCACTGTGAGTGGCCCAATGTGGATGCTGGGAGCTGAACTTGGGTTCTCTACAGGAGCAGTATGGTTTGTTTTTTTTTAAATAATGTTTTTCTTTTCTTTTAAAGATTTATTTGTTTTACTGATATGAGTACACTGTAGCTATCTTCAGACACACCAGAAGAGAGCATCGGATCCTATTAGAGATGGTTGTGAGCTACCATGTGGTTGCTGGGAACTGAACTCAGGACCTCTGAAAGAGCAGTTAGTGCTCTAACCGCTGAGCCATCTCTCCAGCCCCCCTTTTAGAGCCCATTGTTGTTCTTCCTTGCCCTGCCCCTTTGGTGTTAGAGAGCAACATAGGACCATGAATGAGTGGGGGGGGGGGGACAGTCTACTACTTCTGTTCTTGCTTTGACATATTATTGTTGTTGTCATGGTTACTTCTACATGTGTGAGGGTATATATGACAAGGTCCAATTATTCAGCTTAGACTGGTCTCTGTGTAGCTCAGGCTGGCTCACACCATGAGCCTCCTGTCTTAGTCTGCCCAGTGCTAAGACCAGAGGCATGCTTTACCATACTAGCTCTCATGCTCTGGATTTCCCTGCTTGTGCCCTGGAAGTGAGAGACGATCCTAAGAGATCACCAGCAAGAAGTAGCAGAAAAGATCTGAAGGCCAGGAAGGGAGGAGAGGGAAGGCCACTGGCCCTGGGCTCAAGCCAGATCTTGCCTACCTTCACCTGCCAATGCACCTGGTGTAGTGACCTAACTGTGCAAGCTGCCCTCACACCTGAAGTTCCAGGAGAGGACAGAACTCTTCCACAGTTTTCCCAGCTCCAAGCATAAAAGGACACCCACCTGCCCAATGGAGCTATCTCTAGAGGAGTCATAAAGCTTTGTGACACTCCACCCCAACACAAGGAAAAGCTCCTGGTCCCACTCAGCAGTACACAAAGTTTCCATATAAAGAATTTGTACTTGAGAGGTTTGGAAAGGTAGGCTTTCTATACTACAGGAAATAAGGCAAAGCATTAACACGCATTGTTTTAACAGGGGAAAAGTCTGTAGGCAGGAAGGTGAGACACTAAGTTAGCTGTTAGTTGGGTTTGTTTGTTTCTGGGAAGGGAAGGGTAGATGGCTTGTGTGGACAAAGACAGGCACCATCACCAGCTGCCCAGGTCACATCAGGTAGTTTGCAGGGCAGTATCCTTTTTTGCAGGGCTAACATTCACGAGGGCACACAGCTGGATCTTCTCAATTTGGACAATTGAGATACAGTTTTAAGAAGCCTGCTGTAAGGCCAGGGCCCAGCCAGCCCACACTTGCAGGGGTAGCCCTTCAATTGAAGAAACAACTGCTTTCTTACTCGGGGCGAGTGTGCTACAGTGGGAGCCGGAGAGCTCGGGCACCACTGAACTAGTCTGCAGAGCCTGTGGCTCAATCTTTTCTTAAGCAGGTGGCCCCTGTACTACAAGCAGCCTGTCACTTAAAAGTCCTACATGGACACCAGCCCACCTGGGTCCCTCCTGGCGTGACACCGAGGCATAGATCTATATCTGACTTTCCACATTTGTCTGGAGGACAGAGATCCACGTGCTTATTTTTTGTATCCTCACCTGCTCCAGCCCTAGCACATGCACCTAGAGATTTGATTCTGTACTTGGGGGTGAAGTGGTCAACCCGAGGCAAACAGCCTGGGATCCAGCTCAGGGACATCTGAAGGGATAAGGTGGGAATGAGCCTCCCAAGCCTGTCACAAGGCTCTCTATGAGAGTGCACTGTCGTGTGATATAAGCTCTCCTGGCTGTACCCTCCTTTCCTCTCTTACTATCATCTATACATTTATGCAAGAGATCTCCAGGCCATATGTGAGACTCTATCACCCTATAGAAGCCCACCAAGCCTAAGGCTTGGCAAATTCCCAGGCACAGGGCAAGAGGGAGATTTTCTGACTGGCCATATGCAGAGTCCTCTTATAATGGCCCCTCCCATTGGGCACACACTATGATTACTTGTGCTCATCCTGGAAAAATGAATACTGCCGAGAACTCCAGAGTCTGCTGGAGAAGGGAAGGCCCCTCACGCCTGCAAACATCCTAGCCCATGAAGACCCAGGGGCATGGGCTCAGCAAAATGCCAGGGAAGGTGTTTTCGGAGCTGGAAGTCTGGGGCCTTAAGGAGATTCCACATAGACACAGGGAGGTTTGGCACCCAGAACGAGTGTGTTCTGTGTCCTGTCTGGTCACAAGAACTGGGCAGGTGGCAAGAGGAAGGTGCCGACTGTAGCACAGTGAGGGACTGGGATGGGCAGCGAGCTCACTTGGCTCTGGCTCCTCACCATTCCTTGAGTCATGAGCCAGCTGTCTATGGGCTGCAGGTCAGAGTCCCCACCTCTCCCTCTCTGTTGGGCCAAGGACAGAAAAGTCCCGAAAAGAAAAGTCATACCACATATTGTAAAAGAGAAAAGTCATTGTTCAGATTTGATCAGCTGTCACACAAGGAAATGTGATCTGATGCTCCAACCCTGCCCTAGCACACACCCTGCCTACATGCCTGGAAAAGAGAAGGAAAATTCAACCTCCATACCCCCTAGGCTGGACAACAAAATGTTCATGCTAACTGTTGTCCAACACCTGGAGGCGGGGTCACCAGGCCTGATTCTCTTGATACGACTACCAAAGTGGACAGATCAACTGTCTCTTTTCTTTCCTTTCTTTTCTTTCTTTTTTCTTTTTTTCCTTTCTTTCTTTTTCTTTTCTTTTTTTTTCCCCCTAGGCTGACCTGGCATTCCCAATCCCCCTGTCTCAGTCCTCTGGAATTATGGTTGTTGCTACTATGCCTAGCTGAAGGGGTCTACTTTCAGAGAACTCGCCTTTTCTAACTCTGTTTTTCTCTTTTCTCTTCTCCATCCTAGTTGCCCAAGTATTTTTTTCTTAAATTCTTGACTTGAATGCTGAATTCAGCATATTCTTCCTTGCTTTCTTATGTTTATGTGTTTGTTTATTTGTGGTGGTGCTGCTGATCCCAGAACATTGTACACACAAGATAAGTGAGCTATACCCATAGACCTCCTGCATTAAAAAACAAAACAAAACAAAAAACTATTCATGGGCTGGAGAGATGGCTCAGTGGTTAAGAGCACTGACTGCTCTTCCAAAGGTTCCTGAGTTCAATTCCCAGCCACCACATGTGGCTCACAAACCATCTGTAATGGGATCTGATGCCCTCTTCTGGTGTGTCTGAAGACAGACAGTTACAGTGTACTTATATATATGAAATAAATAATTCTTTAAAAAACCTATTCATTTGTATGTGCACATGTACATGCATGTCTGTGCATGCATACCACTCTGCAGGCGAAGGTCAGAGGATAACTTGTAGGAGTCAGTTGCCTCTTCCCACCTTGTGGTTCTGAGGATGTAAGTCAAGTGTAAGGTTGGCAATAAGTGCCTTTACCTGCAGAGTCATCTCGCCAGCCCTCTCCTGCTTCTTTAAACATATAACTAGAGGTGGGATCTTTTTTTTTTTTTTTTTAGATTTTATTTATTTTATGTATGTGAGTACACTGTACTGTCTTCAGACACACCAGAGGAGTGCATCGGATCCCATTACAGATGGTTGTGAACCACCATGTGGTTGCTGGGATTTGAACTCAGGACCTCTGGAAGAGCAGTCAGTGCTCTTAATCGCTGAGACATCTCTCCAGCCCCTAGAGGTGGAATCTTACTTGCAGAGATGTGGCTACACAACCTTCTCTTCTTTGCTTTGTTCTCGATGCCAGGACACCATGGCCTAGAAAGGATCAAGGCAGCCTGCAGATGTGTTCACACACAGATACACATATGACCGTCCCACGTCCTGCCAGTCTTTCTTGCTGAGGCCAGTCCTTGCCCCAGTAACAACAGGAACAGCAATCTGCCTACAATCATTGGTAAATCTGCTGAAATCAGCAAGACCTTTGCAAACAGGGAGCCAGGCCAAGCCACGCATTCAAAGGCTGATGGGTGAGAAACAGACCACGTCTCCTGGACTTGGACCCAGGCCTGGGCACTGATAATGGCCTGGGTCGGAGCAGGACATGTGCTGGCATGGTGGGGTGGAGAGCAAAGAGCCTGCTAGAGGACAAGGCTGCTCCAGACTGAGGTGAGCCAGGAAGAGGGGTGACCCTCATCTTCATTAGGCAGTATACTGGCAGGACCCTGGCCTGGCTCTTTAATTCTCTTGCTGGGTTCAATGCAGAGATAGTCTAAGTAATGGGAGACTACTGTGTAAGATGGTCAATGTCACAGTAGGCCACCACTGTGCAACGGCAGGATGCTGAGATCAAGGCAGTAGGTGGGCTCTTCTGCCACCTCCTGGCAGCCACTATAGAGGTACATATGCCAGCTCAGAAAGGGAGTCCCCACCCTCAAGACCAAGCCTTTCCATTATGCCAGGGATAATGTACTGTCCCCCACCAGTCCCTTTACACAGGGACCACAGGAGGCTAAGATTTGGTTGCAGGAAGCAAAGGGTCCTTCCTTGTCCAGTGAATGGGTGGGCACAAGTCCCCTTTCATTCCAGCCCAGGGGGTCCTGGGAGCCCTCTTCTTCCCTGCCAGGAAGACAGGCATGCATTCCCATACATTTCCTGGGCAGACTCAAAAGAGAGAAATCTGCAAAAATGTATCAAGTGCACAGGGCTTCTCCCCTGGGAGCCTTCTCCCTTGGGATCTGACTGCTCACAGGAGCTGGCTGTGGTCTGAGGCTAACACAAATTTCATCCTTTATTTCAAAACCTTCTGACTCTTGGCTTGACTTTTTCCAGGCCCAGAGTGTGACAGGACACTATCCAAGCCACCTCACAGACAAATTCTGACCCTCAACTGCCTTCTCCTGGAATCGGTACTATGATCAGCCAGTAGTGAGGTGGCTCAGATCAGCATTTACTTTCCTTGTGAGGATCAATATTTTATCAGTGCACTACCCATCACCCAGAGGTGCTCCATGGTGTCTTACCTAAGCTGTCTCTGACATCTTCTGCTGAATTATCTAGCTAACTTTCCAAAACTGCCTGTCTTTATCTCCTTATCTCCAGAAGACTGTGGGCAAAACACAGGCTTGAAGACTTACCATTTCTGAGCTCTGTTTCCGGTTGTCCAGTGCAGAAGCGAGTCCTCCAACAGCCTGGGGATCCTCATAGGTGACCCTGAAGAAAAGCAGTACAAGTGAGTTCTCTCCCAGTGGATGCAGGGTCGGCTGTGACCTGTAATCTTTTCCTATCTCATTGTGCTTGCCTCAGGTGTGATCTTGCCTGTGGCAGAGGCTGAGGACTCCTGCTGCCTGCCTCCTAGCAGATGAGGTTTGGAGGTAAGTCTTGGCACCAGATCACGTCTAGAGCCAGTCCTCTAAGACCCGGGATACCATACTTTTCAAACATCCCTGCCTTGAGTAACAATACTGAAGCTCAAGAGAAAGATGTCAAAGTGTTCTGGAAGTTCTCAAAGGAAGGAGCTTCAGAAGGCAAAGTAATTATGTTACAAGCACAGTCCCATTGGGCAGAGTGGGTGGGGTGCTACTTCCAGATGCAGGGGCTGTCCACTTTGGGCTCAGTACCCCCATTTGTGTATGGCTTGCCATGCCCAGACTGCTTGGAGAAGCCTCTGCCCTGAAGTTTTTTGTTTTTTGCTTTTCCTTCAATTGGTTGCATTCTGGGAGTAGGTCTGGTTGCCTGCCTTGGGGGGTGGGGCTAAATGAGGCAGCCATAATAGGAAAGCAGGATTTCTCCTCAGTCCTGAGAGGGTTGTAGAAAAGAAAAAACAATCTGTGATGAACAGAACAGACAATCCTGGGGTAGAGAGAAGGGGAGATGATGCTGACACTCATTCAGTTTTAGCAGTTAACAAGTCCTCACTGTGATATTTTTAAGTTTTTAGCAGTCTTAAATCTGGCAAAGAAAGGGCTGCTGGGACAATACCCCTCACCCACTAGTATCTGCAGAAAGCCACTGGAAAGAGCCCCACATACGTCTTTCGCTGTTCAGCCAAGGAGTTTCCTCTGGTCTGGGCAAACATGTCAAAACCATCTTGTGGCTTGCACTGCTGAAGTGAACTGAGGGTGCCACTGACACTCTCTGTCCCTAAGTCTGTGACAACAAAACAAGAAGCAGATGACAACAAATGCAGGTTGTATAAAAAGCTGGTAAACTGTTTTACTATTGTATTATTATCATTGTCTGTCTGTCTGTCTCTGAGTGTCTGTGTGTCTGTATGCATGCAATTCATGAGATTTGCATGCCAAGTACCTTTATTCACTGAGCCATCATCTTGTTGGCCCCCAAATACAAGTTTTTGTTGGAGTCAGGATGACAGTCTAGTGGGTTATGACACTGATGAGAAGGTGTCTCCAGCCCAGGACAGCACACAAGAACCAGGGCAAGCGAGGTGGGAAACAGGCTTTGCCCTGAATCTGAAACTGCTCAAGGAGGGTGAGGTATCCAGGACAGAGAAGAGACTGCTGGTGGTAAGAGGATGAGCAGGGTGAGCCTGCCTGCAGCTTCCTCAGGCCCCACCACGCCCACTCAGACACATAGTCTAAGGGTCTGGGTCATTCATTTAACTTGGAAGCTACACCCTAGATACTCAGAGCCAGAGCTCTAATACATCAGGTGAAAACCAACATGGTTCTTGGCCTCAGGAGCTCATGCATAACTGAACAGTTAGGAGGACTAAACCCAGCAGTATTTGGCTTCAGATGATGGGAGGGGCTCAGCTGGGTCCTTCAAGATTCGCGGAGGTGTGCTGCAGGAGAAGGGGTAAAAGATGGGCAGACACCAGGGTTTGGAGAGCCAGGCACTGGAAGGTTAGCCCTTGAGAGGGATGTATGACTAAAGAGGGAGGTAAGAGCTGACCCTAAGGTAGAACAGCGAATGGAAAAGTGGCAGATACACTTTGAAGTTTAGGTATTAGATATGGTGCCTTACACTTGAACTCCTAGCACTTGAGAGGCTGAGGCAGGAGGCTTGCTGTGAATTCAAGACCAGTCTGGGCTACATATTGAGTTCCAGGCAGGCTATTCAAAAAGTCAGGCCAATATAGGGCCAGTGAGATGGCTCAGCAAATAAAGAGACTTGCTACCAAGGCAGATGTTCTGCATTTAATCTTTAAAATCTACATGGTAGGAGGGAGCAACTGTGTCAACTGGCCTGATCCCCGGTGCTCCTGGAGGCTGGACCACCAACCAAAGAATACACATGGAGGGACCCATGGTTCGGACCACATATGTGGCAGAGGAGGGCCTTGTTGGCCATCAGGGGGAGGAGAGGCCCTTGGGCCTGAGGGTGTTAGAGGCCCCAGAACAGGGGAATGTCAAGGTGGGAAGACAGTGGGTGGGTGGGTGGGGGAATATCCTCATAGAGGCGGGGGAGGGGGGAGGGTATAGGGGGTTTCCAAAGTGGAGACCTGGAAAGGGGGGAACATTTGAAATGTAAATAAAGTATCAAAAAATTAAAAAAAAAATCTACATGGTAGAAGGAAAAAAATCAATTCCCACAAGTTGTCCTTTTATCTGCACATGTGCACATACATAAACTATCTCTCTTATATATATACATGTACACTAAATAAATCATTATAATTTAAATTTAATGATATATATATGTAAAACATATATAAGTATATGTCATCAGCTAGATAGACTGAAGGGACAGACACAGACATCTACTCTACCTTAGATATATGGCTACAGAGAAAACTGAGACACCAAAATTATATCAAATGATAGGCCACTGAATAAAAGTTTAATCCAATTGAAGTGAAATGAATATAGAATTATTAGGAAAAGAAAACATAAAATCAAAGTAGAGGAAAGAATTTTTGAAGGCCATGACTGTTAGTTTCACCAATATTAGAATTTAATTTTATATAACTTGGTATAAATGAAACATACAGAGTCATTCACACACTTTCACTGTGGAAAAGTGAGGAGTTTCTCCTAAATTTCATACAATAGAACACTTTAGGTTGATGGTATACTTTGAGGTAGGCAAATATATTATACCACCACTTTCTGATTCCTAGCCCTGTGCAGACATTGCCAATCCATCCTAGATTCATCTTTTAGGGATTGATGTATAACAGTTAGCTTTAATTGTCAACTTCATATAATCTAGAATCACCTGAGAAGAGAATCTCAATGAGGGGCTCTCTAAATCAGGTTGGGATGTGGACACATTTTAGGGGTTTGTTTTGATTGCATTAATGGAAGTGAGAGGACCCATCCATTGTGAACAGCAAGATTCCCAGGGTTCAGGTTCTGGACTGTAAAATGTAGAGATGGGGGCTGAGCACAAATAAGCATACATACATTCATATTCTCTGCACTTAACTGTGGATGTGACTAGCTGCTTCAAGTTCCTGCCTTGACCTTCCTACAATGAACTGCAACTTGGAACTGTAAACCAAATACATATCTCCTGTGTTGCTTTTTTCCTCAGGGCAATTATTACAGTTACAGAAATGAAACTGGGACAGTGTGGCTGTAGCTGCCCTTCAAACCTATGTTCTGAGCAGCCAGTGAGATAAGATACTTGCCACCTTTAGCCTAGTTAACAGTGAAAAACAAATCATTTCAAGCACAAAGAATACTCCAGATAAAACATGGCAGGTTACTCGTCTTTCGAAAAGGCAACAATTTCTGCATCGTCAGAGCGTCCTCCACCTCTACTTTCCAACAAAGGCTTAAACTTGAAATTTCAGGACAGAGGTTACAAAAGGAAGGTGGTACAGCTGGGACTCAGAGACTCACCTTCACGTGGACCATTCCAAAGGCCCTCTGACCTTCCCACAAAGAGGAAGACACCAGGGAGGGAGGAGGGAAGAGGGCCTGTCCTCCACTTTAAGACACCAGGGAGGGAGGAGGGAAGAGGGCCTGTCCTCCACTTTAAGACACTCACCCAAGCCTTCGAGCTGGGAGGAGAGAGAAGATGGGGGCACTGTGCTCCCCACCATGGGGCTCACCACAGCGGGAGAGCCCGGGCCCAGGTCTATTAAGTTGTCTTCAGTAACTTCACTTAGTACCTGTCAGGACATGAGATGGACAGAGAGGTCAGCCTTGGGGTTACGCTCTAGCAACCCCATACAGATCTGCATGCACTCACAAGGAAGAGCGGAAGAGCGGAAGAGCATCAGAGCTGTCCAGCCAATGAAGGATATTTCGCCTTACCTACCTGAAGGGTACATGGTGGACTCAGGTTAGCAGTGAGCCCCATGCCCTACCCTCCTCTTTTCCCTTCGTACAGAAGGTATACTGAGACACTAGGATGCTGCCTCACTAATGACTGTGGACTGTCTCCCATCTGCCTTTCCCATCGGGATGCCGGCTAGCTCTCCAGCTTCCTTTCAAACAGAGTTTGCTCTGTGGTTACCCAAGTATTTGTATTTGGTCCCAGTTAGGAAACCAGAAGTGAGGCCTGAGTGGGCCAAGCTCTATAAGCTCTAAAGTGAGTATGGTAGGTGCCTGCCTCAGAAGACAAGGGAGCTCCAAAGAACACTTACTCCATTGCTGGCATTCTGAACGGATCGGCCGGACCTGTACCTCTCGAACCTAACGGGAAGGAGAGCAGACATCAGGAGGATGTGAGTTAGGCCCAAAGGGCTGTGCTCATAGTCCTGAGAACACTGGGACCCAGCAGAGGCAGGAGACTGGCCAGTACTGTTAGTGGAGGGAACCTCACATGTTCAATGTGTCATGCTTTCCTTGACATGGGCTCCTGTCTTACAGGTTTAGCTCCATGTCTCTCCCATAAGCACCCTGAGCTGGCATCAGGAATAGGGTATTTATTAGCTGGTTCCAAGAGGCCACCGGAAGTATCCCTAGCCATCTTCTGCTCCTCCAGTCTCTGAAGGTGTGACTGAGTCACCAGGTCTCCACATGATCATTTGTTTAGCCTGGAGTTAAGTGCAGAGCTCCCTCTACTCCATAGAACTCTGCTTGGGGATAATCAGCTTGTGGCTAAAACTACCCCCCAGCCCAAACTCAGGAAGAGAAGGGGGAACCTGGAGAAAGGCCTTGCCAGAAACCATGAGATGTTTTGTGCCACCTACCTAAGGGCTGCCAGGAAGACAAGATGGAGCAAGCCCTGCCAGGGACACTCTCCTTCACACCCAGGCAGCAGATGGCTACAAAGGGAGCTTAGCTGAGAGCCACTGAAGAAAACCAGCTCCCTCTGCCAGAAGTCATCCTTACACCTGGTAGAAGCTGTAGTGTCCATAAAGGACAATAGATCCGGTACTGTGTTATATTTAAAAGCTCCAAATGACACAGGCAAAGGGGAAGCCAAGCATCTCACTCCAGCCACAGCCTGGGAAACTAGAGACCAGAGAGGCACTGCTCTATGCTGCTACCCCAGTGGGTGTGATCAGCATCTGGGACTAAGGACCAGAAGGAACAGTATGACTAGGTGTACACTGTGGGGCTTGTTTGGTTTGAGTTTTAGAGGGTTTATTGTAGATGCACAGGTGGGATTCAAGAGAGCAATGAATTGTGTGGCAAAGAGGGGTGCTTTAGGTAAGAGTGGAAAACACCAGTGTACCAGAGAAAGCATGCTTAGGTTCTGACCAGCATCTGAAAGAAAAAGACAGGAAAGAAGAAAGGCTTGACTCAGAAAGGTGAGCAGAACTAAGTGAACCATGGCAGCTCAGAGACTGTACCCTTTATTTATTTGTTTGTTTTTATAGGCCAGGCATAGTGGCACATGCCTTTAATCCCAGCACTTAGGAGGCAAAGGCAGGGGATCTCTGTGAGTTCAAGGCCAGCCTGTTCTACAAAGTTAATGCAGGATAGCCAGGACTACATAGAGAGATCCTGTCTCAAAAACAAACAAAACACCACTAACCCCCCCCCCCCCCCCCCCAAGATTTGTAGGAGCCAGAGGAGTCAAGGACACTGGAACAAGTCCCACAGAATAAACTAGCCAGGACTCATACCCAGAGAACAAAGTGGCAATCATGGAGCTTACATAGGTCTGTGCTAGGCCCTCTGCATGTATATTATGGTTGTTAACTCTGTTTTAGCTGGATTCCTAATGGTAGGAGTGGAGGTATCTCTGATTCTTTGGTCTGCTCTTGGGACACTTTTCCTCCTCCTCGCCTTGGTATGAGAGTTTGTGTCTAGTCTTATTGCACCTTGTTATGCTATCCTGCAAGTTGCTATCCTAGGAGGCCTGCTCTTTTCTGAAGGGAAACAGAGGAGGAAGGAATGGATCTGGGGGAGAGGGGTGAGCACTGGGAGGAGTGAAAGGAGGTATTGAAAGAAAGATATTGAAAAAAAAAAAACAAAAACAAACACAAATCAAACAAACAAAAAGTAAAAGTGAACTAGAAAGACCACATGGGCACAGTGGTGGGTAATTGTAATCTGAGCATTTGGGGAGAGACTGGGACAGGAAGGTCAAGAGTTCAAGGCCAGTCTGAGATGTGTGTGTGTGTGTGTGTGTGTGTGTGTGTGTGTGTGTGTGTGTGTATACGTGTGGAGAGACAGAGACAGAGACAGACAGAGAGACACACAGATAGATATCCTGTTCTCTATACCCAGCTCAAAAAACAAAAATAAAACAAAAATCTCATTGAAATAAATTAGACAAAAAAACCAAGAAACCAGAAAGATGTGTGGTTTTTTGACAGCTGTTTCTAACGATGCAGAAGTGCTTCTGAAGTCTTTGTAACTGCAGACCAGTGGACTTATGGGCAGCAGTCACACTTTAGTTCCTGCTATACATCTCCAGTAAAGGGTTAAATGGACCTAAGGGTTAGAGAGCCTCCAAAGCATATGCAAACAGGGTCTGTGTTCTGTTCTAACTTATGTCAGATCACTGTCCTCTGACAAACTTATACAGAAAGCTGCCAGTCAGCAGCGTGAGTGGTCACAAGCCTCCAAGGGGCTCACGCTGCTGTCAGGCTCTTTTAATGGAGAAGGCTGGCCTTGAGTCAAAGCAAGCCACAACCCTGGGCCAATTGGGAAGTGCCCAAATCGGTACAGATGGGAGCTGTTCTCAACACTACCCACTTAAAGCTAGGTCCAGAAGAGACTTTATTTAAAAAACAACAACAACAAAAAAAACAAAAACAAACAAAAAAACAATAAAACAACAAACTCTGTCCTCTGGGAAGCTTTGGAAAGAAAAAAGAGGACTCAAGTTTGTCACTTTAAGTGGTTTGGCTGCAGGAAGAACTGAAGCAAAGTGTGTTTCCCCAGAGAAACAGTGCTCACACCCAGCCTACTTCACTCAATACCCCAGAAGTACTGACATTTACAAAGGGAAAGATCTTTTCTCAAGATTAGAAATAGAGGAAATCCTGTTCTTTAGTAAAGGTGCCCCTCCCCCAATCCTTTTCAAATTCAAAGGATCATCAAAGGAGCAGGTGCAGACCCTGTCTCAGCCCTCCCTGGGACTCACAGGGAGCAGAGGTGGGTTCTGCAGGCAGCTGCCTGCGGTTCCGTTCTCTGGAGAACAAGAAGCACTTTTTCTGTCATCCAAGAGCAAATGAGCATCTCTGATGACTACTCCCTACCTCTAACACCTCCCAGGCTCTCTGTCTCCCTCTCCCTGCTTTGTTTATGAATAAAATTCCTCTGATATACCAATCATCTTCTCAAGGATAAAGACCCCAAGGACTCTGCCCCACCTCTCATAGCGGAGGAAGACGTTGTTGAGGTCATCGTTGACATGCAGCAGCTCCTCGGTGACCTCCTCATTGGACACTCGGGAGATGAGCTCCACTATGCGGTGCTGCATGGCTCGGCAGGTCCTGTTCAGCTCCTAGGAAACATATGCACTTCTGCCAGAGCCTGCTGGGAATGCTTTTCTCACATTCTACTGCCTTTGAAAGGATTTGCACTGTTTCTTGAAAGTCACGGAAGAAGTACATGCTTGCTCATAAAACCAGACATGAGCAGAATGTGAAGTAATGGCTCCCTCCTTTCCTGCCTCAGAGGAAGCAAGTACTTCTGTAGCCTTGTGAGCATGTGCAACCACAGACACACACACACACACACACACACACACACACACACACACACACACTGCTGTGTGTATACAAGTATATGTTAATACAAGTCATTTTTAAAAAGAATATTGAATGCAAATAAATTTGAAAGTCAATATGGGATACCTACAAAGATACAATTTAATAAAGTTATTTAAGCAGATATATTCCTATAATTTCACTAAAAACAAAACAAGTAATTAAACCATCGTATACAGAAACAAGCTTTGGTGCAGTTTTATGAGGAAGGACACTACATGGACCATATCTGGATGGCTGGAATAATACCGTAATACCCAGTTTGCTTTGTCTTTGTCAGTTAAGCTTTTGTCTATGTTTGATTTTGGTTCTAAAGTTAAACCATCACTCTCTAGTGTTAAGGTTGCACCACACACTGTCCTGGCATCTCAAGTGTGTAGCCAGTCTTTGCTACTTTGTGGGTTGTTTTTTTTTTTTTAAAGATTTATTTATTTTATGTATGTGAGTACAATGCCATTCTCTTCAGACACACCAGAAGAGGGCATCGGATCCCATTACAGATGGTTGTGAGCCACCATGTGGTTGCTGGGAATTGAACTCAGGACCTCTGGAAGAGATGCTGAGCCATCTCACTCCCATCACTAGACAGAAAGAAGGAAGGGTAGAGGTGGGGGGAGAGGGGTAAGAGAGAGAGAGAGAGAGAGAGAGAGAGAGAGAGAGAGAGAGAGAGATCCCTGAATCTAATTTCTTTCTTCTTGTTTTTTTCTTGAGGATGACTATTAACAAACTGCAACCAAACTCTTGAATGACCACCAACCACCAACCGACATCTCAGGGCCCTATCATTTATAGACCCTCTGAAAAGTTCCCAGAACTCCAAACATCACACAGTCACAGAAATCATCTGCAGCTGGTAAAACCATGCCTCTGCTAGAGCACAAGACAAATCATAGTCAGCTGCTATGGTCAGTTCAGAGCAGCCTCATATCCCACACCTAGGATTAAAACAAAAATACTCTCTTAAAATATTTCTGTGTTTTTAAAGAAACCAAAATCCCAGAATTGTCACTACATAGGTGTTAGATGACTTCAACAACTAACTACAAATCATTTTAAAGGCTTTTGTTTTATGTGTGTGTGCCTGACAGTATGCTTGTGCACCACCTGATCACAGGTACTGGTGGAAGCTAGAAGACTGTCAGATCCCCGGGAACTGGAGTCACAGGCAGTTGTGAACTGCACAGTATGGGTGCTGGCAATCAAACCTGAGTCCTCTGCAAGAGCAGTAAGTGCTCCAACTGCTGAGCTATCTCTCAGGCCCAGAAATTATTTTTAAGATAGAAAAGCATGATTCTTTGTGCTTACTTCTCTTCAACAAAATCTCTTAAGGCTCCCTTGCCTACCACTTTGTACAGCCCGTCTCACTTCTTCACAGGTATGTCACACTGTACAGAGCTTGCTACTCTGCTACTGATGGGTATGTGGCTTGTGGTAATCTTTTTGTTTGGCCAACCCAAACAATGTAGCGGTTAATACTCATGCCAATTCTTACATACTTGGGCAAGCACTTGCACAGCATGAGTTCCTCAGAAATAGAATCTCTCTAGTGAAAGTATTACATTTAGAACACAGATTGGTGGTCAGAGTGAAAGGCCCTCCATGAATGGGGCCAGTTTGCTTGCATTGCCAGCAATGGTACGACTGTATCTTATGACAACATCATGTCATTTACAGTGGCACGTTTAAGTTGCTGGGATCTCAGAAGCACCACAGTTCTCACAGAGTTCTCTGTTGGCCAAGGCTGCACCTGAACCCTCAGCCACCGTAGGAGCTCTCTCAACCCTTCAGAGCCGCATCCCCTTAAGACAGACCCTGCACCTCATAGTCTGGTTTATAGGAGCCCTCTTGCCCCAGAGCAAGCTCCTAGCTAGGCTCTTGTTTGCAGAGAGCCATAAGCACTTGCTAGGAGCCTGCCCTGTTGTATGTCAAACTGAGGATACTATGAGGAAACATGGCAGGCTGGTCAGGCTGGCCCCTCAGCCTTCCTGTGGGCCATCAGGGTCAAGGCAGAAGTGAACTACTGTTCCTGGACACTGGGGGGAGCTAATAATCCAGTTAGATATGGGAACAGACACTAAAGCGGACCAACCTTCTCATAGCTCCACCTCAGAACCACCTCAGTCTGGAGATGGGCCTTACCAGATCTCGTCACAGCAAGCACAGGCAATCTTGCCTCTTTTTGTCTCATCATCCTACTGTCCTGGCTAGGAGACCTTTCTTCCCACTTCCCCACCACCAAGGACGACATGCAGCAGCAACACTTTCCAATGTTCCCTAGAGAATGAGCAGACAAGGCAGGTAGTCCTCTACCCACTCAGTGCTTCAGCTCTCAGTGCTATGAAACTTGTGTGTCCTAGGCCTGACTGTGCTCTCTCTTCCCATAGTGCTCAGCCTCAGAGTTCCATAGTGCTTAGTAGGGATCAGGTGGATCATCCCAGATGCACTGGAACACAGGCCAGAAGAGACGTGCACTCAGGTAGCTGAGGGTCTGCTGTTTACCTGAACAAAGGATTCTTTGAGACTCTCTCCACCCTGGAGCTGAGCACCTGCAGGGCCTGTCATCCTCTCTGTCCAGCCAGGGCTGCCCTATCAGTTCTTGAGCAGCACACAAGGAATGCCAGTGTCTGGACCTTCCAGATGTTTCTCTGAACAGACCAGACCCCTCCTCTTGGCTCTCCAAAGACTCCTACCCTAGATTTGGAGAAGGAAGTATGATCCCTGGAAGAGGCTCTCCAACAAAGGCAGACTCCACCACAAAGGCCCAGGGCAAGAAAACGGGACCCTGTCTAGTGCCTTATGGCTAAGCAGCAATCCTTGGTTGGGGAAAGAGAAGGAAAAAGTCAGTCAGTTCTCATTCCAACTGCAGGCCAATGGCAAGGTGGAAGACCTGCAAGTCAGAGGGCACATGGCATATTGCTGCAAACAGTTCCAAGGCTCCAGAGAGATCACCTTATAGAACCTATAGATCATCTCCAAACATGTCTTAGACTTTCAAGGATGAGAGGTAGCCTCATGAACTCACCACACTGCTCAGGACTGGTGAGGGGCTGGCCCTCTGCCAACAATGTCCGTTCTTTTTCACTAAACTCCTACTTATCCTTCCAGACCCCAGGATGTTATCACATAAATTTTCAAAAATATAGCATAGTACCAGGCATGGCACATACCTTTACAGCACAGGAGGCAGAGTCAGGAGGATCTCTCTGAGTTTGACACCAGTCAGCAAGCTCTAAATAGCAAGTTCTAGGACAGCTAGAGATATATAGAGCCCCTATCTCAAAAACAAACAAACAAACCATGCAGGTGCTGGAGAGGTAAATCAGCAGTTAAGAGCACTTGCTGTTCTTGTAGAGGACCCAAGTTTAGTTCTCAAGATCCTTAGTTATTCATATGGTATACATAAATACACACAGACAAAACACTCATACACCTAAAATAAAATAGATATATTTAAAAAATATATACATACATATGTGTGTATACATATAATAAAAAGTACAACCACTTATAGTTTACAGTGTCAGCTTTGCCATGTCACTCCCACCCCACTCAATGTTTTCTAGAGACTCTGGCAGAGCCTCCCTCAGCAGGCCTCACACAGCAGGCCAGATCTGGGCTGCAACTGCCCCACACTGTCAGTACAGCTCTTAAAGCAGAGCCTCCAAGTAACGACTAGCTTGCTCTGCTCCAAAGAGTGGAAGTCAGATTCGGATCCTAGATTCACAGGAGAGTCATACAGCACACTGCAGAGTGTCTTAGCCTTTGCAGAGTTAGGCATGGTGGTATATGCTTATGATCTCAGGAGGCTGAGGCAGGTGGGTTGCAAGTGAGAGGCCATACAAGACAACATAATGCAATGCTGTCTCTCAGCAATATCAAAACCAAGCAACTAACCAAAACTCATGGCTGCAGCTCTCAAAGCATCAGGGTCCCACCTACAAAGGAAGAGAGCAAGGTTATAATGGCCTCCACCACAGAGCCCCACCCAGAATGGATGCTGAGGACTAAGCAGCAGCAAGCAGGTATGGCTAGATATATTCTCCATACTCATAGCTCTGATCCCAGACCTCTGCAGAGTTCCACTGAGGCATCTCAGTGACATCTAAGGACCTGCTACACTGCCAGACTTTAGAGAATTCAATTTGGAGGAAGATTTCCATTACTTTCAAAGCCCATTAGAAAGTGCTAGAGGCCTTCTGACCAAAAGACACAGACAAGCGCAGACACTAACACAGGAAATGCCTGCTTTGACTTTGCATTTGCTGCTTCTCTCCCCACTCCTTCTTCCGGGCGATAGGAAGGAAAACACTCTTTTCAGAGTCTCACAGGCCACACTGTGGAAGATGCCTCAAGGACTGTCACAAGGAGATAGGCTCACACATCCCAGCCTTCTGACCCAAGGTCCCTGCATATCTCCTGACTTCAACTTTCAAACCAGTGTCTCAAAAAAGGGTGCAAAAAGAGATGAAATCCCATATATGTAAAATGAAATTATTACAAAGATATATTAAAATTCATGTGTTATGAATCTGTGGTGCATCTTTCTAATTCTGAAGTACAACTTGCATTTACTTATGACTCCCAATTACCTGTAACTCCAGTTTCAGGGCACATGACACCCTCTCCTGACCTCTGCTGGCACCAGGCACACATGAGAAAGACATGCAGGCAAAACACTTATATGCGTAGCGTAAAATTATATATCTTTAGAGATGGGAGGTGGTTAAAATGTACATTGCTATTGCAGGGGACCCGAGTTCAGTTCCTAGCACACAAGGGGTGGCTCACAACCGCATAACTCCCAACTCCAGGAGATATGGTGTCCTTTCCTGGTCTTCATGGGTCCCTATACTCACAGGCACATACCCTCACACAGGCACGTAATTAAAAGTTAAAAAAAAAATCATGTTTAATAAGGAAAGAAAAACGAGATTGAGCAGAACCTTGGGATTTGTGCCACCCTGTGCCTGCCAGCCATCCCTGTGGCCTCCCTGGTGTCATCTACAGCCATCACAGCAGACTGTTGGAGATACCTCGGTCCCCCTCTATTCCTAACCATGAGGAACAGTGACTGATTCTCTTCTGGGCCAGAGGCCAGCAGCTTGTGCAGATCTCCCTTTCCACCATGCAGACTCTGGGCCAGGAATTCCTTCAGTGCCAAAGACTTCCGCTTTGGCATCCTCCTATCTCTGGTTCCCAGCAGCCAGTCACTTCTGCAAATGCCTGCCGTCAGTCAGAACACTGGATCAAATACCCTCTTTGCTGCCTCGTTAACCCTGAAGCTGTTATCTTCCCTTCAAGAGACAGTTTCATCCCTACCTCACAAAATAATCTTTTTATCCTCTAAACCCTTTTCAAGGCAAAGGAACGGAGAATTCAGTCCTGAAGACTCGTCCTGTTGCAGCAGAAAAGGGGACAGGGAGGAGGGAAGGTCCACTGACGAGAAGGGAGAGCATGAAGTGTGGGATACACTAGATTTTTCCTGAGAAGAATATCTCGGCCACTCACTTTGTTGAAATGAGATGCACAAAGCGAGCAGGGATGGCCACAAGCCACTCAAAAAACAGCACAAAAAAAGGAGGGTCTTTTTTTCATCCAATAGAGACCTATACAATACCCATCAATGCATAGGCTATTATTAATTGAAGACAGCTTCAAAAGCTCAATTAGATCCCAGTAAAACATAGTCAGTGTTGGCCAAGAGCATGTACTTTAGGAAGGAAAACGACAGCTTTGCACCTCAGGACTCAACCATGTGTATGTATATGTGGGATGAAGATGGCACAGCATGCCAGGGGTGGCACCCACCTTAATACTAAGACTTGGGAGGCAGAGTCAGGCATGTCTCTGAATTTGAGGCCAGCCCACTCAACATAGAGAGTTCCAGGGCAGCCATGGTTGTGTAGTAAGACTGTCTCAAAACAAAAAACAAAAAACAAAGGTTCAGGATGACAGAGCGGGTTTGACAATACCTGCCTCCTGTGGTGGGCTGCCTGTTCCTGTACAAGAGGAATGTCACCAGCATGGACACTGGCCAGTAGGTAGGCCTTACAGCAGTGCTTGGATACCCAAGGCTCCACCCACATGGGTAAGGGATCTTCTTTGCGCTTTTGTCTAACACAGACCATATTAAAGCTACAGGGAACAGACTTGAGTTTAGTATGCAGAAGGGCGTTTCAACAGTGGTTAAGAAGCTATAATTCACAGAGGACATGCCCTGTGACAGCCATGTTCATAGTGAAAGCAATCACTCCAGGCACCAAGGAAGGAGATACAGGCACAGGAAGGGCTGTGCCTTACCCGGAGTCTTCCAGGTGTGCATCTGGCCATTTGTAAGTTCCCTGCCCTGCTGTGCTCAGAGGTTAACCTAGATGCCTGCTGGAAACAAACAGTGCTTGTATGGCAACCAGAACAGCCTGTCACTGGGATGTGAAGAAAAACTGACCCAAGACTCTGGAGAGGGGATCTGGGCACAGGTGTTGAGTTGGAATAACTGGAAGATATTGCTCAACTCAGAAAGTAGAGGATCTAAGACCCACCCTGGAAGGTGCTGGGAGTCCCCTCCCAACATCTTGCCTCCTTGGGGCCTCCAGCAAAGCTGACAGCACTAGGTGTTACTGGTCTTGGCCTTTCCTCAAAGACAAGTCACTTTTTCAGGAATCTCCAAACAAGTAGTTCGTAAGTTTCCCTGTTGCTCTCATGGGCTGTGGGAGGACACACCTGGAAGAGCTTTGCCCTAAGCAGGACGCAACTGGGATGCTAACTGCCCATGAGTACAACTAGCCACAGGTACATCCTAAGGTTGGTACCTCCAGTCACCTCTCCTCTGACCCCCTGCACCTTCTAGTCATCAACTTCTACTTGTGTCAAGAGCAGCTTGTGTCTGGTTGGTGGGGACATTTGGGCTGGTGATAAATATGCTTATTTCCAGGGCCCTGGCCAGCATTCTGAGCTCTGGACTACTTCTGCCCTGAGTAGTCTGGCTGTTTTCCATATTGCCCAAGGAATATTAAGGGCAGATTTTGGTCCCACCATGTTCCAAGAGGACAGTGGCATTTTCCCATATGGAAGGCTCACTATTCTGTGAGAGCCACTGCCTGCTGGCTGCTGACTGCTGGGGCAGAAGAAGGGTGACATAAGGTAGTGGCCTCCAGCCAGGAAAAGTGAGTCTGTTCACACAGCTACCCGTTTCTGCCTCTTCTACACTGAAATGACAGCCTCCTGCAGGCTCCCAGACATGGTCTTTTTCTGTTTGATTTATATGACAGCAGTGGGGGCCAGTAGGCTCTGAGTTGGAACAAAACAGAGTGAAGGAAAATGTCATTGGAAGCAACCTATTTCTGAAAACTGAGCTGATGCCAGGAGACTAGGTTCTGTTATTCTTGGCTGATGAGCTTGTTTAAACAAACAAACAAAATATTCTACAACCACATGCGTGCACAACACGCACATGCACTCGAGCACACACCTAAGTATGCACATGCACACATACGCAGTACATGTTTGTGCACACGTACACATACACGCACACATGCACATGTGCACACACACGCACACACACACACACAGACCATCTCTGCTGTCTGTTCTGCCTGTCTGGAACCATCTTGCTGTTGTTCACCACCACCTTCCACTGTCAGCTCAGTTCTGCACAGAGCAACAGCCCCCACCCCATAAAAGGAATTCCAACACTGATACAACACAGTGTCACCATATCACGCTGGACTGGCCTCAGATTCTTGTACAGAGCCCTTTTGCAGGCTAGGTTAGAGGCCAACGATGGTGTATTAGAGGTAGGTAGGTCCACAGAGTATAACACATGGTCACCACCTGAGGAACCAGGACCCTGGTTTGCTGCAGGTGTCAGGAGGAAAGTCTGGGAACCAGAGAGGGAATGCTCAGTGCTTCCACTGACATAGGTCAAGGGCACGCATCTCAGTTTCAAGAGCAGTCTGATGTCCCGGTCCCTTGCAGGTCAGCAGTTTCCTTGTTTGTCTCCTGTAGCTGGGAGCTCCCTAGAGCAGGAGCCATATCTTCTACTGTCTATGACCCTTAGATTCGGCACTGGACCAGAAGAAAGCTCTACCAAGCCTTGCCCCATAGGAACTAAGGGCTTGGAGTGGGGAGTGGGAACTCCAAGTAGCAGAACTACTAGGCATGTATATTACAAAGCGCAGGACCATCAGAGCCAGTTTCCTGGGTGACCAGTGTGTGCATACAGCAAAGTGGGAGATGCAGTACTCAGGTGTACAAGACTGCCAGACAGAAACAGCAACAGCAGTAGCAGGGGTATCATGAGGCACTCAGGCGGAGAGGTCATCAAGCCAGCATGATTCCTGATCTGTGCTCTCATACATCCTACCTCTTGGAGGAGGGATCTGGTACTTGCTGTTCCCAGCATCCTCTCTCTGCCCTTCCAGAAGATCACTACCCCAAAGGGCAGTGCCACTGCTACTTTGTGTCCAGGAGTCACTGCAGGCTAATGTGATAGAGCTCTGCCTCTGCCTCTGGACCTCACAGGCTCTCAACCAAATGAAGGGTGAGACTGCAGCCTGGCTTCCTTCTGTCTCCATTTCCTGCCATGCTCAAGATATGTAGGGTGGGCTTGGATATGGTTCAGTTGTAGAATAATTTGCCTAGTGTGCAGGGCCCTATGTCCCAACTCCAGAATCACCATCTACAGTGTTCAGAGGCAAAGAGGTTGGGAGTAGGGCAGCAGCTTCTCAGGAATCACAGTGTTCACCCCAACCTGAATGTTCCCAGCAGTGAGGCAGAAAACAGGGGCCTTGAATTTACCTCAGAATCTCCTGCCTTAGGATGAGAGACTAGCATGGCTTCTCCATGTCACCAAGGCCCAAGAACTCTTATTCCAGAATGTTTATGACACAGAAACAAGGGAGCAAAGCCACCCACAAGACTGTACACACAGTATAATGTCAACTCAATGCAAAATGTATGAATATGACAAAGAGTCTAACCGAAAATACATCAAAATATAAACTCTACTTATTGCAGATGGCTAAAAACTAAGGAAAAATAAGTTTTTTGATAGGCACATACTCTATAACAGGTACTTTAGAGTTGGGAAAAAGTTATTAAATATGGGCTAGAGAAATGATTCAGCAGTTAAGAGCACCAGCTGCTCTTCCAAAGGTCCTGAGTTCAATTCCCAGCAACCACATTGTAGCTTACAACCATCTATAATGAGTTCTGATGTCCTCTTTTGGCATGCAGGAGTATATGCAGATAGAGCATTTATATATATAAAATAAATAAATAATTTTTAAAAGTTATTAAATAAAAAATTTAAGGTACAGAGAGTGATACTGGCCTCTGCCCATCTCCAAGAAGTAAGGCTGAATGTGAACCAACATGGACTTGGACCCTCTCCACCATGGTGCCACCAGACTTGTCAACACAGTTGTATGCCCAAGTAGGGTCCTACCACAGTGTGCAGCACCGGCACTGCCCCTAAGGGCCCCAGCCGGGCACTCAGCTCACACTTCCTAAGTTAAGGTTATCCTCACCTGTAATAGTTCCAGATCAGAAGAATCCTCCTGTCCAGGGACCATTTCTGTTAACATCTCAGACATGACTTTTGTGTTTCCCCGAACAATGTCCAGCTCACTGCGCAGCCTAGCAATCTGTAGGTCAAGGAGAAGGTAGGAAGAAGGTCAGTGAGCCACAGGATCAGAAACAGTCAGTCCACAGTCTGAGACACTCCTGTCTACTGTGAGATCACCTAGATCAATCTGAACCACAGGAATAGCCTCTTACCCGCCTTGCTCTGCCTACCAAGGGCTGGAGTATGGTGAGAACCACATGGAGGAGGTGGTGAGCTAAGTCTGTTGTTTGTTCCTCGCTGTCCATAGCAGCACGTGAAGAACGATGTGCAGTAAGTAACACAGGGCAGGAGGGAGCTGAGTACTCACAGCTCTCCTCCCATAGGATCTTTGACCTGACTAGGCTGCTGTTTCTTCTCTCTAAAATCAGTGTATTGTAGTGCAGGTGCTCCAAGATCCCTTTAGGGCAGAGTCCCTCTGCTATGTGACCCTCATACACATAGACTCTGTCCCTTCCAGTGTCACACCCTGACGGAGGCTGGCCAGTGCTCCTAGTGTTCCTCTGATAAGAAAAGACCAGGTGAGGAGTGGAAGCTGACTTTTGAAAGCAGCCCACCCAGCCCAGCCATCAGCACCCCCAAACCCTGAGCCTTCTCTCCTGCAGTTGGCATGCTGTACATTGTCTCCCTTTGTCTTCCAGTCCCAAGCTGTGGGTTACTTCCTGGGATCTCTAATCCTTTCAAGATACCTGTGGAAGCCACAGGAACCTTCTTTGTCCACAGTGAGACTCATCTCCTCACCTATGGGAAGGGAGTGATAACCCCATACCTCACAGGTTGCTACGGGGCCTGCCTTGTGTCTGGTATACTTGGTACAATGCATACTGCCAACCATAGGCATGCCTGTTCCTATAGTGCCCCAGAGCTGAATGGAGTGGGTACTTTTCCTGCAAGAGACATAGTCCAGATCCATACCCGTCTCTCCTAGCAAGGTCTTTCCATTTTCCCTGGCTTGCCTGAGTATAAACATCTTCTACCAGTCTCCCTCAGCCTCTCCTGTGCTGCAGGAGTCTCTCAGCAAACTCAACTCTTCAGGGAAGAGACAGGAAAGAGACCCACCTCAACAATCACCTAGGGGTGGCCCCAGAGCCTCCTTAGCATCTTGGTTAAGAAGATTCTACCACTGATGGGTTCTGAAGCAGCCCAGGCCAGACAATGGCCAACATACTTCTGTTTCCATTTTCCACAGTTCTCAGGGTTCCTACAGTTACCACTCAGGGCCTCCTCTTGGTTACTCCACTGCTGACGGGCCCTTTCTTAGCACCCACTACACTGCAGTGAGCCAATGCAAGGGCTCCACTGCCATCCAGCTTAAAATACTTTCTGCTTCCTCTCAGAGCAAACCTAGAACTCTGCCCAAGGAAGCAGGGCCTAGAGCCAAGACCTTCTGCCCACAGCTCCCCTTTACAAAGGCTCTGGCTCTGCGGGTGAAGAGGGGCAGCATTCAGTGACCCAGGCCCAACTAAGAGCATTAACTTCACATTTCTGCAGTGGGATTAGACCAAGCAACGGTATTTGGTAGGCACATGAGAACATCTTCCTTCTGTGGACCAGGGTCAGGGTCTGGCTACCTGCTCAGACTGAAGTTAGCTATTCTACTAAAGTCTTACATGGAGCAGGAGAATGTGGCTTACAACCAGGCCTGTGTGCCTCCTTGCTTGCATCCTGCTTTCCCTACATGCTCTCCCTTAGCACTGGCAGAAGGACAGAGCTCTAGTACATCAATACTGCTACCTAGAAACAATTGCCTGAACCCGTTTTAACAAGGTTCCATAGTAATGGCACTGTAACAAATAGGAACTGAAAACACTAAGGAAATTTTTTCCAAGTCTCACCCATTCTAAAATCTCAACTAATAGAAATTCTATAGATTCAACTAAAAATAGTCTCCATAAATTCTCTAAAAATATAATTTAGTAGAATTATCAGTAACTTATCAGGAAGTAACCCTCAGACAGAGAAGAAGAGGTTTCTGGAAGACCTCCTTGATCTAGCTGTTGCCTCCAGGGTACCTCACTGATTAAATATGAACTGTGATGGCTGGCATAGTTCATGGGATGATCCATGCTCTCCCCAAGGGTAAATACCTACTCACAGCTCAGCTATGCTCCTTTGCTTTGGATCTTGCTTTCTGTCAGTTACCTTCCCACTTAGCCTGTATGTTAACCACTCTGCAGATGGACCACTGGGTGTTCCCTGGTATGCTACTATTCTGGCTGTGTATGTTCATGATACTGCCTGCACAGGCCTCAGCTGACAAAACCCCACTCCAGAGTCCTCAGTGCCATAGCTCCCAGCTGCCTTCTATGCCCTGCTCTGCCCTGGCTCACAGAATCTTCAGCTCTGCTTCCTACCACAGCAAGACCACATACTACTGCAATGATCTCCAATCTGTCACCTTTCCATCTTTGTGTCCCTACACCCAGCACAGTACCTGGAAGTCCAGGGAGACTTCTGTCCCCTGGAAAGGTACATGAGGGCAGTTATCTGATTTGCTCATGGACTAGAGGCAAATGGATACCTGTTCTGAATTGGCTGTGATGGGTCCCGTCACACTCAGAGCTGGGGCCTGTAGAGTAGAGTAGGAAGCTGGAGGAGGTGAGGAATAGGTGCCAGCAGTTGTCCTGGGCTGTGACTGGGACCTGGGAGTGGTGGCAGCTGGATCCATTTCTGGGACACTCTGGCATGACAACAACAGTATTTTTTGATTCACTTGGGTGCCTAAGTGCCTTAGCATGGCACTCCCCCCAACATAGGAGGTGCTTTCAGTTAGAACCCACAGAGCTCAGGGGAGTCTCTTCATCAGGGCAGCAAAGCCACTACTGTCTCTTTCCCTCCCTCTCTCCTCTTCCTCTTTTCCCTCCCTTCCAAACAATGTGTTGCAGACAAGCAATGCAACCCAAAAGGCATTTACTAATCATGAATCTTTACTTGGTACCACAGACTACATTTGGCCTTTATAAGAAGACTAATATAAATAGCAATCATGCAATTTACTGATTGTTCTTTGTAATTATTAGAAAAATAACATTGTTCCTTCTGTGTCATTATAAAAGAATAAAACAGGTTATGTTTATACAACAAAGCATAGGTAACTGGTTTAAAGGGATCATAACAAGAATAATGCTTTGGAAAATGTGATTCTTTATGCCTTCTGCCCACTTAGGTATCTCAGATATATTCACCGATATTAGGACACATGTTCACACAAATGTGTAAGGCATACTGCCATGCTTGAGGTTCCCATGAGAGACAGGCAGATGGAGACCAGTAAGGCCATGTGAGCCATCCCTGGTGCCTCTTTAGACTGGGTTATCCTGGCTCTGCCCCCTGGACTGGGAGCTGTTTCATTGCCAGTACAGAAACTAACTACCCAGAGGAACCATGATGGGCACTACCAGCATCCATTTAATTCTGAAACACAGGGCCACTCTGGTCACTGTCAGCACTGAAAGCGGTTCTTTAGGATGCTTTAAAACAGGCCTTTTCTATGTTTCAAGTCCCAAAGCTGACAGAATTCAAAAATGCCTGGACTGATGCTAAATGCCAATACTCAAAATACATTTTAGATCCACTGATTGGGTTGGGATGTGTTCTTAGCATGCATGAGGCCCTGGGTTCTATCTCCAGCACTACATTAAAAGTAAAGAACTTATCTACTTGATATACACACTGTACTGTATGCTAAGAGTTGCTCCTTGTCGCTGATGAGCAAACATCACCCCTTGGTACCACAGGAAATAAGGACAGATTCTCTCACATCATCTCTAGTCTTCTGTAACACAGGTGCTAATGACCCTCATAGGAAGGCTTAGCCAAAGCAGCCATTTCCATGAAAACTGCTGAACTGAACTCTCTACCATATTCTTCCACTGTCAGTGTGAAACTGGGAGAGAGAGACACTGCTGCCACTTAATCACCAGTCACCCAGCTGTCTCCCTCTGCATCCCCCTTGTTATTAAAAAGAAATGCCCTGGAGCTTTACGAACACATGACAAACTGAATACTGCAAAGGCATCAGCAAAAGGTTGGTAAAAAGCTCGGCTGTTCGACAGGCAGTCTTTCTAGAAAACACTAGCTGGAAGCTTACCCGCTGGGGTGTGTGGATAGGAGACAGGGCATCCAAGTCTGCCATGGGGAACTCAATCCCCTTCCTCTTCAGTTCTTCATATATGTGTACAACACCTGTGAGGTCAGGACTGCTCCTAAAGGCATCTGCCCATGCCTGGGAGGAGAGAGGAAGGCCTGTCAGGAAGTACAAGTGGTCCTTCCACTCTCTCTGAGGCCGGTGCTGCCAGACATGCCCACACAAGGCACACTGGCAAATCCTATTCTGCTCCTCTCCTGCAATCAGTGCCGAGGCACAGCTGCTGAAGCCCTGGATTTCAATGATGCTGTTGAATGTGAACAAACTCATAAAACTTAATTCAGCATGTATTTCCTTAGAGAAGTGGCAGAGAAATAACACTACGTCCCTTGCACACACTGTGATGCAGGCATTTGCCCCATGTTAAGGAAATCAATTGCCAGAGCTGTTGAAGGAAGTGAAGACTTACCTGAATGCCTCCCAGCTGTATGCCTGACACTCCAGAGGAGGCGGGGCCACAGGCAAATTGAACAGAAAGAAAAGGAGAAATTGATGTGTGTGGAGAAGCCAAGGCGGACTCCAGGTTTCCTCAGCAGCAGGTTAGTCAGTGCTAAAACTTGTCTGGCCTGGTCCTGTCACTGACAGGTGACATGATTTCAGCCCAGGGGCACAAGAGTCCATTGGGAATCAGACCACCCACAGCCAGCGGCTGAGGCTCACCCCACCTCCCTGGAGTCCTGTATCAACCTGGTGTTTCTCTATTACATTGTACAGCTGACAGTTTCAACATACATCTGTCCAAACACAGAAATGAAATTGAAAGTTCCAACAGCAGACTTTCTTGAATGAAGAGAGGACAAAAAGACGCAAGAAAACTGAGCAGATCACCATTTCTGGTGGTGCACAAATAAGAAAATGTGAACAGATCACCATTTCTGGTGATGCACAAACTTCTTAACAATTACAAAAAAAAAAAAAAAAAAAAAAAAAAAATCTTGTTCTTTGGAAGTTACAGAGGAATCAAATCCAGAAATTATTCAACAGGCTCTTCAGAAACAGGGTCCCCAGTGCCACCCCTTTATTACAATATGCACCCAAAGGAAGAGATGCTACTTTTTAGAGATATTACCATCACAGTATTTAGTAGCCTACAGCCATAAGCTCCAGCCAATCCAGAGGCAGCTACAGCAATTCTATCTCTAACCACCAGAGCCACTAGAAGTTAAAAGGCCATTTTCCCAAAAGCTTCCTTAATTATATCTAATGTATCTCACACACTACAAACAACACTGTCAGCCTGGCTTTCTCTCCTTGATGCATTATTTAATATGCACTCTCAGGGATTTTACATCACCATGGCACCAGGACAGCCTATCTCTGCCAATCCTTTCTTCTGCATCTGAAGGTACCTACAGAGACTGTTGGCAAGAACCAGCTGGAGACTCATGCAACCTCAGCCTTAGTCTCGCCTATTCTTCCAGCATCATGACGTCTGTTCCCTACTCAAAATCCAGCTCAGTCTTGCAATTCTAGGCTTTCAGTGTAAGGAGCAGGCTTGGGAGCCTGCGGGCTAGTGGTACAGCACTTGCCTAGCATGCATCAGTCCCAGGGTCTATGCCTAGCCCTATAACAAGAAATACTAAAAGTAAACTTAAGGAGTCTTAAAACCATACTCACAGCTCACTGGGAAAGGTTGGGGGGAAGCATGGTAGTTTTTCCTGGTGCCACTTCCTGCCTCTATTTTCTTGGAGAAACAAATGGCTCTGGGGACCTTCTTACTGTTTCCTTGCTCCATGCTGTTCTCTCTAGGTACATTCTCCTCATTCCTCAGGACTCCTCCTCATATTCAGACATATTCAGGAACTGTGCCTGCCCTAGGGAACCGGGACATGTCTCAAGTTGGGATTATCCTCCTGTCAAGAGCTCAACCACGGACATAACAGAGAACTGGATCCTTCTCTTGTAAGGCAATTGCCCCTCTGAAAATCTAAGCCTGATAGGTGGCTCAGGACCAGAGACAGCTTGTATTCTAGAAAAGAACAGTTGCTATGCTAAGTGGTGTGCAGAGAGAAGACGTGAAGGTTTCCTGACCCCTTCTGTCATTTCCCAGGTCTAGTCCGTACCCTGGCCAGGGTGACTAGGGCTTCTGGGAGGTCCTGCTTTGTCAAGACAAACTCTCCTCTTTAGCTAGGCAAGCAGAGTTGGCTTTAATTTGTAGACAAGAAGTCTTGGTTAATATACCCTAAACCTCACCTGCCACAGTGCCAGCTCCTGTCTAGGACCCCTGGGCAGACTAGGCCAGACTGCTGAAAACAAAGCATATGCTCACAACAGTAATCTCCCCTGAATAAGCGTCTGATGCCAACAGAGGGACAAACACAGGGAGGGAGTTGAGAGGAGGGAAGAAGGAGAAGGGAGGAAAGGCTCATTTTAAAGGAACAGTGTATGTGAGAACATGAAGATGGGATAAATTATAGCTGTCACATGTTCTAGCATCTTCTAGGGAAATGCCTAGGTAACTTCTCTTGTCTCCCCAACCAGGTCAGGCATCTTTAAAGGTACACACAGGTCTCTTGCTGTTGTACAGGGAAGGCAGTGAGTTAATAACTGTCAGACTAAATTTAATTAAGTTCTCACAGTTACTAAGCATCTTTATTTTCCTACTTCAGAGAATAGAGGACATGGCCATGGAAGCTGTAAGCAACTATAATACAAGCATGAAAAAGTAGGGCTCCTGCTGCAGGCTGAGCTGGGGCAGAGTCCTCCTTAGGGGAGCTGAGGCTACTTCTGGGAGTTCTTGGTCACCCTGAGCCCTGAACCAAGGCCCAGGATCAGTAGAGAGGGTAGAGGCAGGATGCTTCCCTAGTAATTGCCTTATCAGGACACAGGCTTCAGCTAGTACAGTACTGGCATTCTCTCAGGTTCTCTGCCACCATGCTGTTTAGCAAATGACATGGTGGCCACCCCACTAGAAGCCAAGATCTTTATGTAATTCCCTCTTTTCCTATTTGTGGTTTCAGTATTTGGAGACTGAAGGACTCAAGGGCAGGACTAACAGAACAAAGGTCAATTTATGCTTTAGCACTGTGCACCAAACGTAGACACAACATGACTACACTTTGTCCATTTCTATAGTCCTCAAGGTTTTGAGTAGCAACTTTTAGAGCAAGAGATAAGTGCTCATTTGGACTACGGGTCCTGGGATACCCCTGGGCAAAAGGAGGCTCTGTCCTCTTCTGCCCCTAGAGGACAAAGTACCCAGAAACTGCCAGAGGCTTTCACCTGAAGCAGTGTAGTCAGCAAGTTTCTCAGTGATGAGGCTCAGAGGCCACCAGGCATCTGACACTAGAACTCACTCTCTCAGACCTTTCCAGCCTCCCTCTCCATCTCAACCTTCATCCAATGGGGCCAAGCATACACCCTGACATACTTCCTATCTACATGTGATCAAGCACATCCTGTGCAGTTGGGGGCAACCAACCTAGTTTACAGAAGTGGAAACATGTGGCTTGTTCTCTTCCCTGAACAACAGCCCCCAGAATTCCAGGAAGGTATCTGCCCTTGGGCAGGTGGTGCTCACAGGTTAGAGGCATTTTGTTTTATAGATTTTTTTTTCCCCTCAAGCACTGGGACCAGCAATCACCAGCTGCTGAGGTACCAAAAAATTGTGTTTCCAAAATCTCTTGATTGTTTTATAGATCTCTTAAGCACAGTAATTTAAACTTAAAACATAATTTTAGCCTTCACATTAGAAGGCACAACAGAAAGCCTCACTGAGGGGCAGAATGGAGCACAGGAGGAAGACATCAGAGTGTGCATGCTTCAGTATGTGTGTGTCTTGCTAGAGATGGAACCCAGGATCTTCCATATGCCTAGCAAGTGCTCTACACTAAGCTGTCCCCAACTGGTAGATTCTGTTCGCAGTTGGCTCAGAGGGCTGCTGATGGTAAACACATGCTATTGAAAACGCCACTCCTAAGGCCATTCTAAGCCAACCACACCTGTGACTCCAAGTCAATGAAGGGTTGGGAGATGATGGACTGGAGCAGGCAGACATAAGAGAACAGGCTCTCTCACCTACTCCACCACAGCAATGAGACTTCAGAAAAGCTGCCCCATCCCTCCGTATAGCAATAACTGTGCTTCCATCTTTGAGGTAAAATAAGAGGCAGTTGGCTCAGGCTGGCAGCTGGGAATGAGAGCCATGGTGTCCCCTCCCCACCCCAACTCCACCCCAAAAGCCTGAAGCATGTTTCACGGGTAGGAAGCTGGTGGGGCTTGTCTGTGTAGCTTCTTACTTCAAAGCTTTCAAGTACTTATATATTCAGTCAGCTTCTCTGGAATGGGAAACTTAGGGCAAGACCCACTTCATCATTCCCAATAGCCAAAGGCCAGCTCCAGTCCTCCTTCCTAGTGAGGCTTCAGCTCCAGTTGACTGCAAACCCCCGTCTTTTTAACTTGCTGTCTCCCTGAGGGCAAGGGCAGGACTAACCTGACCCTACTTCCCAAGCAGCTGGACTCTAGCAAGCACCAAGGAAGAGTTCAGATTATACTGGCACTTGCACCATTAGCAAAACCACTTTCCAATCCAGCAGGGTTTGCCTTAAAGGCCACTACCTACTCACAGCTGTAAAGAAAAACAATGATTGTTACCACTCTAATTTATTCTATTCTTTTTTTTGAGGCAGGGTCTCATGTAGCTCAGACTAGCCTCAAACTTATGATGTAGCCAAGGTTGGCCTTGACCTTCAATGCCTCCTCCCAGTTGGGATTGCAGGGGTGTAGCCCCACACCTGGCTTGCCGGTTCAGTTTTTAAAAGATAGTTGTTCCTAGTATCTACAAGGGGACTGGTTCCAGGATTTCTTAGGATACCAAAGTCTGTGGTTAATCTGGTCCTTGTATGAGCTAGCTCAGTGTTGTCTCTTGATTTTTAGTTTAGGGATTTATTCAGACCACCAGTGAAGTGTCAATGATGTATGAGTAGCCTGAAGAGTAACAACGGAGGATCCATGCATGCACAGTACAGATGCTATCTTTTCTTCCATCGGTTCCAGCTAAGGTTGGTTGAGATCACAGCTGCCAAACCCATGAACACTGACGATCACTTATGTAGTCAATAAAGTGGTTAAATGTGACATGATGACGCACTTCCCCAAGCGCATCAAACAGGCTGCAATGACAGAAAGCGGCATGTTGGTGAGGGCGGAACAGCCAAAAGTCCTGGTACCTCCGACCCGGTACCTTCTCTTATGGTACTGAAGTGAAACTGCCAGCTTCATGTGCTCAATACATGCCTAGTTAAAAAAAAAATGCATGTGCTCCCCGAGAACATACACTGGAGGCCTGTGGCAGCAACTCCAAACATAAAGCACCCATGTCCATTAGGAAGGCTAATAAACCATAGCCCACTCACACCATCAGACTTTAGGCTAGTGTACACTGCGGCTGCTCAGCCAGTGGGAGGAGGGCTGAGGAGACAGGTGTGGGTAGACCCCTGTGCTACATGGCCAAGAGCAGGAGGGCAGAAACCCAGCCTCCATTTTATAGAGAAGGGAGATACCCAGAAGTTACAGACTCAGCCTAAGGTTAGAAGTGTTGTGGCAGGACCTGGGAAGAGCTAGACTTAGGGAAGTAGTGACCAGATGAGAAAGTTGTAAGGTCAGAGCAGGCAAGAAACAGGCACCCCTTGGGCAGAGAACTGTGGGACCAAGCCAGTGAAGGGGTCCTGTCTTCCTTCAGCAGATCATACCATCAAGTTAGCTGTGTTCACCTGGGAGCCTGGGGAGTCCTCAGGTGAGCAAGCCCTCAATGAATGTCTCCTTCCAGGTCTGGAGCTAGTGTGGACCTTATAGAGAGTTGACCCAGAATACAGAGTTTAAGCTCGATGTCCCCCGTTGTAAGAGAAGGCTACCATTCATGTCCCTGGAAGTCTGGAATCTCAGGAGAGGCTATGGCAGTGGGTGGAACTGGGGAAGTACACTCCAGGATTAAGGGAGGGGTGCAAAATGACAGCACAGGGACAGAGCATGAGAGAGGGCTCTGTCACCCTGCCCTTTCTCTCAGCCTCAATGAGCTAGATTCATCTACTAATCTAAAGAAAATACTATTCAGTGCTGACAACCAACTGCTCAAGACCCTAGCCTAGGAACATAGCATCCCAGTGCTCTCAGGGAACCAACTGAGTTGAACAGAAAAGACAGTAAGGCTGCACTTGAAGATCTTTAGAAGGGGTGTGATTAGGAAAACCAGACTTGTGCTTCAGGAGGAGGGTGTTCTCTGCGGCAGGCACATGAACAGCTAGGAGGAGACAAGTGCTCCAGGGTCTGGGGCAACTCTCTAGACAGAGCAGCAGGCTCCTCTTCACTCTCACATACAATGACCCCTCATATACAATGATCCCCTGGTTATTCTGTGTGTCTGCCATCCTTTAAGCCAGGCTACCAGCCACTGCCCCTGCTGGAGTCATGCTCACGTTCTGACTTGGTCTCCCTCTCATCTTGGCTTTCGCGCATGCATTATCACCCATTCATCCATACTGGATGTGCTTATGGATCCAGATGCTATGCCAGTAGGGTGCTCTGTCTAAAGTCTGTGTACAACCCAGGTCAGAAACGTTCAGTGCTTCCCCCATCACCTCGACAAGACCAAGTCCAAGGTCCTCAGCACACACAACCCATAAGCCCTGCCCATCCCACCCCCAAGCACATCCCTGGACATTCTATGGTATACTCTGCTCTCCAAAAGACAATTTTCAAAACATGCTCACATATTCACCTCATCTCTTAATTCCAAATTCTTTAAGTTTAACCTAGCGATTCCTGTCTAACAAATGGAATGACAGAAAAGGTGACTTACGACTTCCTTGTTGGGAAACATAGGTCTCTTGTCACATTATCAAGGAACTGAAGCTTCCCTCACCAGCCATGTCTGGGCACCATCTTGGAAATGGAGTACTCAGTCCCAGTAGTGCCTGCAGGGCACATTTATAATCTCCCAATCACACTGCACCTGAGTGTCTGCTCTACAGAAACTAGAGAAAAGGTAACATTGCTGCTGTAAGGGGCTAGACTTGGGGTTATTTATTATTATTGAATAGCAGGTATATCTCAAGTATGGATAACTGTTCTCTGTGCTTCTGGGCCTTTGCACAGGCGCTTTCTTCCTGAAATGCCTCCTACATTGGCCTTTCTACTAAACTCATCCCTACTTTTCAGTGTCCAACAGTACCCACTTGTCTGGGCAACAGAAGGCTGGACACTCAGAAGCTTCCTGGAGGCTCTGCCAACCAGCAAGAGAGCCACCACTTAGGATTTCCAGTGAGGTGAGTATAAAGAGAATAAGTATTTTGTAACAAATATTTAACTCCCCAAATCTGTGTCTTCTTCTCTGAAATAATGGAAAAGCATGAGTGTGTATCACAGTCCACATCTTACATACCCGACAAACTGGGTGAGGGAAGCCAGCTCACCTGAATTAGAGCAAGCACTTTGTCCTGGACGATGGTGGGAGGGTTATTCTTGGGAGAGATAATTTTGACCAGAACGCTGTCGATGAAGTCTCGGTTGGCCACGAGGAGGTGAAAGCGGTGGCCACAGTTCTTCACACAAGTCTCCAGCACCTGAAGTTGTGGGGGATTGGGGGCAGGTCATCACACTGGGAACAGGAGGGAGGAAGCTGAGTTCCTCACCTGTTCGGTCATGCTTCCAGATCATCTTCCTGTTACATCCTCTCCAAAGCCAACCCTCACACATCCCTGCACTAATTCAGTCAGCCCTCTTCCTTGGGAATGACAATCCTGTGTTGACTGAAGGTCCTGGGCCTGCACAGTAATCGAGACATAGGTTTTGCATGGTCTTGTAATGGTGTCAAAATGACTGAGAGGTTCCTGGAAATTAACATTTGAATTCTTCTCTCTAGGCCTGAGTGTGAGATCTTAGCCAATGGGACACAGGCTCTGTTGCAAGAGGAGGCTGCTGGGTGAGTTACTGACCCTCGTGTGTGGGAAAGAAATACACATCCCCAACAGACTCTTGCTCTGCAAACAAAATCAGCAACAACAATGTATTGCAACCTTTGATAAATGTGTGTGGACCCCAGCTGCCAGTCAGTTTTCGGTTCCACCCTTCTTCAGTAAGACCTTGCTCACTCCTGTCTTACTGGGGAGGTTCCTAGGCCTCAGTAGCTTTGAGAGGATGGCTGATAGGTTCTGATCAGGTGGCAGTGGGAGACAGACTCAGCTTTGCTACTCCCTCCCTGATGGCCCAGGACAAGTTTCACTCAGCCTCTGTGTCTTCATCTGGAAAGTGGGAGTAAGGAGCTCTCCCTTGCAGGGAGAATTAGAGAGGACATACGGCAACTATTTCTGCAGCCTGCACAGGGTAGACGACCATTAGGACTACTTCAGAAGGCTGCTGCATCCAGCGCTTCTTGCATTTTCCCAGGTGAGGTACTGGGAGTACTGGGAGGGCCTCTCCAGCCTCAAACATAGTTTTCTGAGTCTGTTCCTCCTGAAAACAGCCCACAGGATCACCCAACCTTTCCCAAGCCATCTCTTCGAGGGCCTGCTAATGAATGCCCGTACAAGAAGAGTGCCAGCAGCAGAGGACACGTGTAACCACCTCATTGTTCCTGTGTGACCATGAATTAGCTTATAAAGTTACTCCCTAGGTGGTTCCTGCCACAGGCTTTTGCCTTGACAACGTGCAGAGAGAAAAGGTTCACAATTATAACATAGACTAATGCCAGTTACATACCAGGTACAGTGAGATCCCTGCATATTACATATAATTTCATTCTATTCTCATAGCTACTATGGTCCCTTCAAGTATACCTTGGTACTTCATTTTTCAAAGCAAAGAGGCTCAGGAAGAAAAAGCTGACCCAGAGAGGGATGGAAACTCTTTTGTCCTTCTCTCACAGAGCTAGTGATTGAGTTCATACCTTGTGCGTGGTAGGTAAGCACTCTACCACTAAGTTACTTCCCCAGCCTGGGTCAGGAACTCTAATTCACGTTCTCAGGAGCCCTGACCTCCTGACCCACCTGAGGACCAAGCCATCCCTCTTTGAGCTCTCTTCCAAGCAGCTGCATCAGCTGTGAGGTCTTAGAAACAAGAACTGTGTCATGAATTATTTGTCCTTCTCTTGTTCTTTGAGCTAGCTCTCAAGGAAGGCATTAATCTGATGCTCAGCATTGTCATGAAACATCCCCTAGGAGACCCAGCAGCTCTGAAATCCCAAGCCACCCTTTCCTTCTTTCTTTCGATGTACTTCTGGAGACTCCACATGTCACTTGGTACACCCAGGCAGTATTGTAAACTCATTATCTTTGGGGATTCTGCACAACAGCAATTTATTTTTTAAAAGATTTATTTATTTTTATTTCATGTGTATGGGTGTTTTGCCTGCATTTTTGCCTGTGCACCAAGTGTGTACAGTGCTCGTGAAGGCCAGACAGCGGCACTAGATTCTCTGCAATTGGTTGTGAGCCATTATGTGGATGCTGGGAACCAAATCCAGGTCCTCTCCAAGAGCAGCCAGTGCTCTTAACTACTGAGCCACCTCTCCAGGCCCATAACCACAAATTTTATCCAGCTAAGGGGAATTCCCTTTTTTAAATCTCTGTATCTGATTCTAGGTGACCCCGAGATGAAAGTTCTCACTCTCATGGGCCCATGGGGCTGCCAAGAGGAACCAGAGAGGTTCTTTCTGTTCTCAGCATGTTGTAGGTACCTTTTCCTCTAGGATTCTCTACTCATTCTCTGACTCTGACAATTGCTGCTGAGCCCTTCTTTCCTGAGGGGCAGGTGAGGATCAGCACAGTAGGAGGCTCAGGAAGCTGGCCTGGGTGAAAATAACTAAAAACCAGGAGAGTAGGCTGGGGTCAACCCCCAGCTCTGCTTCTGTTTCTAGGGAGACCATGGACAGGATGCTATTCTTTCCTTCAGTTGTCCCACACAGCAGACTTTAAGGTCAGTGTGTCACATCCTGGCCTTGGAAAATACCCTGTGCACATGTGCTTGCAGCAGCCCAAAGCCTCTGTATGTAGGAGTCACCGGAAGTCTCTATCAAAGCCACTTTAGGCCACCCTTACAAAAAGGATCTTGGCAAACCTAACTTTGTGGGTTTTGGGGAATGCAACACAGTGGCAACTTTCTGAGATACAGCCAAAACCCATGGAATAAACAAAGGGGGCCTCTAGGCAACGAGAAGCAGATGTTAGGAACACACATGTGAAGGCTCAGGCAGAGAGGCCCTCAGGGCCTCTAGCTCTACTGGATAAATACTAACAGCCTAGACAGGGACAGAGGTGCAGCTGGGAAAGGGCCACCAGGAAGGTACAGGGCTGACAGAAACTAACAAGTGAAGCCATCATGGCAGACATAGACCATGCCAACCATGCCAGGCAGGGAGCTAGCTGCAAGGACAACAGGTCTGCATGTCCATAGGCCTTCCAAGGTTTGCAGAAAAGCCTTGGCCATGAGGAAGGTGAAATGAAGGCTGCCAAGGGATGCTGTTAGGAGGCAAGGAAATGCAGTCAATTTAAAAAGCGTCCTACATATAGTGGTTACCATGAAACTGGCTTGAAGAGGGACAAACGTCAGAGCTGGCTCGCCAGTGATGCAGGCTGCTAAGATGATGATTCACACTTCACTCTGGGCTCTACCAATGTTGAGGTAAAAAAATTAAAGCTTTCACCTATTTCTCAACTGACTTTTCTCCTCTGCTGTGCAACTCCCAAGCCCCTGGCTGAGAGAGTTCTTCTATTAAGTTTTGGACTTTATGGGGGCCGGGGGGCAGGGGAGATCATAGCAGCTCCTCTGCTTTACAAGAAAATATGCTGCAGCATTTTGAGATAAATAACCCACTTTCCCACCTACAGAAGTTGACATGGTGACTTGTTACAGTTTCTATTAAAAAGCCACTGTGGCCCAGATTTTACAGCATCTGAAAAACTGTTAGCTTTTAAGTCAGAAATAGCACCTGAAATACCCTTTTTAGTTCTCTATGTCTTAAGATGGGCACAATTCTCATCTACTTGCCCTGAAAGGAGTCATTTGGCTGACTTTTTCAAGACCTTTGTATTATTTTCATTTTCATCTCAAACAAAAGACCATTCTATGGTGGCATAACACAGCTTGGTACATTCCTAGCTGTGAAGGTAAAACTCCAAGGCCTCTCAGAGCCCAAAAGAAGAGCAATCAGCCCACTTTGGAAGGTGGTTGTAAACATCTCATCAACATCTGAAATTCTTCATCCTGGGAAGGCACCAGACAGATAAAGGTGAACACCTGTATAAACAGGAAACCGACTGCCAGCATCTTAATAGGCTGGAAACAGGACAAGATCTGTCCTGGCCTCTGGATCTTCAATCCTGAGCTTTGACCCACTGCTGAGTGGTTCAGCAGTGTCACACACATCTTATGTTCTCCTGGTATACAACTACCCATTTAAGCTCGCCTCCTACAACAGAGGCGGGAGGGGACCCTAAGTGTCCCCTGGAAGCTGCTGCTGAACCATGACAACACAGGCTACATGCTGAGGCCCATTTGCGTGGGCAGAGGGGTTCCTTGGAGGAGTAAAGCTTGTGTGTAGGTGTCCTAGGCTTTGGCTCCCAGGATGCAATACTCACCGTCAGGGCCAACATCACTTCTCTGTAGTTCCTGTTCCCGCTGAGCCGCTTCTTTAGAGCGCGAATGGCATCCTTGGGCCTGACAAAAGGACAAAAAATTATGATCCTCACAAGCCTCATTGGGCACTAGCCCAATATCAACTAGTGTAGGATCAAGGTTGTTCACCGCAGCATGTCTGTAAATGTAAAAGACTTGGGGGTGTCTACAAGAGGAAGCAGAGATAATTACATCATGGCCTTTATACAGCTACAAAAAGAGAATAAAGAAACTTTTTGTACATTTTTATGGGCCAAACTCAAAAGACATATGCATAAGAATAAATAGAATCAAGTATAAAAGTCACATGATTGTCTCAATAGATGAAAAAAAGGCCTTTGACAGAATTCAACATCTTTTCATGAAAAAGCTGTGAATAAACAAGGAATAGAGGGATCATAGCTCACCAAAATAAAGGCTATATCTGTGATAAATCTATACACAATATCATCCTGAACCAGAAAGCATTTCCTCTAAAATCAGTATTGAGACTGGATGCCTACCCTGTCCCATTCAGTGTAGTACTTGGATTCTCACAAAGAAACAAACTAGATACAGGGGAAAGGGAGAGGTCTGACTGGTATCTGCAGATGATATGACCTTACATATAAAATCCAGTACTTGGGAAGCAGAGGCAGGTGGATCTCTGTGAGTGAGGTGGAGGCCAGTCTGGACTACAGATTGAGTTCTAAGCCAGCCAGGGCTACAGAGAAAGACCCTGAAGACTGCCAGAAAACCCTTAGGTCTGCTAATACTTTAGCGAAGTATCAGACTACCAAATCAACATCTAAAAAGCTGTGATAAGGCACTGATGATGAATATGCAAAGAACGAAATGGACAATTCTACTTACAGGAGCCTTAAAACAGAAACGTCCCTAACAGTGAGGCATAAGATGTCTACAATAAAAACACCAAGGGAAAATTTTAACAAAGACACTAGAAGATGAAAAGAACTGCCATGTTCATGTATTGTCAGAATATTGTGGAAAAGGTTATTTTGTCTAGTATGAGCTATATACTCAATGCAATCCTGATCAAAATTCTAATAATATTCTCCACCGAAATAGGAAAAATAATCCTAAAATTCACAGGAAGCTTAATAGCCCCTGAGTAGTGAAGGAAAACAAACCAACAAACCAATGTTAGACGTATCAGAATTTTTTTTTTTTTTTTTGGTTTTTCGAGACAGGGTTTCTCTGTGTAGCCCTGGCTATCCTGGAACTCACTCTGTAGACTAGGCTGGCCTTGAACTCAGAAATCCATCTGCCTCTGCCTCCCAAGTCCTGGGATTAAAGGCGTGCGCCACTACTGCCCAGCCAGAATTCTTAAGTCCAGATAATACTGCAGAGCCTTAGTCATAAAAGAAACACAGTCCCGGCCCAAACATGCAGACGGAGTACTGCACACCCAGAAATAAGCCCACCAAATGCAGCACCTGATTATTGTTTAATTTTCTCTCAAGGCAGGGCTTGCTTCTCTGTGTAGCTGGCCTTGAACTCAGAGATTCACCTGCCTCTGCTTCCCAAGTGCTGGGACTAAAGGTATGCCTGGCAAGACTCAAGGGTTCTACAGATGGGCAATTTCCAACAGGGATGCAGATTTTATGAGTACAGCATTTCAGCGACTATGTGCTTGGATGGGCTGGGCTGAAGGAGGCAACTTAATGGTTAGAGAAGACTGATTTCCTGTCTGCAGGCTCGGCTCACCACTGTCACCCCAGACTGACAGGCTGCACCATCTCTCTACGTGCTCTCTTTCATCTCCTCTTGGATTTCCATGATGAGAAAAACAGGCACTATCCTAGAGGACTATGTATTTCTGGCCGACAGTATGTCACCACGCCCAGATTGTGGGTGGAGGCCAATCAGATAGCAGGCAGATGGGTTAGGTTTAAGCTGAAAAATCCCTTCCCAGGTGCTATGCTTCAAGAAGTGCTTGCTACCTGAGAGCAAAAAGAGAAGCATTTCTTTCTGCTGATTGGAGGGAGAAATGTCAGAGCAGAGCATCACAGTCAGGTTAGAAGAACCATAACATTTAAAATCTACGAAGGCTAAGGAACAACTGCTGAGTAAGGCCACCATCGGACAGGCAGGTGAGATCAAGGGAGACATGGACTGTGTGAGAGAGCCAAGCCCAGGAGCTCTCCGTAAGAGCTCTCTCAGGTGAGGCCATAGAGCAGTCCTTCAGGGGCTCAAAACCAGTCTCTGGCCACCCACACCCTCTTCAGATTCCTGCGATCCCTCCTGTCCAGCAGTGGGAGCCCTTCAGTGTCTCTCAAACAGCTGCAAATCATGTCTCCAGTCACAGCCCTTCTCCTGAACAAACCCCCCATCCCTACCCAGCAGCCATCCTCTCCACTGCATTTACTGGATCTCCCATGTTACTTTAGGATAAAGGCTGTAGAATAAGGTCTCAGTGAGTTAGGAACAATCAAAAATAGTTATAAAATGATCCAGATCATTGGATCCTCATCAGAGCCTGCCTAGTTTCTGATTGATCTACACTACAGCCAGTGTGTGTGTGTGTGTGCGTGTATGTGTGATTATTCGTCTAATCTTTACTATATCTCTAAGAGATGGGCACTACTGCTAGATCATTTTTTAATCTGTGATGAAACTGAGGCACAGGGAGATGGGTTTTATAAGTAAGTGGTGACATAAGCCTCTAGCCCAGGCAGATGGGGTCCAGGCTCCACATCCCTTAATCCATACTTCCACGCTTCCTATGCACCTGATATACACACTGCTTTCCAGCCTAGAGGTTCCACCTCTCTCCCTGTCATCCACTTACCTTGTCCTCCTAATATCCTGGTGTTCTAGAAGAGTCTACTGAAGTGTCATCTCCTTCAAAAAGGCTTTGCTGCTGACAGCCCCCAGGCTGGCTGAGAGCCACAGCACATGTCTGTCTCTGTAGCTATATGTAGCTTTTCTTGCTCTGTTCCTTTGTCTCTGTCTCAATTCTTGTCATGCTGTGATATGATTGTATTTACATGCTGCATTCTTCATCAGACTACCTTAGGGATGTCATTAATTCTTTGCACACTTTAAAATATTTATTAAGAGCTGATTTTGGAACTGAGATGTGGCTCTGTAGAGGCCCTGGGTTTGATCCCTAGCATTGAATAAACCAGGTGTGATGGTGCACACCTGTAATCCCAGGAGTTAGGGGCTAATGCAGGAGGCTGAGAATCCAAGGCCATCCTTCTCTATAAAGTAAGTTTGAGGTCAGCTTCTGATATATGAAACATGCCTCCGCAACACACACACACACACACACACACACACACACACACACACACACACACACACACACACACACACAGAGACACACAAGCCGATTATGTGTCAGCTGCATTGTGGCAGAGATAAAATACTGAGTGTAACAGAGGGAATTCTTGCTCTCATGAAGTGCACAGAATAGTAGCCGTGGGACAGGACAGACACTAAGAGACATCACAAAGATTTGAAGCCCAAGTATAATACCACATAATATGATAAGAGGGAGGGGCCAGAGGAGTAAGATTTATGTTGAGATCCAATAGCTGATGGGAACCACTTAGTGACGGAGACGGGCTGGGAGAAACATGAGGAACAGCATTCAGAAGCCCTCAGCAGGAGACAGAGAGAGAGAGAGAGAGAGAGAGAGAGAGAGAGAGAGAGAGAGAGAGAGAATGAGAATATGAATGTGTTTATGTGTTGTTTTCTCTTTCCCCATGTGAGAGGGATTTCAGCAGACACATTACATGCTGTCATTCCAACACATGTGAACAAGAGGTTAGGGCGCTGGGAAATGTACAAGCAGCCCTTCTTAGAGCAGTGACTGAGAAAGCAGGTTCTGGTCACTTATACTTTGAAAGGGACTTAAATCATTTAGAAGAAAGAAGATCCCAGGGTTCTTGGACTTTCTGCCCTCAATGCTTAGATATCTGACTGTAGACAAAAATGTAGAGAATTCAAGGAGCTAAAAGAAAAATTAGTGAGGCTGAAGGGCTTGAAGAAGGGCTGCAGAGGTGTGTGATTAAGCGTTTTATGGTAAAAACTTAAGAATGCTCTGGAAGGCTTGCTAGTGAGCAAGTCACTGAAACCTGCATCAGGAACTGGTGGGAGGTGGGGGAAGAAACAAGTGCACTCTTCAGGGAATAGAGCAGATGAGAAGCTGATCCGAGCAACACTTCCAACCTGCTTCCTGATACTCCCTCGTCATGTGACACCAGGCCACTTGTTCCAGCTTCTCATGCTATCTTGAGGACAAGTCACACTGTCTCAGAAGCAAAGCTCAAAGGCCCTCTAGAACTCTAGAAGGCATCTCAGTGCTTCTCCCATGGAGACAGCCATACAGGGCACAGGCTGGGAGTGTGGCCCCCAGCACCCCTAGGCAAGCCCTAGTGGGTGGGCCACACATTGGCCTTAGCTCAGATCTAGATCTGTTCTCTGCCTGCTCCACCTCAGCACTGGCAGCTTTAACCTGTTGTTTGTAGGTTCTAAACTTCGGTGTTATCCTTGACATTTTCCTCATATTCCACACCAGTAAATTCCATTAGCTTTAATTTCTGAATCTCACCAGAATCTAATGATGCCTCCTGCATCCTTACCACCATTCCAGTCCAGCTTACCATCATCAATTCACAGCAGGGTGACTGCAATGAACCCCTACTGGTTTACGTGCTCTTTGTCCTACCCTGGTGAGCCCATTCTGAACATGAGATGACCATTCAAAATTAAAGCCAAACCATACCACCTCATCTGCTCAGATCCTCCCAAGAGTTCCCTATAGGGCTCCGCCCACCTGACCAGCTTCTGTGATTTGTCTTGTTCACAGTTTGCCTCCCTGCTCCAATCTGGCAGCTCCCTAAGAGGTGAAATTGTGTCTTGCTCACTGCTGCACCCTTCATGTTTACAACTGTGTCTGCGAACGGCAGGCACTTTGTAAGTCTCTGTCGAATGAACGCAGGACTGACTTGAGAAGACTAGCAAGTAGATAATACCACCAATCTACACGCGCAGGCTGTCTGAGTCCCAACTTTTCTCCTCGACACACTGGAGTTGAAAAGAACATAGTAAGAGTAAATGGGGTGTTTTTGGACAAAACCCTAAATCAGGCTAGTCTATAAGATATATAAACAGAGTGGAGATACAGAGGAGAGGACATAGTGCTCATTAACACCAAGAACCAGCTAAGCAGTGCAGAAAGGCCAGAGGGCAAGGTGTATGTTCAGTCCACCCACTCCAGGCACGCCTAGCTGCTCTGAGCCATGAGTGCCCCTCGGTCACTCCTTTATCTGATTATGCTCTGGGCCTACTTCTACAGAACCCTAGAAAGCAACCCATGGCACAGAGAGCCCTAGTGTCTGCAACACGGAAGCAGGGTCTGAGGAGGAATGGGGAGAGGTGAATGATTAGTATAGGAAGCCAAACAGCTCCATTTCTACTCATGGTTCAAAGAAGATGATGAAGAGGCCTCACTTCTCTAACTGAGGCACTGCCATGGGGACATGGACAGGGTGGGGTGGGAAAAGACAGATTACTGAATTTCAGCTTATTAATGCCAAAGCAAACAGACTGAAAATAATAATAAAAAAAAAAAACAAAAAAAAAAAACAAGCACCAGAGTTGAACCCACCACAGTGAGCCCTGACAAGCTATGGATGATATCCCACCCAAACCGAGACAAGGCGTTTCCCAGGAAAACATACCCCTCCTCTGTCTCATTGATGATGTCACAGATCTCCATGTTCAGTGTCCAGTCCTCACTCTGCAGGGAGCCATCCGTTGCCTTCTCTGTGAAATCAGAAAGAGACTGCTTTATATTTTTCCTGGAATATGGGGCCCTGGAAAAAAATGGAAAGAAACTAGAACCACTACTTCTGGAGCTAATGCTTTCACAAGAGAACATCAAGGAATGCTCAGCCTAAGGGCCAAGATTGTCTAGTCTCCAAATCCCGTATCTAGGAGGCCTGAGCCACTACAGACCACAGATTTCAGAGCCAAACCACCAAGATAGAACATAGGCGCCACCACTTACAAGTACCAAACCTAGTTAAAACTATAGCATACATCTCATCAGAAAAGTTAAATAGCTTAATAGGTATAGTCCCTTAGGAAACAGCCTAGCACACAGCCTGCCATCTATAGATATCTGCTATTATAACCATGAAAAAGCATCTGCCATGGTTAAAACCACACCTCAGAAGAAAAGGAAGAAGAGAAAACTCAGTGAGCTGCAACAGGTATGACATCACGGTTTAGATCTTAATCCCAGCCCCATTCCCCCTGCCCCCACCCTGTCCGACAAACATCTGAGGCTAAGAGCTTATTTGCCAGTCTCTGGTGCCACTGGGAGGTGGTGGAACTTCTTAGAGAGGATTTGGGAAAGTCTTTGCTTCCTAGATGCTGGAGGGAGCCATTTTGCTCACCCACATATTTCCCACCAACAGAGCCAACTGACCTTGAACTGACACCATTTGTTACAATGACATAAAGCTCACTAAATGAAACACATGGTGTCGAGTCCCTGATATACAATAATATGCTGAGCATTTAATGGAGGAGAAAGGACAATCCTGGCATTGAAAAAAAAAAATGGTTCTTGGGGCTGGAGGAATGGTGGTTAGAGCACTTCTCCCAAGAAGAAATATAAATGTATTTATATTATTATATAATATATAAATGATCATATGAGAGATATGTGATCAAAAATATTTACTTTAGGGAAATACAAATTAAAAACTACAATAAGCTAGTTGTGATAAATATTGGTGAAGAAAAGGCAACAAGATTATGAATTAGAGACTCTCCTGGCCTATGTATATCTTTGTATTAGAGATATAGTTCAGTGGTAAAATGCCGGCTAACATTTGTGAAGCTCTGGGTTGAGTCCCTAGCATTACAACAACAACAACAACAACACCCCCTACAATAGATACCATCTCATATTCATAATACGTGTGTATGTATGCGTGTGTGTGTGTGTATGTGTGTATGTGTGTGTATGTATGTGTGTGTATGTGTGTGTGTGTGTATGTATGTGTGTGTATGTGTGTGTGTATGTATGTATGTGTGTGTATGTGTGTATGTATGTGTATATGCATATATATATATGCATATATACATATACATATATTTAATTTTATTTTTTGTTTCTGAGTGCTTTGCCTGCATGTATGTCTGTGTACCACATGTGTGCAATGGCTGTGGAGGCCAGCAGAAGGCATCAGATCCCTTGAAACAATAGTTACAGATAGTTGTCAGCTGCCATATGGGTGCTGGGAACTGAACTCTGATCCTTTGGAAGGGCAGCCAGTGCTCTTAACAACCACTGGGTCATCTCTCCATTAGCTATTATTTTAAAAACATAAAATAATAAGTGTTGGTAAAAATGTGGAAAAACTGGAAGGAACCCTTCTTCTCTATTGAGAATGTAAAACAGTACAGATATGATAGAAACAGTATTGTGGATCCTCAAGAAACTAAACACAGAGCCCATAACTTACGCTTCGGGTTCCCTTTCATAGAGGCACGTGTATATGCATGCTCACAGCAGAACTGCCCACGATGCTCTTAGGGTGGAAGCTGACTGCCCACCTAAAGGCTAATGAGTATATATACACAATGGACTTGTCAGCCTCACAGAGGAAGGAAATTCTGACTCCTGCTACATCAGTGAACCCTGAAGACAGTGTTCTGAGTGAAAGCAGCCAGGTTCAAAGGACAAATTCTGTCTGGTCCCACTCCCGTGAGGTATCTAGGTCACAGGAGTCAGAAAGCAGAATGAGGATTTTTAGGGACTGTTCAGGAAATACAGAGTTGTTTTTGTGATGGATGGTGGTGATGGTTGCACAGCAATGGGAACATACTTAACGCTACAGAACTATATGCTCAAAAATGGCTAGAATAGGCTGGACAGTGATGGAGCGTGCCTTTAATCCCAGCACTTGGGAGCCAGAAGTGGGTGGATCTATGTGAGCTCAAGGCCAGTCTGGTCTATATAAAGAGTTTGAGGACAGCCAGGGCTACATGAACAAACCCTGTCCTGAAAAACAAAAAAATCAATACACAAAGAAAAAAATGTCTAGACTGGTAACTTTTATCACACACACAGAAAACAACTTTAAAAGAATCATCTAAGCGTGGCAGTGGTGGCACACACCTTTAGTCCCAGCACTCGGGAAGCAGAGGCAAGTGGACCTCTGTGAGTCTGAGGCCAGCCTGGTTTATAGGGCAAGTTCCAGGACAGCCAGGATTATACAGAGAAACCCTGTCTCAAAAAAACAAAACAAACAAACAAACAAACAAACAAAATCATCCAAGGGCTGGAGAAAGGGCTTAGGAGTTAAGAGTATATGGTGCTTTGAATGAGAACGGTCCCCATAGGCTCATATATTTGAATGCCTCGTCACTGGGGTGGCCCCATTTGAGAGATTCAGAAGGGTTAGGATGTATGACCTTTTTGGAGGAAGTGTGTCACTGGGAATGGGCTTTTAGGTTTCAAAAGCCCACGCCAGTCAGAATCTCTCTCTTGGCCTGTGGATCAGAACGAAAGTCTCAGCTGCTAGTCCGCAACATGTGCACTACCATGCTCTAGACCACTGATAACAGACTAAACCTTTGAAGCTGTAGCAAGCCCCCAGTTAAACGCTTTCTTTAATAAGAGTTGCCTTGGTCATGGTGTCTCCACACAGCAACAGAACAGTGATGAAGACAGACCATTTGCTGTTCTTCTAGAGGACCCAAGTTTGGTTCCCAATACTCAGGTCAGGTAGCTCACAACTCCACTTCAGGAGATCCAACCCTTCTGTCCTCCATGGGCATTTACACACACACACACACACACACACACACACACACACACACACACACACACATACACACATACACACACACACACACACATACACACACACACACACACACACACACATACACACATACACACATACACATACACACACACACACACACACACACACACTTTAAATCGCCCAGAAAAGAAAAAGTACAGATAGATCAATGGACTCCCAGGTTGAAGAGAACATAGAAGTGAAGACCACTGGGGTCTGTTGACAGGGAACATAAGACTTAGAGAAGAGATTAGAACTAGACCTTGTGTTGCCTCTTCTCTCTGGTCTGTGAGCCCACGATGGCAGGGACTACATCTCTTTCACCTTTTCCTAATGAAAGACCAGGAGTTAAACAGACTCCCTGGCAGACAGACTGGAAGGTGGGCCATGACTAGGTAATAAAGGTGGTGAATTTCCAAGATGGCCAGTTTCTCACCCTCCTGACTTGACAGAAAAACCTGGCAGATTTTATGTCTCACTAGCAGGCCCCCTGTTGACAGCGAGGCTCAACAAGTTCAAAGCCATATCAGGACGCATCACACAGTTCAGGGCCCCATCAGGACAGTCACACAACGGTTGTAGACCAATCAACCATCCTATTTGTCTTCAAACTGACCAACCCTAAAGTAGAGGAGGAAAACTCTTCAGGAGCTTTAAAACACAATACCATCCCTCAAGAAGAGACTGGATTTTGGCTTTCTGAGTCCCTCCTCTGCTTTGTGGAGGTCTTTTCTCTGTGTCCTGCATGTCTGTTTCCTCACTGACAATAAATGCCATTCTTTAAATGCTGATTCTGTTTATGGTGCTGGAGACTTCTCTGCTGCTACCTGTTTCATTTCAGAGTTTTCCTGCTTCTTCATTTTCTGACAGAGAAAACAAACCCAATCAAGATGCCTGGACTGAACCATTTCAAGCCCCCTAAGGCCTATAACCTCACCACATCACTTGGGAGCTATGCACATTTATGTCTGGTGAAGGTCTAGGTTCAAGCTAGTAGTCCTCATCCTTGTTTAAACACATGACCTTTCTGAAGAGTATTTAGAACACACATACCCAGAGATTCTGATCTGATTAAAGGAGGTACTCAGCCACCATTCTGGGAAGCCTCGTGGTAATGCAGATGTGTGGCCAAGATTAAGGTCTGCACCTTGTACGGTAGACTGCACCCTCTGCTCGTGTTCTATAGATGGGCAGTGAGAGGCAGACCAGGCACTTTCCTCTGAGAGTTCAGTCTTACTGCCCTGTATGCAGTCTGTCACTGTGTGGTAAGGAACATACACATCCTCCTCCGAAGCTCCTTAGCACTAGGGTACAGGTACCAACAAGCCACAGTGTGTGGCATCCCCTGTTAGCACCCAGGCTGGACTGTCAATGTGGGTATCTTAATCATCTCGTTCTCCTCTGCTTCCAAAATGGCATACGGCACATCTAAGGCTCTTGTTAATCTTGAGAAAATGACATTTGGACCACATGGCTTTACTTTGCCTCCAAGTTGTGGACAGAACCGCATGGAAGTCTGCAGCCTGGTCAGAGGGTACTGTGTAACCTTCTTCTGCCTCTGTTATCTTCCTTTTAAGGGAAGGGTATATAGACAAGGGCTGTACAAAAGGATAGCCCATAAAGCAGGGCTAAGAAGTTAAAGTTTGTCCTCTTGACTCTTCAATGGAAATGGAACTTCTACTTAAACATTCACAAAAGATGTCAGGAAGCTGAAGCAGTAGGCAATAATGGCTGTGCGGAACACCTGCTTCATGGAGGCCACTCCTGCCTCACTGATAGTAACAGTAATCCAGAAACTTCATTGCATATTATTGATCCATTACCCAGTGAGCTTTCTACCTATCAAAACCCCACTTTCTTCTTTCTCCAGCTTGGCCTGAAGTACCCTGAATGCTATTTCTTTGTTCTGATAACTCTGGGCTACTGCCCACACTTGCTGACTGGGGAGATAATTTGGCTGTTTTCTTCTCCAGACTCACCAAAAGAATGTCGCTGAATGCAAAATGCTAAACCAGTGCTCTTTTGCCTTCTAGTGCTGGCGCCTCTGAAGCCTGTATATTTAGCATCCAAGTGTAGATATGGCAGCCAAGAAACCAACCCACTGAGAATTCCTCTCAGCAGGCTGCCTTAGGACTGATGCACGGGGGGGGGGGGGGGGGGGGGGG
>CM052710.1:57034861-57119344 GCA_028551405.1 Uromys caudimaculatus | reverse complement strand
ATCAGGCTGGAGGTAGTCTTTTCTGAATGAAGCAAATGCTGTGGCAACAATATTAGGATGGTATGGTGGGATGTATATCTGAGTGCTTTACTCTGTTCATCCCAGCTCCTGGCCATTAACACAGCCTCAGGAAGTTCAACATTTTGCAACCATGGTCACTGTTGTATTAGTCTTTATCCATCCCAGCTCAAGGCTGGCAGGAAGGATTTGCCTATTGCTCCCTGGAGCACTGTGTTTCTACCATTATACCAAAGTTTTATTTTAGGATTTGACAGTTTTACATGTCAAAAGAAATGAACTTTGCTCTCCTCTAGCCTGGAGACCAGACTAAATAAGGGAGGCCACATTGAGTGGCCTCAATCCCAGAATCAATCAGACACAACTTTGTTCCCATCTGATGGAAATTCTTTTATGAAAAGTAAAATAAGAGTCGATTGAGCTGCTCTCACAGCCTTGATCCCCTCCTCTGGCTTCAGCAGGCGTGGCTTTCTAATGAAGCAGGAATAAGGAAGTACTCATCTTGGGTTGGTTCCTTATAAGCAAAGTGAGTATCATTTAGCTGGAAAACTCAAAACCCCAGTAATTGAAATAAATGTGCTGCCCCTAAGAATAAGTTGCCATGCCTTTGAACGCCTTGCTGGTACTATTAGAGTAAGGAAGGGGTGAATATAAGGTTAATAGATTCTGCTGCTAAACCAAACTTAGAAATAATGTTTCATTGATTTAGTATTTCCTCTATAAAGCCTCCCAAGTCTGTGTCCCTGGTGGCTTTACCAAAGGGCAGCCTTGGTGAGTATAGTGAGTATAGCCCAAGTTCTGTGCAACACTGAAGCACCCTGCCCTGGTGACCTCGCTCCTGGCTGGGCTGCCTTGAAAGGTCAGAAGTACAGGCTCACAGTCAGACTACCATGCTTCAAGATGAGCCTCCTGCTGAGACAGCTGCTGAAGGAAAGCCACAGATGAGCCTGTTCTGTGTGTGACAGAGTGGGTACTGAGACACCTCTTCTGGGAAAGGCCACCTTCAAGGAAGGAGTGTTCAGAATCAGCCAGTGTAGCAGGAAGAGCAGAGACAGGACGGTCAGACCATTTCATAGTGAGGCTTTGTGAACTGATCTTTCATGCCTCCGAGGAGCCCTGAGCTGCAGACTACTCTGCTGTCCCAGAGCTACACTGGGACTGAGGCCTTTACCTCTTCAGAGCTTCTGCCCTCACTATCTTCTCTGCTAGCTCAAATGATGGGAGCCTTGTACCACTCTTTCTGGTGTCATCTCTGTCTTTAACAGCTTGTTGCTCACTACTCCAGCTGCCTTCCTACAGTGCTCTGATGTCCTCAAGCTCCTATGTGTGGTTCTGTACTCATCAGAAGGGAAGTCCCACTATTTGTGAGTGGCTCTGTTTTGTCTGGTGGTGAAGGGTCTATAGATACCACGCATGATGTAAAAAGAGGGTGGAAAGATGGAGATATTCTTTTTGGAAAAAAACAAGTGATAACTAAAATAATTGCTCTTGGTAGCCCAATGAATGCAGCTGTGCAAATGTTTTAGGGACTAGCTATATATCCTTGAAGTGTGCTTTCACTGCTTGTAAGCACAGCTTTGATTTGGATGTGCGAATTCTAATGCTAGGTAAAAAACAAGTGTCACTACGCAAGAAGTAAGGACATGTCCCATTTATACAGAGGCCATTTATCTATCATTGAGTACCAGTACATGTCTTAGTTAGGTTTCTATTGCTGTGATAAAACACAGTGTCCGGAAGCACCTTGGGAAGAAAAGGTTTACTTCAGCTTATATCTTCCAGGCCACACTCTATCACTGAGGGAAGTCAGGACAGGAATTCAAGGCAGTAATCTGGAGGAAGGAACGGATGCAGAAGCCATGAAAGAACACTAGTTATTAGCTTGCTCCCCATGGCTTGCTCAGCCTGCTTTCTTATAGCTAGGGCCACCTGCCCAGGGGGTGGAACCATTCCCAGTGAACTGGCAGACCCTTATCAAGAAATTGCCTGATCCTATGGGTTCCCTCCCCTCAGATGACTCTAGTTTGTGTCAAGCACAGTAGATGTATGGATTATAGAAAACTTTTATGTAAAAGGTGGTGATGGACCCTCTCTTATAAACTAAGGTAGATGGGGCAGCTTCAGAATCTGTCTTAGATGAAAAACACCACATCCAAACTTGGGTTTTGTTACCAGATGGGACAACATAGAGTAAACATCCAGGCCTTTGAAGCAGAACTGAGATCAATCATGTAATCCTGGCCTAGCAAATGTGAAGTAGAATCTTGTGTTTAGATTTGCATTTCCCTGGTGACTGTAATGCTGAACATCTGTTCATGTAAACACACAGTTACCAGACATTTGTGCATCTTCTTTGGAGACGTGTCTATTAACATTCTTTGCCCATTTTTTAAATTGGGTAGTTTGGTTTTTTCTGTGGTTCAATTTTGGAGTTTCTTTACATATTCTAAATATTAATTCATTATCTGATAAATTCCTTGCAAATATTTCCTCCAATTTGTAGGTTGGCTTTTCATTCTCTTGAAAATATTCTTTAACACATAAAAGGGGTTGTTTTTATCTTTTGAGAGAAGATCTCACTGTACAGCACAGGCTGGCCTAGAACTCAGGATCCGCCAACCCCTATTTGAGTGCTAGGATTATAAAATTGCACACCACCACACTCAACCAAACAAGTTTTCATTTGATAAAGTCACATTTATTTTTTAATTTGTTTTTATTTTTTGGTGTCGCATCCAAGAAATTGTTAAATCAATATGATTTTTCTCTGTTTTCTCCTAAGACTCACAGTTTAAGCTCTTTTGCTTAGGAATCTGGTCAGTTTGGAGTTGGTTTCTATCTATGGTATAAGATAAAGACCTAACTTTATTATTATGGGTGTGTATTTATTTTTCCCAGCACCACTAGTAAAAATCATGATTCTTGAATCCACTAAAGGATTCTGGCACTTGTTGAAAACATACTGAGCATGAGTGAGAGGCTCATGCCTGGGCTCCTGCTCTACTCTGCTACTGGTCTCTAGATCAGCCTTCAGGTCAGAACTACGCTGTTTTGATGACCTACCTACTTTTACAGTAATTTTGGAGCCAGGAAGTATGCATCTTCCGACTTTGTTCTTTTCCAGGTTGTGTTGGCTGTTTGCAAGTTCCCTCAAAGTTCATGGGAATTCTACATCAGATTTTTTTTAAAAACTTTTACAAAAACTGTGAGTGGCATTTTGATAGATTTCCCCACATCTATAGATTATTTTGGGCAGCACTAATATATTTCTTAAATTTAATTTTTATGGCATTGGTGTTTTGCTGGATTTATAGACAGTTGTGAGCTGCCATGTGGTTGCTGGGAATCGAACCCAGGTCCTCTGGGAGAGTAGCCGGTGCTCTTACCACCGAGCCATCTCTCTAGACACCCCCCCAGCATTAACATCTTAATTCTGTCTTCCCTTCCATTTAATAAAAATTGTCTGTCCATTTACTTGTCTTTAATTTCTTTCAGCAGTGCATGTCTATGTTTATGTATATATCACTGGTTTGTTTGTCTGGTATTCTAAGACAGTCTTGATATGCTGCCCAGGCATATCCAGGCAACTCCACAAGAGCCCCGTTAGCAGGAAGAAGCTCCTAAACTTGGCTTGGTTCATCTTTAAGGTAATAGGAGCAGCAATGGCACACTTTTTCTTAAGAATCTAAGTATTTAAACCCCTAGAGTGTTTAGAACCAGCTAGGAAAAAGAGCTGTACTTCCTGGTCCCTGGAAGTGGGCAGGAGGTGGGGGGCACAGTGCTGTTGCGTCCACACAGCAGCCCCTTGCCCACAAAGCTACGGATCTAAATCTTCAAGGAACGCACATTCATCCCTTTAAATAGAAAAACAAAAAAGAGAATGAAACTTTCTGCTTACAAAGCACACAACCTTCAACTCCAGCAATCCTCCCATAGCCTCTTGAGTATTTGTGTAAACAACAGTACCCAGCTTCTTGTAGCAATATTCTGCAGTTCATAGTATACAACCCCACAGCCCTCCACAAAATATCATTGCAGGGCTAGCACTCCTGCAGCAGGACAGGTGGTAGAGACAGAATTGCCTGAAGCTCAGAAGCCTGCAGACCAGCTAGTCTCGAGTATTCATCATAACAGAAACTAGAGAAACTAGGCCTCAACAAGATGGCAGGAGAAAACCAACTCCTGAGCTCTATATGCATTGTATGGCATCCGCATGCCCATGTTCTCTCTCTCTCTCTCTCTCTCTCTCTCTCACACACACACACACACACACACACACACACACACACACACACACCCCACACACACACACACCACACACAAACACACACACACACACACACACACACACACGAACACACACACACACACACACAAATACACATACACGTGCGCGTGAACACATGATTGTTTTATTCTTTATTGGTAAAAACACTAATGTTCAAATAAATCACATTTCAAAAACTCTATTTATAAGAAATAGCCCCCAAGAATATTGAAGCTGCTATGGGGGGGGGAATATTTAACACTGTAATTTTCTTAAATATGTGTGACAGAGGACTGGCAAGATGACTCATTGGGTAAAAGTGCTTGCTACCAAGCTTGAAGACCTAATTTGATTCACAGGACCCACATGTTAAGAAAGAACAGACTCCTACAAGTTATCCTCTGCCCCTTCCCACAAATGAATAAATGTGATAAAAATAAATTTTAAAAAATATGTGACAGAATAAAAATAAAAATTGTTACTAGCTATAACAATTCAAAAAAATTTTTAAATATTTTCTTGAGATATAAAAGTTCTCTGCTGAGGTGTTTTCAAATGACCAATCAAGCACTACTATGTCCATGTGTAGAACTCCCACTGCTGGAAAAATTCCATTCTTTCCCAAGAAAAGAAATTTGAAGGCTGGAATGCAGCTCTTCACAATTCATCTTCCTCCAGTTGTCAACCTCCACAGTAATCGACTGTCCCTGCCATCCTCGGGCTCTCTGACAGAGATGACAGGAAAGGCCCATCTCCCATGGATGCTATGGACCAGTCTGAAGGACGGTCCCCTTGGAAACCCGTTAACACCTTGCTCACAGAAAGACCCTTTGAGAAGACTTGGGCTTTTGTGCTTTGATGGCTGCCATGGCAGGGTTTCTGAACCTTCAACATCTGTTGACCCAGCTTTTACCGATCTCTTTCCCATTGGATGTCTTCTGTTTCCTTTTCTTCCTTAACTAGCCTGGCTACCATTTCTAGTTCTTTGTTTAATAGAAGTACTAAGAATGAGCACCCTTCACCTACACAGACCCATCAAGGCACAACCACACCACGAGCACACACACGTCAGAAGGCTCAGCTAAGCTCTATCCCACACAATAGCAGAGTCTCTGCTGGAGGTGAAAGCAGCAACTACATAGGATCCTGGGCTCACCTCTGACCTAGGGCCTTGCTCCAGCCCAGCTACTACAGAGCCCCCACCTCACTGGATGCCTTCTTATGGACCACAGTACCTCAGGGGACAGCTATGGAGTTTTCCAGGCAATTCTGTGTTCTGAGAAATTCTACCTCTTTAGTGACTCATGAGCCAAAAGTACATTTTTGCCTCCTACCTAGACTTAAAGTTGCGTGTCTTTAAGTAGCTGACCTTGCTGGACATGGTGGCGCATGCCTATAATTCTTGCACTGGGAGGCTTGGGCTACATAAAGAGCCTGTTTCCTGTTCCCATCCCACCCTCTCTCTCTTGCATAAAAAAAGAAGCTGACTTTATCACAGCACTTGGGAGGCAGAGGCAGGTAGATTTCTGAGTTCGAGGCCAGCCTGGTCTACAAAGTGAGTTCCAGGACAGCCAGGGCTACACAGAGAAACCCTGTCTCGAAAAACAAAAACAAAAACAAAACAAACAATCAAAGAAGCTGGCCTTGTACTGCCAGGGCCCTTGAAAATGAAGTGTTGACTGAAATTTTTGCAGGGGCCCTAGGAGGCAGGCAGTAGGTAGACTTCAGGGCATATGAAATGCACTTCATTTGTGCATTGTGGTGGCAGCCTTGGATAGCAATGAACTCAGACGTCTGCTGTCTTGATCCTTCTGGTGACTGGGGTACCCCAGGGTACCAGGCCTTTCCCACATTTGTAAGATATAGTAACGACAGATTTCTTTTACACAGTTGCCTGAAGGGAAACTAAATACTGTAAGAAAAAACACCTGAAAGAAATACTGAAAGAAAACACCTGCTGGAGCCTCCCCTCCCAAAGAACTACTCCTCCACAGCCATACTAGGAGCTGATACTTGTTACTATTGTTATCTGCAGGGTTCTCCCTGCCAGCACCATTCCCTCCAGACCTCCTTGAGCACTCATGTATCACCACTGCCACCTACAGGACAACAGTAACAAGCATCCAGGAGCTCCGAATGTCCTTTAGCCCTTTCATATTTCTGAGTTTCTGAGCCAGAAGATTCATGATGGAAGATATAAAGAGCTCCTTTAGCAGGCAGAAGCCTCAAAACTTGGCTTGTTTCATCTTTAGGGTGAAGGAGCAACAACAGCACAATTTTTTATGAATCTAAATATTTAATCCCTTAGGGGATTTAGAACCAGCTAGTAAAAAGAGGTGTCCTTCATCATGGCTCTTGAAGGAGCAGGAGGCAGGAGAGGTAGCACAGTGCTGTTGCTAGTCCCCAGCAGCCCCTTGCCCTCAATGCTACGAATCTAAATCATCAAGGAACGCACACTCATCCCTTTAAATAGAAAAACAGAACAGAGGATGAGATCTGCTGCTTACCGAGCACGCAGCCTCCGGTCTGGTCCACAGGGATGGAGCCTGGTACCTGACCATGCTGAGCAACTGTCTGACCACTGGGCTCATGCATCCTCAGCTCCCACCAGCTTCCCACACACATCAGGTTCTTCACCCTCCCTTAACTTTCAAATCAGGTTTGCAGTTTCTAACAAGTGAAGAAAGCCTAAGAAGTCGCCAGTCCCTTGATGCAGGGCAGGAGGTAGGAGCTTCTGGTAGCCACATGACCCCCATCCTCCAGCTGGACCTGGTCTTGTAACCTAACCTGTTCCCAAAGAACAGCAGGGACAAAGAAGCAGACTACCTGGAGCAAAGAAGCAGACTGCCTGTAGCAGCCTTCCTGCCTGGAGGTAAGGGCTCCAAGACAAGGGTAAGAGGGCAGAAGGGCATGTGGACTGACCTTGTCCTTTCTTCTTCTTCTTTATTAAGACCCTGTCTGTTTTAAAGCAGTTTTAGATTTACTGAGAAGTTGCACCAACAGTCCTGAATCCCCATTTCACTTCCTCCCACGTTAGCATGTTATATAACCAGTGTGCATCTGTCAAAACTTAAACATGGAACACAGTGTAGTACTATTAGCTAAACTCCAGACACTACTCACATTCCTCCAGCCTTTGCTCTGTATTTTTGTGCTGAATCCAACCCAGAATATAATACTCCAGTTAGTTTTCACCCCTTTAACACTGTTCTGTGTTCTTTAAAATCTCACAAACCCACAAACCCACAAACTCACCAACTTGCTTTCCTGCATGGAGAGTTCCACCCTGCAGGCTGCTGTGTATGAGCCAGGATTCCATGGGGCCTCATTAGGGCATCACATCCACCCCTACCCTAAACAAAGAAGCCCTTCAGGCCAGCCCAACAACAGAGAAAATAGGAGCTTGTTAGCCACACAGGCCCAAGGCTGCTGACCCAAGTTCTTTTTTAACTGGAATTCCCTTAAGGGGAATCCACAGATTTAAAATGCATGTGGGGTATGTTCTCCAGGTGCAGAGTCACTAGTCTGATGTGTTCCTTTCTTTGTACTCAATGGAATACGCCATGTGTGGAGCAAATGAGTAGGGAGGGCTAGGATGCAAACATACTGTGACCATCATCACAGCCACTAGCTACCACCAGGAGGAGGGGCCCCTGAAGAAGCCAGCAGGCCGGGAGAAGGTGGATGACTTGTCATAGCCAAACAGGCTGCTCTCTCCTGTTGACTGAGAAAATAAAAGTCTCCTGGGACTCAGTGTTCAGGTAGAGCTCTGACTGAAGCCTAGCAGATACCCTGGCATGGGAGTTGGAGACATCCCACTGTATGTCATGTGTTAGGCTGTGATGGGAATATCAAGACAAGACTGAGTCTTTGCCTCAGGGAGCTTAGCCAGATCACAGACCTACAAGCAGAGAGCTAGGACACCAGGGACAAAGGTTAGCATGGGGTGTACACTTAACTTGAAAATCCAAAAGATGAAGAATGATTGGCAAAGATGATAGAGGGAGAGGAGGTACAAACAAGGTAGAAGAGCAGGAACTCAGAGGATGGGGGGGTGGAGGAGTGAGGGCAGTGGGGTTAGAGGGAGTAGAGCTTTAGAGAGCAGAAGAGTGAAGGCCAACTTGTAAGAGTCCTCTCACTTTCTGCAGTCTGGGGCTTTTCAAATAGGAGTCCCTGTGACAAACCACTCTGGGACAGCTTGGGGGCTGTACTAAAATACAGGCTGTGAGCAGGAAGTGTTGTTACTGGAGTTAGGGTCAGAGCTGGACCTCAACAGCTCTGTCAAGCCAGGCTCATCTAGGGCCCCTCAATATTCCAGATGGCCATACTGGCAAGAGGACCCATGAGAGGTTAGCCCGGTGCTGCCCCTCAAGCCCATCCACACAGTTCTAACATGAGTTTAGGTTCAAATAGAGAGCAGAAGGTATGCCTAGCTAAGCAGTCCGTACCAAGGTGTGAGCTCACCCATTGTGTCTTGGTTTATTCTCTGCAGTGGTCTGACAAGTTATCAGAGCTGTGTGAAATCTCTTCCTCAGTGCCAAGTTCTTCTTCTAACTGGCAAAGGAGGCCTTTTCTTTCTCCAGCTTGACATTCCTGATAGTCAAAGGGGGAGGGGGACAAATGCCTCTTGACAATACTTGTGTTCTTTCAGGACAGGTATAGAAGCAAGGACAGGTCATCATAACTGCTTAATGAAGTAAGGACCCAGCACAGCACACTGGTCGAAGGCATGGTTTTTAATCTGACAGACATGGAAGCAGCTGGGCTCAGGATGATGCAGGGAACGCTTCATACACTAACTCAGTTTAATTGTTGAAGGGTGGGCATAACAGGAAAACCTCCTCAGAGTACACTAAGGGAACTGGTGATACAAACATGAAACAAGGAATATGGTAGGGCACAATAATAATAATAAATACAGTGAACCACATGGTGTGTGTGTGTGTGACAGTGCTGGGATTCACACAAGCCAGTCAAGCACGCCATTAAGCCTGAACCCCAAGTACTCCATCCAATGGAGATATATCAACTTTTGGGCTATTATAGATGTTATGAATACAAGTTGATCTGGAGGGCAGGAGGATTAAAGTGAAGGCACTGAGTGTCTCAGACAAGTGTCCGGCAACTGTGCTCCTATGGACCACATGGTATGTGTATTTAGGGACTGGATTTGAGGAAAGATGAATTCAAGAGAAAAAGGCCTTGATGTCTCCAAGGCTTTCAGTGCAGCCTCCAGTGGAAAAGTATGGTAGCTGCCCAGACTCCCACCTAGGGAGCGGGCAAAGAAGCCTTAACTGTGCTCTGTTGGCCAGGGACCAACCAACTCTATGAGGGAGCCAGGGACCACAAGCATCACCATGAACAAAACTGAAAAGGAAGATTTACTTTCTGCTTCAAAGAACCATTATGAAATTCCAAGCCAGGAGAAGCCTTCCAGAAGTTACCGGAGCTCATGCCTGCTGTGCTCACTTGTGGCAGAGCGCTTTAACTAACTCCTACAAAGGGCTGTTCTTCAGAACTGGGTGCAGAAAGGCTCTTGCTACTACCACAGCATCTGCAGTGCTCAAAGGCACCCGTGGCATCATCAAAAGCAACCTACCTGGGTAAGAATCAGATAGTAGCTCAAATGTTATTCGTTCACAGGCCTCATCTACAGGTCAAGATATCAATAATAAAAGACATCCAAATCAAAACAGTGAAATTAAACATGTATCTTGAACAGAATACTGCCACTTCCGGGAAGGTCATAGTGAACCACGTCATGTTTTGTCACAGTAACATGCGTTTCATAACTCTGGAAAAATAATCTGGGCAACAGGTATCAAAGGATATCCCAGAAAAGGAGGTGAGGTTTTTTTTTTAATTAACACATAAAAATATTTCTGAGGCTGTAAGATGTTCTTATTCTTTGACCTAATAATCTCTTTAAGACTCAAAATGGAAACAAATACACTGAAGAAAAAGCAATGCACAATTCTGCAATCCTATTCACAATAGTGCACCCAAGGGAAATGAAGGCATTTTCTATACATAAACGTGCTCATCCGTGTTCAATGGGGTTAATTCTATGTCATCTTAACACAGGCTAGAATCATCTGAGAGAAGGAAACCCAACTGAGAGAATGCTTCCATATGACACTGCTGTAGGGGCATTTTCTTAATTAGTGATTGATGGGGGAAGGCACAGCTCTTTGTGGGTAGTGCCATCCCTGGGTAGGTGATCCCGGGTTCCATAAGAAAGCAGGCTGAGGAAGCCATGAGGAGCAAGCCAGTAGGCAGCACCCCTCCATGACTTCTACATCAGCTCCTGCTTCTAGGTTCCTGCCCTGATTGAGTTCCTGCCCTGACATCCTTTGATTATGAACACTGATGTGGAAGCCTAAATTCTAAATAAACTCTTCCTTTCCCCATCTAGCTTTTGGTCATGATGTTTTATCACTGCAACAGTAAGTCTAACTAAGTCAGTCACAAACCCAGATGGTCATAACACAGGCAGAACAGAGACAAATATGGTACATCCACACAAAAGAACCTTATTCAGCACTAAAAAGACATGGAAGCCAGGTGTGATGGTGCACACCTGTAATCCCAGCACTCAGAGATTGGCACAGGAAGACTAAGAGCTTCAGACCATCCTGGGCTACATAGTGAGACTTTGCCCCAAAAAGGAATAGCAATCTGACTTGTGTTACAATATGTGGAACCTTGAGGATATTGTGCTAGGTGACATGAACCAGTCACAAAAAGACAACTATTGTGTGAATGCAGTTCTGAGGAGTAGGCAGGTTTGTCTGGTTACCAGGGCCCTGGCGTGGATGGAGGAGACAGTAATTCAGAAAGATGAAGGAGTTATGAAGTCATATGGTGGTAGTGGTTGCACAAGAATATAAGATCATTTTTGCTCTGGTAGAGGACTCAGACTCGGTTCCCAGTGCCCACAGCAGAGGGTTCACCACCACTTATGCTCTGGTTCCAGGGGCCTTTAGCTTCAGTTCCTCTTCCGGACCCCACAAGCACTTTTATCCTCCTGAGTGCTAGGATTAAAGGCATGTGTCACTACACCCAGCTTCAGTTTTAATTTCATAAGCACAGATAAATAGCAATCACCAGTTGCCTAGGACTGTGAGTTGGGAAGAGTGGGGAGGAGGAGGTGCTAATGGCTGTGGAATGATGGAAATGTCCTCACTGACTGTAGTAATGATTGCACAACTCAGGGATACAGAAACTCCCTGAACTGTATATTTTAAGTAAGTGAATAAGAATTATATTTTAATATAAAGCAATTGAAAAGAAAATAAAAACTACCAGGAACATAATTAAAGTATTATTACTTAAAATTCTCAAAATTCCTCAGAGGACCTTGGTTTGGTTCCCAGCACCCATAATGGGTGGCTCACAACCATGTGCAACTCCAGATCCAGGGAACCCAACCCCTCTTCTGGCCTCTGTGGGCACCTGCACTCATGTAGTTCACATATATACACTCAAGCGCACACACATACACATAAATAATAAATATATTTTTAAAAAACTTCTCCAACAGAAAACTGATGGTTACATAAATTATGTATGGGGCTTCAGTTGGATATTACACAGTCATTATAAGTAGCTATAAAAACCAGAGAGAAATATTATGTAATAATGTAAAGAAACACAGTCTAAACTAATTTTTTAAAGGATGTTTATGGAAAATGTCTGGGTGGTACCATTGGGGGAGTAAAGGGTACACAGTTTATACATATTTGGTAGTGACCTAGGGTCCCATGTGAAAAACAGTCATTTAATTTTTCTATCAGGAATAGCCAGGTAGATGAAGGAACAAAAATCTAATTTATACCAATTATTTAGAATGGTGGTAGCAGTACCTTCTTACATTTGTGATATTCCTAGAAGTTGAACTGTTTTATTAATTTTTATACATTGAAAGAATATAAAGTTCTTGAAGAAAAAAAAGAAGAAAGGAAGGAAGGAAGGAAGGAAGGAAGGAAAGAAGAGAAGAGAAAAGAAAAGAAAAGAAAAGAAAAGAAAAGAAAAGAAAAGAAAAGGAAAGGAAAGGAAAGGAAAGGAAAGGAAAGGAAAGGAAAGGAAAGGAAAGAAAAGAAAAGAAAAGAAAAGAAAAGAAAAGAAAAGAAAAGAAAAGAAAAGGAAAGGAAAGGAAAGAAAAGAGACAGCAAGGCACAGGCCCTAGGCTGGTCTGAGCACAAGCAATTTTATTGAATGTATTGACTCTTCTCTAAGGAGAGCTGCCAACCCCAGTCTCTCAAAGGCATATCATCCTGACCAGCCTCCCTGCTAACACACCTAGTCCCAGAGGAGGCCACCCAGGACCCTGGCCAATTACTAGTTAATCCAAAGGCCCACACTGAGAATCAGTCTGAGAAGGCAAATACAACAGGGTTGTGAATCGTTTAGGAAGCTGTTCCTATCCACCATCACTGAAAAGTCAGAAATATCAACATAGAACAAACAGGAGAGATTATAATGTGACCACCTTAAAATTTTAATGCTCCATGCACTTCCATGTACAATATGCAGAGCTAGGAGACTTAATCCCACACAGGTTGTGTAACTTACTGAGGCCAGCATGACTTTACACAGTAGTTCTAACTGGGTCACCTTGAACAATATAGAACAAAGCTTGCCCAGGGAAACATGCAAACAGAGTGACCAAATACTGTAGGGAGTAGGCATTTTCCTAGCTTTCCGGAGTTTCTACTGTAGTAAAAGAAATTTAACGCCATGTAGCTTTTGTCAGTGCTAGAAATGACAGCATGGCGCTGCTTGCTTTAAGGGGGTGGGCTCAAGGGGAGAGCCTGACACTGTGTCACCCCCACACACTGTCAGTTCAAGGATGTGAGAAGGGTGGTATAGCCAAGTTTCCCATGGGACTAAACAGCAGTCTCTCTCTCTCTCTCTCTCTCTCTCTCTCTCTCTCTCTCTCTCTCTCTCTCTTTCTCCCCTCTTCCTCTTCCTCCTCCTCCTCCTCTTCCTCCTCCTTCTCCTTCTCTTCTTCTTCCTCCTCCTCCTCCTTCTCCTCCTCCTCTTCCTCCTCCTCCTCCTCTTCCTCCCTTCCACTCCTCTAGAGGTCAGGCCCCGCAGGCAGACAGATTCTTTCTTAATAAAAACATTCCAACCACCTGACAGGTCAAGCAAAACTTCCCTGGAGAATATGCTGGAACAAAAAGCATTTTGGCCCCATGAGAGTGACCAAAGAAACACTGGGAAACCGTCAGCTTTCATTTGGATGACCAGGTATTCCCACTTAGAAATTAACTATAATAGACTGGAAATACAGCTTAGTAGGGATGAGGACCCTGGTTCCATTTTTAATACCATAGAAAATGAAGAGTCATGACTAATTTTTTTGGTGTGATAATAACCATGAACTGATTATTATTGAGGCTCAATGATTAATACATGGGGATCATCATAATCATCATTTCTCTTTTGTGTTTGGAATTTTCCATAATAAAAAGAAAAAAATCAAGGAGAAAGCATAGGCCATTCATAACTTTAGCCCAGCCATAGATTTCTAAGGAAAGAAGGAAAGAAGGAAGCGAGGAGAGGCAGAGCCAACTGCAAGCATGCATCATTGAGAAAAACTCTGCTTTTCCCAACAAATGAGAGGATGGCTATGCAATGAGGGTACATCAACAAGGCAAAAATGCTATCTATGTAGCTTTTAAAAATGATAAATACTTTGGCCTAGTTGCTAAGTGGAAATCAGCAATGGAATGCTAAGCAGAAAGGCAGCAGCATGAAATATTATGTGCATACTAATAACAAGGTAAAAATGCATGCTTCCATAATGGAAAGGCTCACCAGAGACTGCAGAGCCACAGCCTCCCGTTAACACTCGGCTCAGGGGCCTCCTGTTAGTGAGGGAGGCCACCCCCACATGTGCACTTACTGAATTAATTGTGCCCCTCTGGGACCCCTGTGATGGGCTTGCTTACTCTCTATGGCTTAAATAATGTCTTCCCATAGACCTGCCTTCCCTGATAGACAGTGAATTCTACCTGCACACAGCAGGTAATCAGTGATGTCTGACCAAAAGAGTAGAACATAAATAGCTACTGTCCAAAACGTCTCAGGGAATTCTTCCTTCAGAGCTCCTCACACCCACAGGGACCATTCAGGAAAAGCATTCCTTGGTGGTAATCAGAGAACAATGCTTGCAGTTCTGATTCACAAAGTGCTGCCTGCACTGTGGGCTTGGGAAGCCAGGAAGGCAACACAAAGCCAGGCAGACTTCCTGTCCAGACCCTAGCTGGGCCAATGGAGAAAAATCTCATTTGTTTTGCAAGCAATTAAGTCTCACTGCTATGGCTCCTAATACTTGCTCCCCAAGTACAGCTGGAGAACAGGCCTTTCCTCAGCTGACATAGTGGTGAAAAGTAAGGGCAGGAGGGCAGCCAGGACCATGGCCACTCTTAGCTCCGTGCAGGAAGGGTGTTAGATCACGCTGGAGCTCAAGGGGCTCCTATGAGCAACAGCAAGGACAGTCCAGGGCCTTCTAGTGGTGCATCGCCTGCTCTTAGCTATCCAAATGTCCCCCCATCCCTTCTGTTTACAGGTGCTGTGAGCAACAGGCTTGGGGAGAGGGATGATAGATATTTTAGAATGCCAGAGAGAAATTCAGATAGTCATTGTTCAGAGCAGTAGTGTGTGGGGCAGTGGACTGTGCCACCAGTCAGAAAACCTGGTAAGGTCAAGAGGATTCAGGAACCCCAGCAATTCTCCTAATTGAGAACAGTAGGCGTAGTTAAATCTACTCCTGACCAGGTTACTGTCCTGCATTGAGAGGACTGTGACAATCAGCCACGTAGAACAACACCTGAAGCCCTTCCACATGCAGATGAGGCATCCCTAACATCTCAGACCAAGCCAATAGAAAGCATCTGCCTCTAGATCCCACCCCACCTCAAAATGTTTATAAGGCCCTATCCACAAGGAATAAGGAGCACGTGTTATTTCACCAAAGACTGTCTGAGAGTGCCTGTCTTATAGAGCTGTAACACTCCAGAGAAGATGATTCTCTCCTGAAGCGTTCATCTGGATCTTGACCTGGCCCAACCAGATAAGTGCTCAGGCCTACTGAGCCTACAGCAGATACTTCCTGCTCTGGGGCCCGACCTTTGCCCCTGGCCACCCTGGTCTGCCATCAACTCCACAGTGGCAGTAGTGGAAGAGGCCGTCAGTCTGCCTTGCTTTGGCTTCCCCTCAGAGAGCTGCAACTCTCTGGTCACTCTGGCCAGACCAGAGCTCCTGGGATGACCACGGACAGTGCCCGGTACATAGACCAGCAATTTGTTTAATTCTTCTTAAATAAGATGTTTGAGAATCTGGAAGACTTTTCCAGAAAAGCTCTCACACACAATTCTGCACATCTTCTCAACAGGTTCTTCACCCAGACCAAACCACACTAGCTACTAACACGAATGTTAAAAATAATATGGATGCCCACAAACAGCAGGACAGTGGCCAGGCATAAGGTAGAGTTTTTACCTTGGTGTGCAGCAGCTCTCTAGGAAAAGCTCAGTTCTGTGCATTTGTGAAGACCCCCAGCACAGACAGCTGCCCAGACTCCATGCCTGTATGCTGGGAAGGCAGGAGGGTGGGTCTCACTTGGATGCTCTTATCTGAGCCCATGCTGCTCTTCTCCAGGCCCTAACAGACAAGGATGTTAAATGCTACAGGAAGTCATTCTGCTGAGCTACCTTCAGTGTACCAGACCTGTGAATACACACAAGCTTTATTTAGCTTGTTTTCTGAACAACTCCCACCCCAGATTGGTTGAGAACCACCAAATCAAAGATTGGCAAGAGTGATCAAAAGGGGAGTCCAGGCATATATAGTAACACAACTTCAAATTTGGCAGGGGGAAGAAAACCACAGGAGCACCCCTCCTGCCAACATATACCCACCACACCCTTCTGACAATACTCAAAGGCTCATGGGCGGTCTGGATCAATTGATTCTGTCACGTGTCCAAGATAAAACACTCTTCTCAATATTCTCTTGCAAGGAACTCCTCAGTGTGCTAGGAAAATGCTCTGAGGCAAGTGTTGCTCTCACTGCCCTGGCCCCACCCTTCCTGCCTCTCTGTGATGGTGCATGGATGTATCTTACTGTTAAAAAAGGGGGGGACTTAAGGTTGTTTTTTAATAATCATTTACTTCCATTGAAAATAAAGATGACTGTAAGCCTGGAATTACAGTTATTCTGTTTTGCTTTGTTTTCGAGACAGAGTTTCACTATGTAGCCTTGGCTGACCTGGAACTTACTACATAGACCAGGCTGGCCTCAAATGCATACCGATCTACCTGAACCTAATATGTACTGTGCTGTTCATTTATTAATCCATGATATAAGAATGACTATAAGCCAGGTGTCGTGGCACACACCTTTAACCCCTACACTGGGAAGGCAGATGCAGGGGAAAGTTCAAGGCCAGTTTGGTCTACAAAGTGAGTTCCAGGACAGCCAGGACTGCACAGAGAAACCAAATTTTAATTAATTAATTAATTAATTAATTAAAAAAATCTATCCGTCCTCAATGGCCAATCTGGTCTAATGTGAGTACTGTGAGTACTAATTACTCACAGGAGATTTACTGGCTCTATGACTTCTACACTTGGAAGACCATAATTGCCCTATTTACCTTACCTGGGTAAGACTTATAATCATTTCTAATCCGAGAAAACCTATAGAGAAAATGAAATTTCAATACATTTTTGTTTCAAAAGTAGAAAAGGAAACCAAGAACTTATGAGAATAGGCAGCATTCATCCCCACGTCCGCCACAGCAGTGATGCGGTCCTTGTTCACCTCCTGGGTGAGACACAGCAGTGATGCGGTCCTTGGACAGTGCTATCAGCCTACTGTACAGAGACAGGACCTTCCATTTTAGAGGATCCATCCCTTCAGAAATTGTTTGGCTATGCTGAGCAGAAAGCCAGGTTTCCTTGGGTGAGGAAGTATATATTTTGGAACAAGTTGGGCCCAGTGCCAAACCTCACTTAAAATGACTGGGATACTGGGCACAAGGAGTGTACCTCAGTAGTAGCATGCATGCCTAGCATGCCCAAGACTCTGGGTTTCATCCATAGCCCTTCACTCCAAACATACACACGCTATGTGTGTAGTGGCATGGATATAGACACGGAGCTTTTATTACCACGATTCAATATCTCATCTGTAAAATGGGCTCATACTATTAACAAGGATGAAAATGATTCTCGCATTTCCTTGTATACCAGAATTGCCTGTAGTTTGTTAAAAATGTAGATATGTGCATCCTGAGCCCAAAGATTCCATTTCAGTGCATCTGATGTGGGGCATAGAAATCTGTGGGGATTTAAATTATTTTTCATTTTTAATTACACAATATGTAAATATATTTCTCCCTTGTAAAATATTAAACATTACCTTATCAGTTATGATTGCATTCAGCTGCAAGCAATTAAAAACCAACATTTGCTTTAGCAGATGGGGATTTATTTTTCTGGTGGAACAAGAAGAAATCTTGAAGCAGGTAGCATGAAGGTACAGTGACTTGAGAACTATGTGACTGTTGTCATCTACCTGAGGTTACAAGATAGTAGCTGCTACCTGAAAGCCCATGAAACAGGTAGGGAGAGGGGACAAAGGCCGGGGGATGTCCGTTTATGAAGGAGTGCTCCCCTAGGAGCCTTCAACTCACAGGCCAGAGCTTACAGGTGGCCACTCCTAGCTACAAGGGAGCTCAGAGAAGGGAGTATCTTAACTAGGCAAAGCCACTCCAAACAAAATCAGAGTTCTTTCAGTGTACTGGTTAGGGCTTGACACACACTTTGACTCCTGGGTCAAAGGAGCCTTAACTGAGGAGTTGCCTTCATCATGATTGACCTGTGGGCATTCTGTGGGACACGTCTCTGGGACATTTTCTTGATTGCTAATTAATATGAGAGGGCCCACCCCACTAGGGCAGTGCTATCCCTGGGCAGACAGGCCTGGGTTACACATAAAAAGAATAGCTGAGCAAGTCAGAGGAAGTAAGCTAGTAAGTAGCCTTCCTCTGTGGTCTCTTCAATAGAAAGAAAACTAGGGCGGTATAGAATAAATGAGGAACAGTAACTGGGTACCTGCTGAGCAGTTCCACCTCGATTACAGAGAAAGGCTACAATCTCTATGGTGCACCCTTTCCATCATCCTGGCTTCATGCACATTTTAAAGAAACTCCTCAGGAGATTCTGATACCCCCTTAAGCAGCTTTTTGAGAATTACTGCCAAACTTACACAGAGGTTTCTATATGGCCTGAGAGTTCAGCTTAGTGTAGCTGCAATTCAATGTAACTCATGAATACTTACTCTCATCTTCTTTCCTTTCTCTAGAAAACCTAACCTGTTGTTACAGCCACGCCTCACATAGGGCTGCAGATGGGAGACAACAATGAGATATGGAAAATTATCAGCTCATTTTAAAAATCAAAACCCATCCTTCAAACAACGATGACCCAGGACTTAAGGAATGTGACCTGGGCCGAAGCACGGCTAAAGCATGAGGCTCATGGCATCACTCACAGGTGACCCCCTGCCTAGATTGGTCATTCTAGACAGGATGCGCTGATGGTTACTGAGTCAGGGATAGGGGAGTAGTGGAGCCAGAGCAGGCAAGTGTGCATGAAAATGAAAAACAGTTCACAGAGTTTAACATATGAAAAGTATTCCTGTGCAGAGGAAAAGCCTGGAAGGCAACCCCCACAACTGCTAAAATTTTAGTGGTATGCACAACGTATGCCTGATTCTGCTTTGTTTTTTACTTAAGAAAAAAAGATTAATTTATTTTATTTTTATGTGTATGTATATATACCTGCTGTATATATGTGTACCATGTGCATGCCTGGTGCCCATGGAGGCCAGAAAAAGAGTATTGGATCCCCTGGAACTAGGGTTACAGATGGCTGTGAGATGCCATGTGAGTGCTGGGAACAGAACACAGGCCTCTGGAAGCACTCTTAACTCTGAACCATCTCTCCAGCCAACTGTTTTGGTTTTGATTTGTGGGGAAGGGCAATCTTTCTTTCTTTCTTTCTTTCTTTCTTTCTTTCTTTCTTTCTTTCTTTCTTTCGGTTTTTCGAGACAGGGTTTCTCTGTGTAGCCCTGGCTGTCCTGGAACTCACCCTGTAGACCAGGCTGGCCTTGAACTCAGAAATCCGCCTGTCTCTACCTCCCAAGTGCTGGGATTAAAGGTGTGTGCCACCACTGCCCGGCAAGGAAGGGCAATTTCTAACAAAAAGACTATTTCTTTGATTGGCACACAAGCATCTTACATCTGTAAGCTTAGCTATTTAGGGATCTGAGGTAGGAAGATTATTTGAGCAAGGATCTAGAGACCAACTAGGAAAGGTAATAAAACTTCATCTCAAAAGAGAAAAAACTTTCTTTTTAAGATATATCCATAATTTTTAAAATTTATTTTATTATTTTATGTATATAGATTTTTTTCCTACAAAATATTGTATAGCATATGCATGTAGTACCCATGGAGGCCAGAAGAGGGCATTGAATCCCCTGAAACTGGAGTTACAGATAGTTGTGAGCTGCTCTGTTGATTCTGGGAATCAGACCCAAGACCTCTGGGAGCCATCTCTCCAGCCCCCATATTTATATCTATATCTATACCTATATCTATATATAATTTTTTAAAAAAATTACCAATGCTATCTCGTCATCAAGAGTAACAGAATAGTTTTCAGAAGGCCTTTGGTCGGTCAATTCATCCAACTCTATGCCATAGCTCACATCTGGCCTTTGTGTAAAATTATATAGCAAAAAAGGGCTGCAGCCAAAGCAAGTGCATGATTATGTATGTAGGACACCACGGCACGGCTGCTGACCAGGATGGCAATGTTTTGACATCTGAAACAATGGTGATTTAACAAGGAGAAACAATCCAGAATAAAACACAGGCTCAAGGTCCCTGTGGTTTGCTGATGGACATGCTGTAAAGGCCAGTGGATTTATTACTCAGCTGCTGTATTGCACTCAGCTGCCAAACTACCCTGCACACAGCAATTAGGGTGGAACTCAGGACACTCTATGCACTACATACAAAGCCTCTGAGAGAAACCAAAATGCACAAAACCCTGCAGCATGGCAAGCAGCCAACTTAAGAAAAGTTTTCTAGGGGCAGGCAGGATGGCTGCCTGGTGCCTGTTAGGAGCATTGGCTGCTCTTGCAGAGGGCTGGGATTCAATTCCCAGTGTCAACAAGGTAGCTAACAACCATATGTTATAGAGGTTCCAGTGCCCTCTTCTGGCCTGTGTGGGCACTGCACGCATGTGCACAGACAAATATGCAGGCAAACACCTATATTCATAAAATAAAAAGAAGTAAATCTCAACATTAAGAAGAGGTTTCCAATTAGTATCTGAAATTATCTCAGGAAGCCATGGAGGCTTTCTGACTAGCAAACTCCTAATTATATTGATCCACAGCGGATGCTGTTACCTGTGGAGTGGCAGCAGAGCAGGGGGTCCGGTGTGGGAGGGTAGCCAAATGCTTGTAACCTACACACAACTACAGCCTTAACTGACCTCCATCTGTAACAAAACTGCCCCTTGTCAGTAAGGCTCCCCCAAGTTAACTGAGTTTGACACACCCTGAATGACACATTCCAAACCTGAGTGACAGAAAAGAGACCTTCTCTATGTTCCCCTCTTACAAGCTCTTTCCAGTTAGCAACAAGCTAGTTGAGCTGTGCTTTTCAAGGCCTTAGTCATGGTGTGTTAGGAGGGAGCTTAAAGGGCCAGAGAGGGCAGAGGCTGATGTGCCCGGGAGCCTCAGGACCAGTCACCTGCTCCTCCTGTAGCTATGAGCTCTGACATGAAACTGATATATACATAAGACACCACCATTTCTACAGCCTGGGATGATAAAGTTCTTCTGTTTGAGAAGCATTTAGGTCATAAGAGGCAAGGCCCACACAAACAATATGGCAAATCGACATGAGACTTCCCAACCTCAGCAGAAATTCAAGAAATAGAAATGTAAGTGAAGCATACTTTTTCCTAACAATGAGACAAGTCAGAAGAACTGGATTCACTGCTAGTGCAGCCTGTCTGTGCAACAGTCCTAACCGGTCTCTCAGGAGGGAAGTCATCTTTCCCGTCATGCCCAATCCACCTTCTTTACTGCTGAAGTGACCTTTCCAGAACACAAATCTGGTCACATCACTGGCCTGCACAGAGCCTCTCTGATTGCCCCTGCTATTAGTGTGAGCCTGCTCCATCCGCAGGTGCTGTGTGTTCTGAATGCAGATCTACAACAGTCCTCACCTGCTTCCAGCCTGGCTAACATTTAACATCTTTGGGATGTGTCCACATACTTTCTGGACAGTCTTTCCCAGCTTTCTCTACATACTACTGTCCCACTCCAGCCTAGGGCAGACTAGGCTGAGTGCCAGTGAAGGCTGAGCAAATATTAAAGCAACTTGATCCCTGCACCCCTCCAGAAAGCAAAACCTTACCAGTTAGTATACTGTATACAGAGGCCAGGCTGCCACTTGGGAACCTGAGACAGGAAGGTTGCAAGTTCAAGGGCTGCCTAAGTGACATGTCGACTTCCTGTTTTCAGAAAGGCAGCATCCTGTTTCCAAAGTTAAATAATCAAGTTTTAATAAAACTGGTTCTCTTTAGCTGAGAGTGGTGTGTACACTTGTGATCCCAGTACTAAGGAGGCTGAGGCCAGCCTGAGTTATATAAGTAAACAGTAAGAATATAAACAAATGCTATCTCTCTCAACCTGGTAATTCCATTTGAAAGAATTTATTGTAAGTAAATAATCTAAAACTTAGAAAATGTTTAGGACCTGAGATGCTGATTACTGCATCAGTTGTCATAGCAACGTGGGAAAAAAAGAAACAAAACAATCCAGATGTCTAATGTCAAGGCAACAGTAATGACCACACATTATAAAGTCATGTTAAATGATATTTAGGACAAGGAATATTATTTCAACAAGGTGCTTGCCTAGCACATGTGAAGTTCTGTGTTCTATCCCAAGAGAGGCAAAAAAGAGAAAGCAAGATAGTATTTATATGCTGCCTTCTCGTTAGAAAATGCTCGCTACATGTTAAATGGGGAAATAAATAGGGAATGCACCCATCTCCAGCATCATCTCCATAACTAAAATTGCAGGAACAATACAAGAAGGAAATGCACAGGCCAAGGTTGTTACAGGAATGGCTACAGGAATAGAGGAATGGTATTTTCTCTACTTCTCTATACTTCTTTATGCTTTCAAGTTTTGAGGTTCAAGAACCCAGAGTCAGGGGAGAAGACTGTACCAGCTAGAACTTGGGGAAGGCTGGGGCAAAACAGTGTCTTCTGCTCATGACATGGCAGCTGCACTCACAAACTCACAGTAGTTACAGTTGCTTGCATAAGACCTGCACAACGTTTCACCATGGGGATGCTCTTGACAAGACCCACCCCTGGCTAAAAAGCTATTCACAGAGAATGGCAGTGAGAGGGTGTGGCCCCTCGGTGTTCCAGTGCATGGCCGCATACCTATGATTATATGGGCAAACTAGACTCAGTAGGTTATGAAAAAAATAGCAGGAAGTTGGGAAGGAGGTTGTTGGGGCTGTAGTGGATCTCAGAGGAGTTAGGGGCGACATAGGGGTAAATGTGATCAAAATATAGGAATGTATGACATTCCCAAAGAGAGCATATATATTCAAAACATATATTCTCTCTCTCTCTCTCTCTCTCTCTCTCTCTCCATATATATATGAATTTCCCAAAGAATAATATATATATATTCAAACATATATATTCAAAACATTTATTTTCTCTCTCATATATATACATATATATATATGTGCGTGTGTGTGTGTGTGTGTGTGTATGAATGAAAGAGAGAGAGAGAGAGAGCACCTAGGTCCATAGGGTTTGATAACCAGCACAATTACACACACACACACACACACACACACACACACACACACACACACACGCGCGCACAAAAAGTAGCGCACATCTTTAGTCCTAGTACTTGTGATTTGAGGCAGACCAGACTGTCAAAATAGGCTGTCAGGGCTACATAGTAAAACCTTTTTTCAAAAAAAGAGAGTCCACCCAGGTAGTGATGGCACATACCTTTAATCCCAACAGTGGGGCGGCAGAGGCAGGCAGATCTCTGAGTTTGAGCCAGCCTGGTCTACAGAGTGAGTTCCAGGACAGCCAAAAGCTACACAGGGAAACCCTGTCTCAAAAAATATAAATAAATAAATGGGAGTCAGGTGGAGGTCTCGACTTCTCAATTCTTGCATCTTGTCGAAAGCCGCCCCCTGCTGTGAGGAGTCGGAACTGCCCTGACCTATGTTGATGTCCTGGTCAGCTCCCTGTCCTACATCATTTGTAACAAAAGCCAAGGGGCAAAAAGGAAGGCAGAGACTATTTGTCCCTGGAGCTTTAAAGAATAAGAAAGAGAGCTGCTTGCAGAGTAATGGGCTGCCCCAACGCAGGTCATTCAACATGACCTCTCATCTCAGAGCAAATGCATTTCCCTGTACCAACCACTCTACTATAATTCCATGCTAGAGCAGTTTTACTTTTATCTTTGGTAAGAGATGGAATATCCACCCTGATGAATATACTGCTGCATTCAGTGCTTCATATCTGATCACCCTGTGCTCAGATCAGGAGGATCCAGCAAGTGTGGATGGGTGCAAGTACGCCCGGTCATATGAAGCAAAGGCTCTTTCCTGCTTGCCTGTGTCATTACAGGGGAGAGTCTTTCCTGGTGATTAAGAACTCTATGTCTTAAGGCTCCGAACTACCCGCTGACATTAGCAGCCTTAACAGCTTTCTAAGGCTGACAGACTGCCCAGCACTGACACACAGCCCATATGTTACAGCCTCTTCCTGCGGACTGTAGGAATGAGAAAGCGCCAGGATAAATGGCACTAAATAATGCAGTGTTCCCATGCAGGGACCTAACAAAGGACATTAGAGAGAGCTATGTGCTGAGGGGCGTGTAGAAAGGTTGCAGAGCTCCTGCAATGGCCTCCTGCATATCACACCAGCCCACCTGAATTTGACACTGCTTAATAGATAACTGCTCTCCCTTTCTGCCACGTTCAGAAATGTCTCTGCTGCTGACTTCACACAAAGGCAGTGAGTGCCACATGGTTGGCTAGGCTTCACTACACTGCAGGTCGGCTCTGGGAGGCTTGCTTCAGCTACACTGTCAAGAGCACTCCCCTCTGCTGTCCTTCATGCTCACAGTACAAAGGAAAGAGCACCAACCGCTGGCAGAGTGAAATGAGGAGACAGGCTTCAGATAAAATTACGAAAGGCCCCTCTCTTGAGAAGAGAGCAGTAGGGGGTGTGCTGTGGGCAGTGAACAGCTCTCATCCCTGGAATACACAAAGCTGGGCTGGAAGCCACCTGGCAGAATGCCCTAGAAGAGATGATGCTGCCCTTGGCAACCCATAGCGCTTCTACCTCTGAGACACTGGGGGCTTTGATTTCACTGGAGCTGCCTGAAGCTGCATTCCTCATTGGACTGACAACAATCCTGTCCCTGACTAGCATGCTCTATGCAATAAATGAGTAACAGGAGAGGCAACAAAGAAGGCTAAGACAGGCATTCAAATGTGTCAGTGTGCTCCAGAAGAGACCATGAGACTCAAGACACTGCAGACCTCTCCAGACTCCCCTTTCCTGCCCGCACATAAACACACAGGGACGAATTTCAGTAGTCATAAGGCAACACCAACAGATCCTGACTGTGTTCTTTTTAAACGATCTTTATTTTTCTTATGTCTATTAAATGTGTCTGTGTGTATAGGCAACACATGTGTCTGTAGAGCCAGAAGTAATGGCTAAGCTATCTCTCTAGCCTCCTTGACTAAATTCTTTAAATTCCCACATGTCTCACTTCTTACTTTATGTAGTCTTTACAGCAAGACTAAAGTAGAATTACTGTCACTTTTCTCACACAGGAAGATGAGACTCAGAGAAATGATGTGACTACTCTGAACACACACACACACACACACACACACACACACACACACACACACACACACACACACACACACCCTTATCTGCCTGGCTTCCTGGCCAGAGCCCTTCATTTATGAGCTATAACACAGCTGCTCAGTAACAGGATGAAAACAGTCACATTAAGGTCTTGGTATGCAGCTTCCATCTGAGCTAGCCCTTTCCCAGGACTTGCAGAGTGAGACAACCTTCTCTGGTCTGAAGGTCCCTCCCTCTCTAGCAGTGCTCACTTTGGTGCTGAGACTAATTCCAGACAAAAAGCTGGCAGTTTGCTTAGACAGCTAGAGAGAATTCTCAAGCTCAAGGCCTCGCCTCATCACCTCCCAACACCATGGTAGCTACACGATGCACCCAGGCTGCCTGAGTTTCCTGTGGGAGAGAAGGTTCAGCAGTTAAGAGCACATAACTGCTCTCACTGATGGCTGGGGTTTAATTCCCAGCATCTACCTGGTGGTTCACACTCCAGTTCCAGGGGATCTGACACCCACTTCTGATCCCTGCGGACACCAAGTACACATGTAGGCATACATATGCATTCAGGGAAAATACTCACACACATAAAAATAAACAAGACACATTTTAAACCAAGGAATTTCATTTGAGGCAGTTATTACTTAGATGAGGTAAGTTTATATGTATTATACAAAGTAACTGACACACAATAAATGCTTTCAACAAATAGCTTTATGACCCCACTCAAGTAAATATTAGACCCATTTTATAAATGAGAAAACAAGATCAGGAAAAAGAGGTAACTTCTCCAAAAATCCAAACTCCTAGTTAGAGGCAAAGCTTGGATTTCAGACCAGTCCCCATACCCAGAGAGGAAAGAACGCTATGATTACCCAACAGGGAGGAGGGATTCATGAAGAAAAATGAGCCATGACTCAGAATAAGGAGAAGGAATAAGGTAAGGCTGAAAGACCTCCAGGAAAAGGCACTCAAGACGCTGAGAAATGCCATTCTTGTGAAGTTCAAGGCAGCTTCTCCTAATTACAGACTGGCCTCCATGGCTGTCATTGGAGTAACCTCACTAATTCAAATAAATAGCCAGAGGGTTTCAGAGGGAACAATTTTAACAGTATTCCATAATGATTTTGGATTACAGCCCAAGGAATTAGTTAGTTAAGTATGGGGTCATCTCAGATTGTTTGCTTGGCTGGATCCCAAGAAAGCCAGGCTGTCATCTTGCAGTGAGGTACTGGTTTTGTGCTTCTACCCAAAAGGGAGGCTCTGCCATGGAACTTTTAAGTACACTTGTGAGAGCTGCACCATTGGGATTCACAGTCTTTGACTTAAGTCTGTTTCCCTGCCTTATTTGGGGAAAGTGGTAGCATTGACTGGTAGCTGTCCAGCATGACATCAAAGGCAGCCCACATCCACAGAGGAGGCCATCTCTGCAATAAACAGTCAGATAAAAGCCATTTCAGAAGCAAGCCTACTGTGCCTGGGTGCCTTGGGGAGAGTCTCCCAGCCCCACTCCTACTTGGCTATTCTGTTCTTTACATGATGGTCAGGGTGCCACTGAAGAGCAAGTTCCAGAAGCTCCTGTAAGGCACAGGACGAGAACTGGCTACAACTCTCCTAACTGCTTATCAGCATCCCTGTTTATATAACTAGGAACCTCACAGCTCTGTGAGAATGAAGCACACAGGAAAAGGCCACAGAACAGTCCACAGTAAACCAGACCTTCCAGGATGGGGCATCTAAGGCAGCAGGTTATAGCCATAGCTAGTTCTTGCACCTCCCTATGGGTCCCTAAGCTGCCCACTACAAGAGGCAGTGCAGCAGAATGAGCAATCCGGCACACCAGGTGGGACCTGGGCCTCTGTGGAATCATCTTCATGTTTTCCATCCCTAGCAGTTTTATAATGTGAGTGGAAAATCACTGGCAATCCCTCACAACCTAGACTGACAAGAAAGCAGAATTCCATTAGTTCTGCCCTCTTTCCTTAAAAACAGTACAGAAAAACTGATGTAAAGTGTTTGCATTTGGCTTTTCTTCCACATTCTGCTCTCTTCTCTCCATTTCAGGTGCTAATGAGACCGACAAGCTCCTAAACTGAAAGACAGGATGAAGGAAGGAGACGAGGAGGGAGGAGTCTTAAGGAAAGTTTGTCCCTGGAATCCCAAGCTTGTAACAAATCAGCACAAACTTAAAACAGCAGATCTAGGCAAGGGCCAGACCATCCTGTTTGCCTAACCCAAGATCAGCATGTTCTTTCTCACACGCCTAAGCAACAAGGCTCAATAAATAACAGCAGTATAAAGGCCTGGGACCTTCGGGTCAGTCAGACCTAGGCTTAAACGCCTGGCTTTGCAATTTATTAGCCCCAAGACCTCAGGTGTGTTCGTTCACCTTGGCTTTATGTCATTTCACATATAAATTATGGGTAGCAACAGCCATGTAGGGCTGCTAAGAGACTCAGAAATGACACACAGGCATTCAGAGCTTATCCTGTGCCAATGTATATACACTGTTCACTGAAATCTTACCATAATGCTGTGATGGAGGGGTTATGTGCCCAGGTTTACAGACTAGGTACCATGTTCCAAGAGACTGAGTATTGGTAGTATTGCTAAATGTCAGGGTTAAAAACAGGACTTAACCTCATCTGCTCTGAATGTTTGGTTTGGAGACTGGATATGAGCCTGGAGCCTTACAAATGTTAAGCACACTCTCTACCACTGAGGCACACCCACTGAGGCAACAAGCTGGCCATCAGAATCCCGCAGGTGGGGCCACCTCCACTCGGCCTGGGATGTGCTAGTTACTAGCCTTGTTGATGTAGCAAGATACCTGACCACAGCAACTTAGGAAAAGAAAGGTTTCTTTTAACTCACAACTTAAATGTACTCCATCATTTGGTTAGGTGGAAAGCAAAACTCCCCTGTGGCATCAGAAGTGTGAGGTGATGGTTGGTAACTTACCCTTCAAGTCCTTCCTCCATCCTCAGTCTGAGAACCCAGCCCACAGGATGGTGCTGCCAATATTCAGGGAGTGCCCTCTCCCTCAATTAAATCTCTGAGAATGCAATCAAAGCCAAGCCCAGAGGTGTCTCCTGGGCAATTCCAAATCTAATCAAGTTGACAGTTAAGATAACCATCACAGGTGAGAACCTGGGGCTCTGAGAGAAAGACCTCAGATGAAAAGCCTATACTTGTAAGTATGGGTAAGCATTTGTGGGTAAAACTGCATGGCACCTGAAATTTGCTTCAAAATAATGTAGGTGGGAGGGAGGATGAGTGTAGACCAGCTGGATCGGATGCATGGTCACACCATATCCTGTTTTCCCTGCTCATGCTGATACCTCAGACTTCCCATAACAAGAACATAAAAAGCAGAAACAATCGAACAAAAAAATTCATCTTAAGAAAAACTTTTCTTATTCTTAGGAATCTCAAACTGGGTGAGTTCTGACCCAAACCTCAAGTCCCCTCTGAGCCACTTTAAGAGTCACTTAAGTCACTTTAAGGTGCTCATCCTTCTTTCTTGCCTTACTGAATGGTCAATCCAGTGTGGCTATGCTGAGCAGGGAGTTGAGAGCACTACGCAGTCTCCACTGAGAGCCAAGCAGTGGCAGAGCAGCTGGATAAGTAGGATGCAGAGGGGAGCTGAGCCCTGCTGCCTAGAAAGGTAACAGGACTCGGGAGTGGGGAGGACATGGGGAATCTATGAAGACTATAGGGCTGAGAAGAAATGGGGAATGTGCAGACAGGCAGGCTGAGCTGCCTCCAGGCCTCCCACTATCCACTGCCAAAATGAGAGGTGATGTCAGTTCTCTTTCCTCTTAGACTACCTTCTTTATTGCCCCTGAATGCTCACTCTTAAATAGAAACTCTGGGCTGGGGAACTGGAGAGCACTTTCTTGAGGTCCTAAGGACTTAAAAAAAGAAAGGGGAGGAGGGGGTGGGAGAGGGGCTGTGTAAGAGTGGCTACAAGGAGGTGGGATGTGAACAGGGTGTAAAGTGAATAAATAAATCAACTTATTTGGGAGGGAGGAAGAGAGAAAGAAAGAAAAGGAAGAAGAAATGGTTAAAAAACAAAAACAAAAGCCTTCCCAGAGAGGCCAGTTAAGAGCAGTTAAGAGCCTGGCTACTATTGAAAGAACCTGGGTTTGGTTTCCAGCATGGTCCCAGAGGATCTGATGCCCTCTATTGGCCCTCTGTGGACATGAGGCCCACATGTGGTGCACAGACATACATGCAAGCAAAACATTCATACACATATATAAAAAAAATTTAAAACCTTCCAGAGCAGTTGGACATAGTAGCTTAGTCCTTAAGCCTAGTACTTGAGAGTCACAGACTCTCTCAGTTCTCGGCCAGCCAGGTTTACATAGTGAATTCCAGGACAACCAGAGCTAACAGTGACACCTGCCTCAAAACACAAAAACAAATAACAAAAACCAAAAAACTTCCAGTTAAGTTCCCACTTAACTCCAAATACATCTTACTCTCCTGATCTTCAGAATGACTGTTTCTAACCAGCCTCACTTCTACACAAATAATCCCACACATAGGCCTTATGAGCTTTTTTAATATACTCTCTTACGCCGGGCAGTGGTGGTGCACGCCTTTAATCCCAGCACTTGGGAGGCAGAGGCAGGCGGATTTCTGAGTTCAAGGCCAGCCTGGTCTACAGAGTGAGTTCCAGGACAGCCAGGGCTACACGGAGAACCCCTGTCTCGAAAAAAAAAAAAAAAATATATATATATATATATATACATACACTCTCTTACACACATGCAAACACAAACGCGCGCGCGCACACACTCTCTCTCTCTCTCTCTCTCACACATACACACTCACACACTCACACTCAAGGCTCCCGGTAGACTCCTTCAGGGGACTAGCTCAGATCACCCCTTTGTGTAGGCATTCTCCCTCTGTCTGGCTCAGTGCATGCCTGTTCACAGAGCCCTCCACACTGCACTTGTGGGTCTGTCTCCTGATGAGAAAGCAGGTGCTCCAGAGCAGAGTTGTAGCAGACAAGGTGACTAACACCAGGTGGCTTTATCACTATTGAAGACATTAATAATGAGACCCCCTGGGCAGGCAAAAACCAGTCTGTGCCCATCATCATGGTGTCCAGAAGCAGTTGCTTGGAAAGCTGCCAAGGAACTGGACAGGTGAGTGTGCAGAGCTGAGCAGAGGGCTCCTTCTTGACCTTGGCTAAGGCAGTCTTGCTATGGTGTCCTTCAGGTGTCTATAAAGTCTACTGCTACAGTCTGATTTAGTGCTGGAAAGTGTTCTAACAAGTGGAGAATGACACCCACGGCTTGCTGCTCTCCGCATCTCTATGGCTTCAAACTTAAAGAATATTTATGATCCCCGGGATCTGAAATTTGGTGTCTGAGAAGCAAAGAAAGGTCAGAAGATAAATGAACGTGGACCATCTGCTCTTGGGTGGGAAACAAGTCCCCTGTTATTCAGAGATATTCTCCCCAGTGCACAAAGCACCTGCTCTCTCTGAAATCTCCATGCCAACACAGCAATTTTTATTTAAGTTGAAAAAAGCCTACATCTACAAGGAGGGTAAGAAGCTAAATACAAGCATGCCGACTCACAGGGAGCTTAGGGAGACTCGGAATCAGGAAGCTGACAAGCAGCCCACAGTCCTTGGAGGGAGGGGCAGCTTGTACTCTCCACATTAAATTCCTAGCAACATGGCTTAATGGAAGAGAACAAACACTCCTGAAGCCGTCTGCATGGCCATGGACGAGGAAAACTCACAGCCCAGCATCAGAGGAGCACCTACACTTCATAGGCCTGCCGCTCATCCAATCCCCAACACTGCGCTCTGACATTCACATTCACATTCCAGCAGATGCTGCCTGCCACCACCACACCAACCCTTCATCCCTGGGGGCCAATGAGAATGCAAGATTTCCCATTAATCAGGGCCATGGACACCGAAATAGCTCATCTGACCTTTGCAAATACCAAAGGGTGGACTGAAAGCACAAACTGGCAAAGGTAACATGAAAGTCTTCAGCTTTCCTTTCTGAGATGACTTTATGTGGTCATTAGCCAGGAAACAGATTGCTATAAGGCTCTGCGAGGTTAAAAATGAGATAGAAACAGGCACGTTGGAAGTGAGGTAAGCACGAACAACCTTAATGAATTATTTAATGCACATTAAAAATATATAGGGCTCGGAAATCTCCTGGCATTGGGCTGAAAACAAGTTACACATGGAACCAGCAATTCTCTAAATGAACACTCACATGGATTTCAAGGCATCTGTGGACTCCATCAGTAACAAAGAGCTGTATGACTGCAGAGCACAGATCAGCCACTGACAGACAAGATTCTCTTAGAGGAGTCCGGTACACGGGGCCGACCTGATTATGAGCAACACTTACGTATTCGTGTCCTGTGGATGGCCTGTGCACTTTAGTCATTTCTTCTAGTCAAGCAATGTTAAGAGCAAAGGTGACCTCTTGGTATTTCAAAGATATTGCTTTGCATACAAAACTGTATCCTAAGTAATCTTAGTGAAATGTAGAGCTCTGGTTTTTCCCATCACAATAATTACTGAAAATTTGAGAAACACAAAAAAGATCTTGAGCTTGAGGATATCCTGGGCTACATGGAGTACTAGGCCAGCCTGGATTATGTAGTAAGACACTATCTCAACATTCTAAAAATGAAAACAAGTGAGGAAAGGAAACCTGATGAACAAAGTCCAAAAGAAGTTACACAGGCTCACCATCCCACAGTTAATCTTCATACTGCTTTGTTGAGATAGAATGCACACACTATAAAATTCACCCTCGTGAAGTGCACAAGTCCAAGAGATTTAGTGTATTTATATATGCACAAGGAGCTTTCCTGTTAACTCCAGGATATTTCTGTTTTGTTCCACAGAGCTAGGGAATTTCAAGCACACCCTACCAGAACTGTAAAAGCAATAGCAACTGAGAGATACCCCGATATCAAATTCCAGAATGTTTTTATCACCCCAGAAAGAAGCCTGGACCCCAGCAGTGGTCGCTTTGCAGGTCTCATTCTTCTCAGGGTCATAAGACTTAATCTGCTATCTCTGTATACAGAGTTGTCTTTTCTGGACATTTTATATAGCTGTAATCAGACAACATTCGGCCTTTTGTGTCTGGCTTCTTTTACTGAACATGTTTCACTTGTGTAATTCTGGTTTGGTCTGGTTTGGTCTGGTTGGAGACAGGGCCCCATATGTAGCTCTGACTGTCTCGGAACTTGTCTAACTGCCTCCGCCTCTTGAATGCCATGCAGGTCTCATCTGTGCAATTTTTAACCAATCATTTTGTTTGGTTTCCTTCCTATCTTGAGCCTTACAAATTTAATATATAATCTTGGGGCTAAGAATGTAGTTCAGTGATAAAGTGTGTACTTAGCATGTTCAAGGCCTTGGGTTCAACCCTTAGTAACATAGTGAAAAGAAGAAAAGAAGCATAATCCTTTGCTAAAATCAAGTCAAGCCTGGCCTTTGCTGCTGCTGAATTACTGACCCATTGTAGGCAGCAGCAGGCTGGGTTTGCTCTCTGTCACCCTCCATGCTGGTCTAATTTTAACAGATGTGCTTAGAAATTAGGAATGCACTTAATAATGAATACTACTTCACCTCCATGTAATCCCAAACATTAAATACAATCTTCAACAATGTACTGGCTGGTTTTGTGTGTCAACTTGACACAAGCTGGAATTATCACAGAGAAAGGAGCTTCAGTTGAGAAAATGCCTCCATGAGCTCCAGCTGTAAGGCATTTTCTCAATTAGTGATCAAGGGTGGGAGGGCCCCTTGTGGGTGGTGTCATCCCTGGGCTGGTAGTCTTGGGTTCTATAAGAAAGCCAGCTGAGCAAGCCAGGAGAAGCAAGCCAGTAAGTAGCATCCCTCCACGGCCTCTGCGTCAGCTCCTGCTTCCTGACCTGCTTGAGTTCCAGTCCTGACTTCCTTTGGTGATGAACAGCAATTAAAAGTGTAAGCTGAATAAACCCTTTCCTCCCCAACTTGCTTCTTGGTCATGATGTTTGTGCAGGAATAGAAACCTTGACTAAGGCAAACAAGAAACAGAAAGAACTCAACACAGATCTAGATAAGAATTGCCTCCCATCCATAGAGATCTCTATCTAGCTAATGTGAAGAGTTAGCTATATCCCTACCCATTTGTAAGCATAACTCCTAGGACCTCACAATATGGTTATACTTAGAGATAAGCAGGTAAGTTTAAAAGAGATGTTAGAAGTTGGGCAGTGGTGGAGCACACCCTCACTCCCAGCACTCAGGAGGTAGAGACAGGTGGATCTCTATGAGTTCGAGGTCAGCCTGGTCTACAGAATGAGTTCCAGGATAGCCAAGGATACACCAAGAAACCCTGTCTTGAAAATACAAGAACAAAATAAACGAGCCATTAGAGCTGTCTTCTTCAAGTCTCAGAGGAATGGCTGTGTGAGTACAAAGCAAGAAGGTAGGTAGCCTTCTGCAAAAGCCAGGGAGCAAAGACCTTAGACCCAGGCCTCCAGAACTGTGAGAGAGTAGGTGCTGTCAAAGCCAGCCAGTGTGTGGTACTCTGTTATGGCGCTGTTAGCAGACATCTCATTTCATGCTACTTTAAAAGATGTGTGTGGACATCAGATCTCCTGTAGCTGAGTTATATGTTGTTTTGAGTAACCTGAAAGGAACTAGGACCTGAATCCAGTCCTCTCTGTAAGAGCAGCAAGTACTCTTAACCACTGACCTATTTCTCCAGCCTCTCAACACTATTCTTAAAAATAGAATTTTATTTTCTTTTGTGAGACAGGATCTCATGGAGCCCAAGGTAGCTTCAAACTTGTGAAGCAGCAGAGGATGGCCTTAAACTTTGGTTCTTTTGCCTCCTGAGTGCCAGAAGTACAGGCTTGTATACACAACAGGTTTTCTGCAGTGATGGGGACAGAACCACTGGGTTTGTGCAAGGGCAAACCTCTACCAACCAAGCTGCATCCCAGTCCCAAAGTAGGACTTTTCATCCCCATTTTATAGATGAGGAATATTCAGCTCAAACAGATTATCAGATTTAGGACTCAAAGAACATTTTTCTGAGCTGGGATAGAGCTCAATGACAAAGTGTGGCCCAGGATTTGCAAGGTCATACATTGAAGGAAAAAAAATACTGTCTAATTTCAAAGCTTTTTTTCTTTCTGGAAAGTACAACTTATTGTAATTTACCTTTCTTTTTAATTTTTTAAGAATTATTCAATATGTATCTGTATGCTGCATGCATGTATCCTGTGCACTACATGCATGCCTGGTGCCCACACAGACCAAAAGAGGGTGTCAGCTGCTCTGAAACTGGAGTATCAGTTGGTTATGAGTCACCATGTGGATGCTTGAAACTGAACCCAGGTCCTCTGGAAGGGTAGCCAGTGCTCTTACCTGCTGAGCCACCTCTTTAACCCTGTAATTTATCTTTCACTATTTTTGTAGTATGTGGGTCATACTGTTAGGAAAAATGAAGACGACAATAAAAAACAATAAACTTTAAGCTGGGCATAGCATTGTATGCCTATAATCCCAAGTCTTGGGAGACAGAGGCAAGAAGATCAGGAGTTCAAGAGCTAGCCTATACTGTGAGTTTGAGGGCAGCCTGAGCTATATGCCTCAAAAAATAAAAATTAAATAAAACTGGGGTTGAGGGGATGTTTCCGTTGGTAAAGTGCCTGCCAGGCAAGCGTGGGGATCTGAACTCAGACCCCAAGTATCCACATAAGAAGCCAGACATATTAGTGCATTCCTATAATTCTAGCACTGGAGATGCAGACTCAGAAGGATCCCTGGGGCTTGCTGGTCAGCCAGTCTAGCTACAGGTTCAGTAAGACCCTATTTCAAAAAATAAGCTATAAACCGACAGAAGAAGATACCTGTCTTGGTTAGTTTTGGTTCATTTGTTTGGTTTTGTTTATTTAAGGTTTTTGTTAACTAGACACAAGCTAGAGTCATTTGAGAAGAAAGAACCTTGATTAAGAAAATGCCGCTACCAGACTGGCCTAGGGCAAGCCTGTGGGACAGACATTTTCTTAATGATTAATGTAGGAAGGCCCAGTTCACTGTGGGCAGTACAACCCCTGGGCAGCCGGTCCTAGATGTATAAGAAAGCAGGCTGAGCAAGCCTGGGGAGCAAGTCAGTAAGCAATGCGCCCCCATGGCCTCGGTTTCAGTTCCTCCAATGTTCCTGCCCTGAGTTCCTGCTGACCTCCCTGGATGCTGGACTATGGAGCTGAAATAAACCCTTTCCTCCCCAAGTTGCTTTCAGTCATGGTGTCTTATCACAGCAACAGAAACCCTAAGACAGCATTTGATGTTGACCTTTGGCCTTCATATGCAATGTGAACCCAGACACCGTGGGCCCGCACAAACATGCATCTCAAGTTTGTTTTAATTTTTTTTAAATTAACAGTATATTCTAGAATATACCTGGTATAGTCTAAATTTAGAATTAATTAATCTCAAAACACTTTTGACGTAAGAAAAAAAGCCATGCAATGAGTCAGGTACTTTATACATATTATCCAACCTGAGCTTTACATAATCCTGAGATGTTTTTAGTCATAATTGAGAAACATGAAACTCAAAGACATTAAGTAAATACACCATGACACTCTATTCATTTTTCATGATTAACTAACCCTAGTCTAAGCACTTCATTTTCAAAGACAAATGAACTGAATTCCATTTATTGGTCTTTCACTGAGACCTGGGCTTTTTGGTATTCTCTATACCTAGGTAAATGTGCCTTAATTCCAACCTGGGATGAGTACAGAGCTCAGCTGATGTTCTCCACTGCCACTATGAGCCTATGTGGAGCTTCTAATGCAAACCAGAGAAAGTGCTCCCATCTCAGAGTAGAGTAGTGCAGGGCATGGCCTGCGACAGTCAGTCCTCTGCTCTGTCTTCAGCACTGGAGACAATACCCAGAGAAAAGGCAGGGAGCATTTACTTTTCCTTACTCATTGCCTGCTCTCCTGCACACTCCCTTTTACCCTTTACCCCTGTGGACCAAACAACCCATGCTTTGTGGTCATACAGAGTCTATAGAGCGAAGGTATAAGACAGGGCCATGCCTATTCACAGTGGATGGTCAGCGGTGGTGGTGGTGGGGAAGTACAGAGCAGGAGCCTGAAAACCAGGGGAGGCCATGGGAGGAATAGACCATGTGACTGGGGAGCAGGAGCCTAGTAGCCAGAGCAAGTTACAAAGCCATGGAACACCAGAGGCCCTGAAGGACACTCTGCTGCGTATCCTCATAGAGATCATTGTTTATACACACATGTTGCCTTCTGCCCCAGACAGCTGCTTCTAGAAGCTCAGAGTCTCCTAGAAACACCCTACCCTCTCCTACTTTAATCCAATGGGCTATGAAAAAAAGTGCACAGGGAATAATTGTGGCAGGGAGAGGCAGGGGGACAGGAAGGAGGGGGCACGGGACAACAACACTGGACCACTGGCTCTATTATAAGATGGCATTCTCCATAAGTGTAGCAGTGAGCCTTGCCATCTGGAAAGAGCTCCTCACATGAGCATCAGACAGAAAGAGAGACATCCTGGGTAGAAGGAAGCAAAGGCCCAGAGGCTGGTGGTATGCTCCTAAATGATGCACGCTCTAAGGTTATCAGAAGCTAGAAGAGGGTTCCCACACAGTGGCTGCAGATCCTCAGCAGGTAAGGTTGGATGGATCAGGGTGGCAGTGATGAAGAACACTGGACCTGTCTTTTTGATTGTGCCCCAACTTAGTGCTGGGACACTAAGAAAACCACTTTTCCATCATTCAGCAAGCTTTCTCCTAGTTGGGAAATGAGCCTCAACTGGGGCCACAGGAAGCAATGGGACCCCGCAAAAATCATCCTTATATGATTTTACTGTTTTTATTATTATTTTGTGTGAGTAGTGATGAAGCAAGTCTAGGGCCTTGAATTGGACAAGTGAACACTAACACTTATCAGTACCTTCCTCTCCCTTTTTACATTTTCATAAATTAATTTGTTTATTACTATTAGTATGCATGTATGCATGCACACATACATGGGCATGGGCATGTGTGTGTTTGTTAGCACGCATGTGCCATAGCATGCACGCTTAGGTCAGAAAACAACCCTAAAGGATCAGCAATCCTACCATGGGATCCAGACTTTGAACTCAGATCGTCAAGTTGTGTGGTGAGCGCCCTGAGCCTGCCTTTTTGCCTTTTTATTATTTTAATGTTACTTCGCATTAATGCCAAGTGAAGGGAAAAAAATCTTTTGTAAATAAATTTTCCCAAATCAAAAAAAAAAAAAAAAAATGAGGTCAGGGATAGTGGTGAATGCTCTTAATCCCAGCACTTGGGAGGCAAAAGCAGAGTTCAGGACCAGCCTAGTCTACGTAGCAAGTCCCAGGCCAGCCAGAGATACATATTGAGACCCTGTCTCAAAAAACAAAACAAAGAATCAGTGTAGGAAAACATATGCGTAGGTAGCTCAGAAACAAAGGAAGCTCTGAAGATGGTCCTAAGGATGAAGAGAAACTCTCAGCCAGTGCCTTGGAGCACAGGGAAAGAAGAGAAAAAAAAAAACAGATGCCTATCTGGGGCCCAGTGGCTGGAAGGACCTAGCAAGGAGAAGCCATTTCTTCTTCACTTCTATGGAGAAAGTCCTGGAGCATGTAATATGAGTCCAGTTTCTGATGCCAATATCATGATATTATAGACTGATAGCAGTATAAATAAGTTAGTTATAACTCATAATTCTAGAGGCCAAAGGTCAGTAGGCTACCTCCAGTTACAGCCTTTTGTAGGCAGAAGTCCCAGAGAAACACAAGATAATCTCATGGCAAAGAACAGGAAAGCGAGCCTATCAATGTGCATCTCCTCTAGTCTTGTCTTATTAAATACCCCATTTCTTATAAATACCCCAGGGTTCAGACATGGGAAATTCCATGTTACCTAACCCTAGGCACCTCTTCTATACAATTAGAAAAAGTTTCTACCAGCTTAATACCTCATAATAGGGACTGAATATTAACCCATGAAGCCTTGGAGGGCATGTAACAACTGTATGCAAACCACAGCAGATGGGAGTCTCTAGATCCTAGAGCCCTACTGAACAAGGTACTGTCTTCAGCATGGGCTAGATGTGGGTTCATGCCTGTTCTCTGACTGTCACCTACTTTCTGAGAAGCCTATACACATAACTCAGACCCTGTGTAAACCTGTCTTGGGGCACTGCAAATAAATGACCAGACCAACACCCCTCAACAGACAGCAGTCACCTCACATACCCAACTTTTATTTTTAACTGTCACAAAGCCAAATCTGAAGTTTCGGTCTCTGAGGTATTCCTCAGGATTAGAGAAACAGCATTCTGCCTCTTTGTCCTGACCCTAATTAAAGGATGCACGAGGCATCCGATTTCTCTTTCTGTTACTGCTTAGCCATGAAGAGGAACATTTACTTGGAAAGACCCTGTGGTTCTGAAAAGCAGAATAGATGTGTCGTAGTAAAGTGAAGGAAACTTGTATATAAAAGGTTGTAACCATGGGGCAGCAACAGAAATTCAGTTTCCTTCTGACTAGCAGGGGACAGCACCAACAATCAATACACATTTGATACACTTCATACAAAAACCAGTGGGAAATAACGAGTGAAGGGTTCTTTCTTATTTTATGGGTATGAATGTTTTGCCTGCATGTATCTTTGTGCACTATGGGTATGCCTAGTACTTGGAAGAGGTCAGAAAAGGGCGATGGAGTTCTTGGAACTGGAGTTAGAGGTATTGTGAGCTGCCATGTGAGTGCTGGGAATTGAACCTAGGTCCTCTGTTAGAACAGACTGTGGTCTTTACTCCTGAGCCATCTCTCTAGCCCCAATTAAAGTGTTCTTAGGAGAAAGCTTTCAAGAAAAATAAAGACTTGCTCAGAGGGGAGGCCAGGACTGCAGGAGGCAGGGTCTCGACAGCCTCCTTGTTGCATGTCCCATCTCTACGTTTCCAGGAAGAGCCTGGAACTCAGGGAGAGATGTCCAGACTTTAATAGAAGTGTCAGAGATAGTCTTCCATTAGACAGTGTGACCCCAGAACCACTACATGCCATAGCCCCTCCTCAGACCAGTGGACAAGTACATGGTGCCCACCCTGAAGAGGCTATGAAGTGAACAGGCATTCTGAGGTTCAGTGGCTCACAGGCTAATTCATAATAGCTTTTTCTGGGGCAATATAGCTATGTCTGTATGAAATGCCCCCAGAGTCTCACACAGAATCTAAATAAGAGAAATGTTATAAGGTACAAAGGCATGTTACCTGGCCAGGAGAAGGAGAAGGTCTGTAGGCCCAAATATCTAGTCTGTGGATTGCCATGCACATGATGCATCAAGACATGCCACCATGACAAGCACAGGCTATGAGATGAAGCCTACATAGACCCCCACTTATATAAAAGAAACTTCAAGGGAAACAACCAGTTGATAAGAAGCTACCAGGCATTACCTCCTGGAGTACAGTAGAGGTGGTAATGGGCTTACTCATGAAGGACAGAGGCTCCTATATTACCTAATATTTTAAAAACAAGAATAGGTCTATGTCATATGACATTTGTGTGTTACACAAATTGAATGAAGGACAAAGTGCTTTGGGGTGTCCAGCTGGCATAAAAGGCCAAAGACAGACTCCTGTGTAGAAAAATAGCATGGGAAGACCTTCCTGAGCCATCTAAGCCATCACATTCCTTCCTCTTGTCAACCCACCAGGAAGGTTGACATGTACACCTTCCCCCAGAGCAGCCTCACAGACCCCATAACAGAGCTAGCTGATGGTTATACCCTACAGACTAATCCCTCCCACTGCAGCCTCTCTCCTTTCCTGTGAAAGAGCTCTGAGCCAGGGATCATATCATAGCCCCAGGCTATCGAGATGTAAAGCAGACGACTCCTAGGAATATTCTCTCACACAAGAACCTCAATCAGTGATTTCAGTAAAAAACTGAAGGGCATCTTTTAATGCCGCCAAACTCATCTCTCTCTGGTCAACCCCTTCTTATCCTTTAAAACCAGGTTCAGGCACCTCAGGAATGTTCTTCTCTCCAAACCACACTCAACAAATTAACCATCTCTCCTGAGCCTCCCATTGGCTTTGGTTTTCTTCCATCACAGAGACTCACCCTGGATACTTGAAATAATGTGCTTCTGCATATCTCTCAGTGCAAACTCCTAAACTCAGTCCCAAGCAAGGTACTCAGGCCCCTGGGGCAAAGGCTTATCCCTCACCTGTTTCCCGTGGTAGTACTTGCCTGACCGGGTATCCAGGGCAGGGAGCTGCCCCACCAGGAGTCATGAAAGCACTGAAAGCCAAGACAACACTAGCACTCTAACTAAAAGTGCTGTAATTTCTGCTATGTCACATAATCATGAGTGATCTCACAGACTCTTGGTTCTGCCTTGACTCTAAACCACAGCACCAGCTAACTAGCATCTACTTCAAGAAAAGAGTTTTTTGGTCACACCATATAGAACCATCCCAGGAAATACAGAATGCTGCAAAACAAAATATTTTACAAAATATTTATTTATGGTTCTTATGCTCTGTCCTCTTCTAGAAACACATCCTTAATTTTGGTTCTATATAGGCACTTCATAAAATACCCCTAAAGATATGTAAACAGCCTTCACATTCATTAACATGGCTATTATTAATAAAACCAGAAAAACAGTATCAGGGAAGGTATAGAGAAATATGACCCCTGGTACACTTTTGGTACAAATGGAAAATGGAATGGCTGCTATAGTAAAATAGTATAGGAGCCCCCAAAAATTAAAAGTTGGCTGGCAAGCTGGGCATGGTGGCACATGCCTTTAATCCTAGCACAGGGAAGCAGAGGCAGCCTGGTCTAAAGAGCTAGTTCCAGGCCAGCCAGGGTTATGTAAAGAGACCCGTCTCAAAAAACAAACAAACAAACAAACTAATGGCAAAAAAGTTGGCTGGTTAGGGCTTACTGTATAAAATAGCTTGTGATGTTTATCATCTGAAAAGTTAATTCTACTTTTAAATGCATGGATTTTAAATGTAGGTGCCTGGTGGAACCTGCAAGGGAGCACAGTTACGATGGAAGGGATGAGAGTCTGCAGAACTCCTCAGAGGGAAATACTTCAATGTTACTGCAGATGTGAGATTCTCGGTTCTCCACCACTTATGAACAAAGCTACTCACCAGAAACATCACACAAGCCTGTGCTGAGGGATAGGAAAGAAGCTGTTCTTCACCCTAAGACTAAGAAGGCCCATGTTCTTACATGTTGACTTGAAACCCAAATGCTTCAATGCTAAGACATTCAATTACTTTTTAAAATTAGCAATAGCATTAATATTTTTCATGATATTTGGTTTTAACCTAATGCACTTAAAAACAAGTTCTATTGAGCCCTTTACTGCTCTTTTTAGAGACTGTTGTCTCTTGTGTACATGTTATCATAAGATATGGAGATATTTACCATCTCATGATAATATGGGGTACCTTCTCCTATTTCCAAAATGTAGTCTGGGTCTAAGATATTGATAATTCCTGGGAGGAAATAAATATAATGCTAATTTCTTTGTTAAAAAATTACACATGGGATAGGATCAGAGGTGAGGAGGACACAACATCTGTCCCAATACCGGGAGTAACTGGGACCAGTGGGATCCAGAGACCCAGGAACCCTGCCGGACCAGTGGCACGGGTTCCTTCCAGTCTGGGCTAGCGTCCTAAGGAGACCTTGGGCTCGAACTCCTCAGCCAGTCCCACAACACCTAGAGGAAGCTCAACTCCCAGGTGCTCTAACATGCCCAGAATCACAGGATCACAGGAGGTTAGTCACACCAGGATCTTAGGATCACAGGATCCCAGAATCACAGGACCCCAGGGACAGCTGGTCTCTGAGGAGTTTTGACACAACCAGAATCATAGGAAGGACAGGCTGCAGTCAGATAAAGGGAGGGCATGTAGCACTAGAGATAACCAGATGGCAGGAGGCAAGCACAAGAACATAAGCAACAGAAACCAAGGTTACCTGGCATCATCAGAACCCAATTCTCCCACCAGAGCAAGTCCTGGATAAACCATCAGACTGGAAAAGCAAGATTTGGATCTAAAATCACTTCTCATGATGACGATAGAGGACTTTTAAAGGACATAAATAACTCTCTTAAAGAAATACAGGAGAACACAGGTAAACTGCTAGAAGCCCTTAAAGAGGAAACACAAAAATCCCCCAAAGAATTACAGGAAAACACAACCAAACAGGTGAAGGAATTGAACAAAACCATCCAGGATCTAAAAATGAAAACAGAAACAATAAAGAAATCACAAAGGGAGTCAACCAGGGAGTTAGAAAACCTAGGAAAGAGATCAGGAGTCATAGATACAAGCATCACCAACAAAATAAAAGAGACAGAAGAGAGAATCTCAGGTGCATAAAATATCATAGAAAACATTGACACAACAGTCAAAGAAAATGCAAAATGCAAAAAGCTCTTAACACAAAACATCCAGGAAATCCAGGACACAATGAGAAGACAAAACCTAAGGATAATAGGTATAGAAGAGAGTGAAGATTCCCATCTTAAAGGGCCAGTAAATATCTTCAACAAATTATAGAAGAAAACTTTCCTAACCTAAAAAAAGAGATGCCCATGAACACACAGGAAGCCTACAGAACTCCAAATAGACTGGACCAGAAAAGAAATTCCTCCCGTCACATAATAAAACACCAAATGCACTAAACAAAGAAAGAATATTAAAAGCAGTAAGGGAAAAAGATCAAGTAACATATAAAGGCAGACCTATCAGAATTACATCAGACTTCTCACCAGAGACTAAGAAAACTAGAAGATCCTGAGCAGATGTCATACAGAACCTAAGAGAACACAAATGCCAGCCCAGGCGACTGTACCCAGCAAAACTCTCTTTGTTTTTGTTTGGTTGGGTTTTTTTTGTTTTGTTTTGTTTGTTTTGTTTTTCAAGACAAGGTTTCTCTGTATAACAGCCCTGGACAGACTGGAACTTACTCTGTAGACCAGACTGGTTTCAAACTCACAGAGATCTAACTGTCTCTGCTTCCCAAGTGCTGGGATTAGTGACATGCACCACCACTGCCCGGCTTCCCAGCAAAATTCTTAATTACCATAGACGGAGAAACCAAGATATTCCATGACAAAATGAAATTTACACAATATCTTTCCACAAATCCAGCCCTACAAAGGATGATAGATGGAAAACACCAACACAAAAAGGGAGACTACACTCTAGAAAAAGCAAGAAAGTAATCTTTCAACAAACCCAAAATAAGATAGCCACACAAACATAATACCACCTCTAACAATAAAAATAACAGGAAGTAACAATCACTTTTCCTTAATATCTCTTAACATCAGTGGACTCAATTCCCCAATAAAAAGCCATAGACTAACAGACCAGATACGTAAACAGGACCCAGCATTTTGCTGCATACAGGAAACACACCTCAGTGACAAAGACAGACACTACCTCAGAGTAAAAGGTTGGAAAAACAATTTTCAAAGCAAATGGTCCCAAGAAACAAGCTGGAGTAGCCATTCTAATATCGAATAAAATTAACTTTCAACCAAAAGTTATCAAAAAAAGATAAGGAAGGACACTTCGTGCTGGTCAAATAGAAATATTTAAGGGGTAACTTCAGCAAGTGTTATAGGTATCTGATGGATCTCAGTGTAATGGCCTTGGGAAACGCAAAGGAATGGTGCTCTTTGCTCAGAGTGAAGCTAACATATCTTCAAGGGAGATCATTGGAGGGATTTGAATTTTATGTTTACATTAGGGAGGTGTGTCCTGTATATTTTAGAAGACTAGTATTTATTCTCTCTGAATTTAGTCAAGAGTTGTCAACTTATTTCTAGTTGAGTATGACAGTAGTAAGGTTTTCAAAGCCTACTGAAAACAAGTAACATTAAACGTGTGACTTATGAGATTAGGTTGTGTGCTATTTTGAAGTCAACTTTCCTTTGTCATTTCAAAGTAGAAAAAAATGAATGGCCTATAAAACTGTTAGAGTTGATCTGTCAGAAATAATTTCCAATTGCATAATGTTTTTACAAAGTGAGCTAATTTATTTTAATCATATTTATTATGTGAAAGTATATGATAATGATAATATTGGCTTCTAAAGTTTTAGCCAAAAAAATAGCATTTTAATTATTATAGAAATGTCTACAAGTAATTGCATAATTTATTAATTCTGTATTTAATTTTGACATGTTTCTCATAATTCACCATTGTATATAATACTGTGATAGATATCCCACAGTACATACATATTTTTATCAACATAAGTTCCTAGAAATAAGTTTATTAGATAAAATTTTATGCACAATTTATACTTTGGTACTTGTTGGTAAACTGTTCATTAGAAGTACTGTATTGATTTGTACTGTTATATGGAACATTTCTCTAAAATTCTCTAACGATTAAATTTTATTATTAAAAAATATATAAAATTTCAATTGAATCCTTGAAAAAAAATCTCTTTTATGAGACAAGGACCACAGGGAATCTACCAGGATCCTGTGCCCTTCCTGAAGCATCAATGATCCAGAAGCAGAGTCACATTCAGTCAGTCTTCCAAATACTACTAAAAGAGGAGACAGAAGCAGTCGTTAATAGAGAAAAGTCTGGACGGACAAACGCACTTCTGACATTATTTTCAGGCTAGAAATGGAAAGGAAATATGATAGTGCACTAAATGTTAAAATTCTTGATTTATTTTGTTACATTAGACACATACCACTTTTGTAATAAGAAGATACTCGGGAACACTGTTAAAGAGAAGCACCTGCTTTGTTCATTTTTTATTTGATTATTTAAGGCACAGTTGGCCATATTAAAAAGAATTAGTAAACTGAAAAAAAATTTAAAAAAATAAGTAAATAAATATTTTTAAAAATTACACATGGGCTGGAGAGATGGCTCAGAGGTTAAGAGCGCTGACTGCTCTTCCAGAGGTCCTGAGTTCAATTCCCAGCAACCACATGATGGCTCACAACCATCTGTAATGGGATCTGATGCCCTCTTCTGGTGTGTCTGAAGACACTTACAATGTACTCATATAAATAAAATCTTTTTAAAAATTACACATGCATGTGGTGCTCATTCAGACTAGCAGGCATGCACACACATACACATAAATAAAAATTGGAGAAAGAAATTAAAAGTTGGTTTATCATATTCCCAGCAATTCTATTTCTGGCTATGTGCCCAAATGCATAAAAAGCAAAAATTCCAACAGATATGTACTGGATGGTTTTATGTCGCTTGACACAAGCCAAAGTCATGTGAGAAGAGGGAACCTCAATTAAGAAAATGCCTCCCTAAGATCAGGCTGCAGGTAAGCATGTAGGGCATTTTTTAAATTAGTGATCAGTGGGGGAGGACCCAGACTATTGTGGGTGGGGCCATCCCTGGAGTGGTAGTTCTGGGTTCCTATAAGAAAACAGGCCAAGCAAACTAGAGGAAGCAATCCAGTAAGTAGCACCACTCCATGGCCTCGGCATCAGATCTTGCCTCCAGGTTCCTGACTTGTTTGAGTTCCTGTCCTGACTTCCTTCAATGATGAAATACAATGTGGAAGTGTAACCAAAATAAGCCCTTCCTCCACAGCTTGCTTTTGGTCATGGTGTTTCATCACAGTAATATTAGTCCTAACTAGGCAAAGATGTGTGTACACCCCTATTCATAATGGTACTATTCAAAATAGTTAAAAGGCAGAATTAGCCTAAGTGTCCATTAGTAAATGAATGTATTACAGGACATAGTCTGGCCATAAAATGAAATATTATTCAGCATTTAAAAAGAAGATGTGGGTGTGGTGGCACACAATTTTAATTCCTGCACTCAGAGGCAGAAGTAGGAGGGTCTCTATGAGTTTGAGGCCAGTTTGGTCTACAAAGAGATCCAGGCTAGCCAAAGATATATAGTGTGACCCTGTCTCAAAAAAAAAAAAAAAAAAAAAAATCTGACATGGATGAGCCCTGAAGATATAGCAAGTGAGTCAAGCTGGGTTTTAAAAGATACATACTATATAGTTTCATTTCTATGAGGCCTTGAGTAGTCAGATTCATAGATAGAATATAGAATGGTTGCTGCCTGGAAACATGAGGGAATGGAGAGCTAGTGTTTAATAGACATACAGTTTCTGTGGGGAAAGACTTTAAAAAGCTTCTGGAAATGATGGTTGCGGCTCCTGCACAAGGACATTAAATGTGAATGTATTTACTACCGTTGAATTTGATATTTAACATGGTTGTGGTGACAAATATTATATTATTTACATGTATACTTTGCCAAAATAAAACCCCAACTCTAGAGAGTTGCTCTGTGCACTGGAGTGTGACTCAGTCAGGAAGATACAGTTGATTTTTTAACGATCTTTCTAAAAGATGCTAGAGACAGTCTCCCTTGTCACTTTCTCATCCCTGAGGGAATAGAGGACCACAGTTCCCATAAAGCAGCTGACAACTTTTTTTTTTTTTGGGGGGGGGGAGTCCTTGCTTTACTTGGGTCCTGATCCTAGACAAAACCTGTGCTAGGCAGCATGCATATAGATGGGGCAGAACAGTCCACACTGGATCTCCCTGTCCTTCCCCATACACAACTCCACAGGAAGCCAAGTGAGAGGGACGACACCAGCAGGCTGTGCCGTGGGCCACACTGAGCTTCAATCCTGCTGGGGTTCTTATTCAAAGAAAATCATGAGAGAGGTAAAATTACACAGCCCACTTTTAGGACAATGTCCTTAAAACTTCCAGAGAAAAAGCTGCAAAACAAGAAACAGACTTAGTTCCAAACACATAAGCTATGTGCTGGAGCCTAAGCCCACTGAGCACTGCAATGAGAGCCAGCTTCCTCCAACACTCAGAGAGATAAACATGACTCCTCTCTTCCTCCCACAGTACCCTGTCAGGGTAAATCCCTATTGCTCCTCTCTGACGTATTTCACATAGAAGATAGGAAGCCTGTAAGTATACTGATAACTAGAGAGGCCATTCAACCCTATTCCAGAACCAAAGGCTAATGATCACACTTAAATAGTCAATCAAATATTTATCAAATACATATGAAATGCCATATCACTACAGATTAGGAGTTTTTGTCAGCATAAGGCCCTAAACTAGACCCAGAAGGAGTTATGGATCTAAACCACAAGCAAGTGAGACCGCTACACAGGAGCCACAACATGCTACATACAACCAGGGGGAGCACAAGAACAGCAGAGTGCTTGCATAGAACCTGCAAGGGAAGAGACAGGGAGGAGCCCAGCCAGTGAGGGCCTCCTACCTACACAAGGGTCACTTATAAGTGGTTCAGGAGATGGGAAGGCCCAGAGGTTTCCAACAGGTTTGTCCCACATATGGGGCATACAATATAGAAAGGGAAGGTGAACAGGGAAGGAGGCCAGCTAAGAGCAACTGGTCAGGCAGATCAGGGCTAGACCAAGCCAGAGAAGGCAAAAACCAAAATGAAACAAATGTTATGGACTCTGTGAAGATAAACAAACAAAAGAAGCAAACACCGGCAGTGAAGCCTACAGACGAGACACACAGAGCTGATTCAGTGAGATTCTCCACCTCCTCACCTCCCTTCTTCTGACATTGCTCACCCCTGGAGCCATCTGTCCTATGTACATATGAAACTGAAAGGAATGCATCCCATGGACACCTTTTTAGAAATGCGCCATTGCAAGTGACATTTTCGGGTGTCAGAGTTAGTTTTGTCGGCTGGCAGATCGAATGTGCCCAGCTGACAAGAGAGACTGCGACACCAACAATTATAGAAACAAACTCAACCTAGAATCTGGAAATCAAACTGTTCTTTCCATCTCATCCAGCAAATTCAGCAGACAATATGGTGGGCCCCTGGCAGAGGGCCCTGACTTCTCAACCACAGCAGCTCAGGGAGACTGGAAGGAAGCCAAACTTCATGACCTTTCAGAGTAGCAAGTGGTGAAAATACCATACAGGTATAGGATTTCTCAGGGCAAGAAGACAGCACAAAACAACATACGTCATGTGACCCCACTTAGCTGCACCTCCAGACAGGCAAGACTTACCTACAGAGACAGAAGAGATCAGTGCCTACCTCTGCAGGCCTGCTGACAGGAAGTCTGCCTGGGAAGTGGCATCAAAACAAAACGAAACAAAAAACAACCTGCCTTGAGTGAGGCTGACCGTCCACGTCTTGGCAGGGTGCAGACTATACTGCACACATTTGTCAAGAATGCATCAACTAAGATTTGTACATTGTATTTCCTATAGGAAACCATAAGACCCCGTCTCAAAAAAACAAAAAAGGAAAACCATATCTCAATGGAAAACATCAGAAAGCAAATACACAATATTTCTTTTACATATAAACATACACAAATTTACTATATTCACAACTATAAATAAATGTATGAAGTGTATGAATATGTGTACACACACATATAAATTGGATTCTTAAGATTACTCCTATGGAGGGGTAAAAGTTTCGAGACACACTAAAAGCCACATTTTGTCTTATAAAATTTGTCCTTATGTTGCAGGACTGGGAATGAACCTGAAGAACCTGTAATTCAAATACATAAACAAGTAGGACATGACCTACCCAAAGTCCCACAACAAAGAAGTTTCAGAGTGCTGACCAATCCCAGATGTCCCAGGTCCTTGCCTGAGACATATTTCTCTGTTTGAAATGAGTGCCAGAAAAAGCCAAGAAAACAGAAGCTAAAGGTGGTTTTAGGGACTAGTTTCATTTAAGCCATCAAACCTGGAGCTAAGCCAAACCCTTCTTCCTACCAAGCAGTCCGAATCAGGAGATTAACTTCAAACAATAAAAGCAGTTACCTTCTTGAGTGAGCCTAGTGCTCCTCTACTAAATGACATCTGGTTACTGCCTCACTGAGCCTCTCTACCAAAACAAATAGCCAAACTGACTGGCAAGAAACTGTGGGTAAATAGAAAGCCCTGTGGGTGTCATGAAACTGACTCAGTGGGGGACCTTGGGAAAGCTCTTCTGGTGGCAGGAGAAGCACATGTTGCCTTTGTTCAGATTCCTGGCACAAACTGGAGTGGAGTCTTTTGTTTTGCATTTTCTTTGTGGGAAGGTGTTTTGTTTTGTTTTCTGAGACAGGGTCTTTCTGTGTAGTCCCAGTTGTCTGGAACTCACTAGGTAGACCAGGCTGGCCTCTGAATTCATAGAAATCTGACTGCCTCTGCCTTCCAAGTGCTGGAATTAAAGGCACGTGCCACCATGCCCAGTCTGGATGAGCTTACTGGCAATGGGAAACCCTGAGATAGCTTCAGCAGGAGAGCTAATTGCCACAAAGACCAAGTAAGGTTCAAAAGGTTGGAACTTTCAGTCCATAACAACCCCACTCCACTGAAGGGGTGGCTCTGAAGCCCAGCAAGCCACAATGACGTGTAATCAACCATGACTACCCTGATGATGCCTCAATAGACCCTAACAGATGGGCTGTAAGAGCCCAGACTGAAATATGCTGAGGTGCTGGGAGATGGTGGACACAGTGAGGCACAGAAGCCTCGTGCTCATCCTCCTTTTCTTGTCGTAGGCACTGTTCCACTTGGCTGTTCATAGGCTGAATCCTTTACATCAGCGAGAGTAGAGTGTGTTGAGTTCTGTAAGCTGCTATGGCAAACCATCAAGCAGGAGGAAGGTGCCATAAGAGTTCCTACCTCGGACTGGCTACTCAGAAGCAGAGAGGTAGTAACCAAGGCTCAGTGATGTATGAAGTAGGATAGTCGTGTAGGAGTCAACCCCTACCCAATGGGGTCTGCACCCACTGCAAGCAATGTTACAACTGAACAGAATTATAGGATTCCCAGTAGGTATCAGGGGGGAGTTTTCACATTTTTGTGTCAGAAGTGTTTGTGAGGGTAAAAACAGCATAGGCTCACCCTCTCTGGGCCTGTTTCCCCTATACAAATGAGAGGCCAAAGGAAGCTAGGGCTCTTTAACTGGAACCCTGTGTTTCTTTGAGTTATTGGTTTAGGAATTTCTGAAGTTGGAGATAGAGGGGTGGTTCAGTCATTAAGATCACTTGCTCTCAAAGGACACACATGGTGACTCAACCACCTGTAACTCCAGGTCCAGGAGATTGAAGCCCTCATCTGACCTTGGCAGGCTCCAGGTATGCCTGTGGTACACGCACATATATGCAGGCAAAACACTCATAGACATGAAGTAGGAGGAGGAGAAGAAGAGGAAGAGGAAGAAGAGGAGTAAGAGGAGGAGGAGGAGAGGAAGAGGAGGAGGAGGAAGAAGAGGAGGAGGAGGAAGAAGAGGAGGAGGAGGAAGAAGAGGAGGAGGAGGAAGAAGAGGAGGAGGAAGAGGAGGAAGAGGAGGAAGAAGAGGAGGAGGAGGAAGAGGAGGAGGAAGAGGAGGAAGAGGAGGAGGAGGAGAGGAAGAGGAGGAGGAGGAAGAAGAGGAGGAGGAGGAAGAGGAGGAGGAGGAAGAAGAGGAGGAGGAGGAAGAAGAGGAGGAGGAGGAAGAAGAGGAGGAGGAAGAGGAGGAAGAAGAGGAGGAGGAAGAGGAGGAGGAGGAGGAGGAAGAAGAGGAGGAAGAGGAAGAAGAGGAGGAAGAGGAAGAAGAGGAGGAGGAAGAGGAGGAGGAGGAAGAAGAGGAAGAGGAGGAGGAAGAGGAGGAAGAAGAGGAGGAGGAGGAATTATTTCAGAAGTTAACCTAAGAATCTGATTCTCTCTCTGGAAGGCAGTAGCAACTCAGCTTTCAAATTCCCCAGCAACACAATTTCCCAGGCCACATTTCCTTACTTTGACTAATGATCTGCCAGAACTATATGATTTATCCCTGGAGTAGCAGCAAAAGTAAAGGGGGTGCTTAATAGTATTTCTATTATGCGTCCCTGTTCTCGTCACCAGCTCTCAAAGATTCACAGCCCAATTTTCTGAGATGAAATCTGTCTCTGAAGCTGGATGTGGTGGCTCACATTTATAATCTCAGCACACGGGAGTTTTAGGCAAAGAGATTATTGCATTAGTTGAAGGCCAGCCTGGGCTACAGTGAGTTCCAGACTAGTTTGGGATAGAGTGAGTTGTTCTCTATTGCACTTAATTTAAAAAATAAAACCCCAAAGAGAATTTTTGACTTGCCTCCCAGACTACTAAGACAGCACTAATGGTTAAAACAGCTGCTGCAGCTGGGCATGGTGGCTCATGCCTTTAATCCCAGTACTTTGAAGGCAGAGGCAATAAAATATGAGCCATGCACTCATGCACATGAGTGATATGCACTGCAGTCTCTGCTGCGTAGGTGGCTGGGTTGACAGGATTACTTGAGCCCAGGGATTGTAGGTCACTCTGAGTAACATATCAAGTCCATGTCTCTTTAAGACAAACAAACTATATACACATATGTGTGTGTGTGTGTGTGTATGTATGTATGTATGTATGAATGATATTACCTACCTGGAATTTGTATTTTGTGAGAATTAAAGAAAATTAAGTTTACAAGATATTTGGCCAAGAAAAACTGGGGACATAGCTCAGTGGTTCAGTGCCTAGCATGTACAAGGCCCTGCATTTGAACTCCAGCACCATAAAAACAAACAAACAAACCAACAAAAACCAAGGTACTTCTCTGGGGACAGAAGGGTACTAGGGGTGGAAAAGTTAAGCTGAGAAGCAGAGCAGGGAGACTGGGGGAAAGGGAGGCATAGCAAAAAGTCAACCTACTAAACACGTATCAAAGGCCACAAGAAAACCTGCTAATTAAAAAATAAATTTTGAAGCCTGGTGTGGCAGTGCACATTTATAACCCCAGCTCTGGGAGACAGAGACAGGCAAGTCTTGGGGTATCACCCAGCCAGGGTAGCCTAAATGGAGACTACCAAGTTCAGTGAGATTCTGTCTCCAAAAAAACTAAAGTAGATGGGCTAGCAGAATGGCTCAACAGGTAAGGGTGTTTGCTGATACCAAGCCTGATAACCTGAGTTCAATCCCCAGGACCCCCCTGTAGAAAAACAGAACCAACTCCCAGAATATCTCTCTCTTAACTTTCCCATGTGTACAATGGTGCATGCACTCAAACATTTCCACATATAATAAATAAATGTAATAATAAAATAAGGTGGAAAGTGGTAGAGGAAACACCAGATGTTGACCCCTGGCTGCCACATGTACAGGTGTGGGCAAACATCCCCCCTTTCTCTCTCTCTCTCTCTCTCTCTCTCTCTCTCTCTCTCTCTCTCTCTCTCTGCCCTCAGTGGGATATCTATATCTCTCTCTCCAAGTCTCAGAGAACACTAAGGATAAAGGAACAGCAAGAACATAAGAATGGGGTAGAGTACTGTCTAATATTGTCTTCTGGGTGTGACATGCTATTGCACTTTAAAAATATTTTGTATTTCATGAGTGTGTGTGTGTGTGTGTGTGTGTGTGTGTGTGTGTGTGTGTGTGTGTTGTTCCTGAGCATGCATACAAGTGCCATGGCATGTATGTGGAGATTAAAGGGCAATTTGTGGCAATTAGTTCTGTATTTCCATCCTGTGAGTCCTGAGGATCGAACTCAGATTTGATGGCAACTGCCTTCACCTTCTCTTAAATTCACAGAAGTTATGATTACAGACAAATGATTGGGCCCAGCACCATTGTGCCCTGAGGATGGAGGGCCTCAGATGGCCTTGGCCATCCCTGAGGGTTCATTAACAGTTAACAGCTGTTATGGGGGAGGAGTTACCAGGTTCCATCCCTCTTTGAGTATTTATAGGCAGGAAATGGTTGCTGGAGGAAGGAGAGACTGTTTTAGTGGTGCCGACACAAATAAGTTATCCATGATTTTGTAAGTAATGCTAATTAAACTCACTGGTTCACAGAAACAAAAAACCCAGCAAAGTAAGAGGGGGGCCTAACTGGGGAGAGCAAGGCAAGGAGTGGGAGGGAAATGAGAGGAAAACGGAGCCGATACACTCAAAATACAGCACATGCTGTAAGAGACATCATAGAGGAGCCTGATGATATGTATGACCAGTACACGCTAGGAGAAAACTTTGTTAAAAAGCTGAGCATGGTGGCCCACACCTGTAATCCCAGCACTTGGGAGGCAGGAGTGGGTGGGTCTCTGTAAGTTCCAGGCAAGCCTGGTCTACACAGTTCTAGCCTAGCTAGAGCTATATAATGAGACCTCATCCAGCCCCACAAAGGGGGGGAAAAGGTACTTTTTAAAAAAGGAACTTAACCTGGGATCTGGAGAAAAATCAGGCTAATTAGTTCTCATAACACCAAGTGTTTTATCCTTAGGCTGTACTAAAAAAGAAATAAAAGCATGACACCAAAGGCAAAAGGAACAAAAGACAGACTGGAATGAAAACTGCTCACTGAAGGACACTAGCAACAAAGTAAAAAGAATCCTACACCAGCAAAGGGGAGGCAGAGGCAGGTGGATTTCTGAGTTCAAGGCCAGCCTGGTCTACAGAGTGAGTTCCAGGACAGCCAGGGCTACACAGAGAAACCCTGTCTCGAAACCCCCCCCCCAAAAAAAAGTATCCTACAGAGTGGGGTCGACATTTGCTGTGGGCTTGATACCCAGACTACACAGGAAACTCATAAAACTGAACAAAATTAACATCTCAAAAACTAGGTAAAGAACTTGAGCAGATCTTTCTCCAAGAAGATCAATAACAACATGGAAAGATGTTCAACACCATCAATCATTAGGGAAATACAAATCAATACCACAATTAGGGGCCAAGGACGGAGCGCAGTGTCAGAGCAACTGGCTTGCATTTATGAGGTCTTACATTCAACAGTGCACAGCACAGGAAGGAAGGAAGGAAGGAAGGAAGGAAGGAAGGAAGGAAGGAAGGAAGGAAGGAAGGAAGGAAAGAAGATAGATAGATTAGGAGAGAGCATGCCTCACCCAGTACACGGACATTACAAAGGAAAGCAACAGAGCTGAGAACCAGTTGTTAATAAAGTTGGGGGATGGAGTTTGTACGCTGCTGGTGGGAGGTAAAGTGCTGCACCTGGGAGACCAGCATGGTGGATCCTCAAAAAATTAGGAATGGGACTGGGGGTAGAGCTCAGTAGTAAAGCATTCACCTGGCACATGTGAGTCCTAAGGCCAATGCCCCCAGGGCCACCAAAAGTTAAAAATGAATTAGCATATTACCTACCAATTTCACTTCTGGATATATATTCAAACAAAATTAAAACAAAGACAAACAGATATTTGCACATTTATGTTCATAGTAGCACTATTAACAGTAGCCAAGAAGCAGAGGGAACTTGAATGTCCATCAGTGGGTGCACACATGGAATATAACAAAGCCTTTAAAAGGACAGACAAACTGACATGCTCTAATACATAAACCTTTAAGAAACCGTGCCATGTGAAACAGACACAAAAGGACAAATCCTGGATGGTTCCTCAAACGAAAGTCCTAGAGAGTTACGTTCATAGTATCTGAAGCAGAATGGCAGTTACCAGGGGATGGGGTGGGGGCCCAAGTGATGGTCTTTCGGATTTGTGAAGTAAAGTGGTCAGTGATGGATGGTGGTGAGGCTCCACACAAAAATAAGCACCAGTACCGCTGCATCATGTGTTTAAAAAGGTTCAACAGGGGCCAAGGGTCAGCTCAGTCATGTAAGGACCTAAGCCTGATCTCCAAAATACACACAAAAGTTCACTAGGAACAGCCTTTAACCCCAGTACTCAGGAGGCAGAGGCAGACAGATCTCTAAGCTCCAAGCCAGCCTTGTCTACATAGTAAGACTCTGTCCAAAATAAAATAAAATAAAATAGCTCTCTGTTCCTCCGTATTCCAGGAACATCTTCTCATACAGTATCAGCCTCATCCCTCAGATATGATTGTGAAGGTCAGAGTGAATGTATTTGGCCATATTGGGCACCTGGTTACCAGGGCCGCCTTCTGCTCTGCAGTTCCCAAAGTGGAGATTGTTGCCATCAACGACCCCTTCATTGACCTCAACTACATGGTCTACATGTTCCAGTACGACTCCACTCGTGGCAAATTCAACAGCACAGTCAAGGCTGAGAATGGGAAGCTTGTCATCAACGGGAAGCCCATCATCATCTTCCAGGAGCGAGATCCCACTAACTCAAATGGGGTGATGCTGGTGCTGAGTATGTTGTGGAGTCTACTGGCATCTTCACCACCATGGAGAAGGCTGGAGCCCACTTGAAGGGTAGGGCCATGAGAAGTATGACAATTTGCTCAAGATTGTCAGCAATGCTTCCTACACCACCAACTAGCTAAGGTCATCCATGACAAGTCTGGCATTGTGGAAGGACTCATGTCCACAGTCCATGCCATCACTGCCACTCAGAAGACTATGGATGGCCTCTCTGGAAAGCTGTGGTGTAATGGTTGTGGGGTTGCCCAGAACATCATCCCTGCATCCACTGGTGCTGCCAAGGCTGTGGGAAAGGTCATCCCAGAGCTGAACAGGAAGCTCACTGTAATAGCCTTCCCTGTTCCTACTCTCAATGTGTCCATCATAGATCTGACATGCTGCTTGGAGAAACCTGCCAAGTATGAGGACATCAAGAAAGTGGTGAAGCAGGCATCCAAGAGCCCACTAAAGGGTATCCTGGGCTACACTGAGAACCAGGTTGTCTTCTGCAACTTTAACAGTGATGCCTATTCTTCCACCTTTGATGATGGGGCTGGCATTGCTCTTAATGACAACTCTGTAAAGCTCATTTCCTGGTAAGACAACAAATACAGTTACAGCTAAAAGGTGGTGGACTTCATGGCCTACATGACTTCCAAGGAGTAAGAAGCCCTGGACCACCCACCCCAGCAAGGACATGAGAGCAATAGTCAATAGAGAGGCCCCCAGCTGCTGGGGAGTCCCTGTCTCTGTCCCAACTCAGCCCCCAACACTAAGCATCTCCCTTATAGGTTCCATCCCAGATCCCCACAATAACAGGAGGTGCCTAGGAAGTCCTACTCTCTTGAATACCATCAATAAAGTTTGCTGTACGTACACACACACACACACACACACACACACACACACTACAAAAAGAAGCACTGGGGAAGCAAAGACAGGAGGATCCTTGGGGCTCACTAGCCAGCTAGTCTAGCCTAATTTATGGATTTATGGGCTTCAAACCAATTAAGAGGCCTTGCCAGTTCCTGAGGGGACATGTGAGGTTGTCCTCTGGTCTCCATATACAAACATAGGCATAAAAATAATGCTACATGCCTATATATCGTGTTATATGCATTTTACTAAGATGTTTTAAAGAGAGAAAATGACTGGGCATGAGTTCCTTCATGGAATAATCCATACAGTGCATGGGTAAGACTAAACTACAGTAGCACATTTTGTTGTCTGTTGGCAATAACAACTGTGAGTTGGAAGGGAGACTATGCCACAAACAGGTGGAGGCTCTCAGAGGGCAGCTTGAAGAAAGGCGGTAGCAGGCTTGACGTTCAGGTAGAGAAAATCAAAGAGAATCTTTTGTCAGGAGAAAGGAACACTACATAGGGGCAAAATCTGAAACAAGCTTGTATAAACCTCTTTTCTAAACATAGTAAGGGCCAGAGAGATGGCTCAGGAGTAGGTAAAGACATTTGCACATAGGCCTGATGACCAGAGTTCAAGTCCTGGATCTCACAAGATGACAGAAAAGCACTGACTCCCAAACAGTATCTTCTGACCTCTACCCAGGCACTGTGAGCACAGCCACACTTGAGCACACATGCATGCACGCACACACAAATAATAAAATTTTTAAAAGGAAAAGCAAGCTGTCCCAGCCCCAGCCCCCAAAACTTTAATGTTATATCCTTCCAGACTGCTGGGTCAGTCAAAACATTCTGGCTGATTTATCTGCAGGCCAAGAGCAACATCCCTATTGTGACTCTCCTCAAAGCACAGTGTTTATCAACCCCTCCCTCTGAGAATCTCAAATCTAAGTCAGAATACATAACTAAGTACAGAGGTTATAGAGGAACATGCTGAGAGGGTAGAGGAGATTGTTTTCCAAGAAATAAAGACAAAAACAAGAAAAATCTCAAGGAAGTTTATGATGAGGATGTTATTCTCCTTTGAATTTTTCTGTTTTTCCTATTTTCTTTGTGGTTGTCACTGATTTTTTTTTATATGAGAATGTGAACTATTCCAAATAGTGCCCCTGGTTGTGGCACTCCCAGAGGCCCTGCACTTGCAGATGTTAAGCAGTGGAGGAGAAAAAGCAGTTGAGTCCTCCTGTGTCCTAGTCTGCTGTTTTACAACCTGTCCAGGCAAGGAAGGATAAACTTCAGACTTTGTCCCAGTACTCCAGTGGCCTGCCCCTTTCATTTCTGATGGAGGTTCTTAGGAAGTGTCCCTATCCCTGACCTTGGAGCAAGTGTCACTGTCTAGCTAATTTCCTATTAGGATCTACCTTTTTCATTCTGCATGGGTGGGGCTTTGATGCTAAGAGAAAATGATCTTTCTGTAACTGCCATGGCAGCCCGTGTAACTCCTGGAGCAGGGTTCTGGGTTTAGACTCTACCTCCTTCACTACTAGCCACATGACCCCAAGTGGGTTAACACATCTTTGTGCGGCCTTGATGGTTCCCACCTGCAAATCAGAGATGATAACAGTATCTCTTTACACCCGTGCTGTGAAAACTAAATGATTTTAAGATGCAAGGAGCATCTGATTCTTTTTAATATTTTCTTATTAATACTTCCTCCTCTCCTTTATTATCTCATTTCATTAACCTGTCCAATCTTACCCAATCTTTCTGTCTTTTATGATCTAGGGATCTGTCCAAGTTCTTTGTTTGACTGTGCAATCTGGTAAATGCTTAGCTAGACAGTACATGCGGGCAATATAAAGCCACTGAATGTCTGAGGAAATGAATTTGAAATAATCACCCTTTAGAAATAGTCTCCAAAAGTCCAGAGATATGTAGAGTTGGAAAAAAGATAAAGAAAAGATGCAAAGAAGTGAACCATTCCGTCTGTGGCAATGGTTCTCAGAGTGTGCAACTGAGAGAGCAGCATGGTTAGGAAGCTGATTAGAAATGCAAAGTTCTAGAGCCTGCCTCAGAAACTCTGAGTGGGGCCTTAGCAGGTCTTCCGGGTTCTGATGCTGACGAATTATGCATTTTGAGTCCAAGAAGTGACATATGGGCCAATGCCAAGTGGGCATTGACCAGGAGCAAATTCCAAGCTTCACTCTGTTACTGGCCTGCACAAGTCTCTTAGTTTCCCAGAGCCGGGATTTCATTAAGTCAGCAGAAACGATAAGTCTCAAATAATTGAGTGTTCTGAGGATTCAGTGATGTTCTGTGCACAGAGTCTACATGTTGTTATTGTTTAGTAATTTTAAGTTCCAAAGTGAGACACTGTAAGTTCCTTTTAGTCTCTTTGTATGTATCTTACACAGTTGTACTAAAAGAGAAAATGACAAGGCCAAAGGGCTTTGCACAACTGCCAACCATTACAGCACCAGAGGGACAACTAATTATTCTTGATATAAATACCCAGGCTAGAGTTCTTCCTTTCCCATTCATAGGACACTGGGAAGTACTTCATGTCCAACACCACAAACACTGTGCCTGATTATCTGCCTGTCTGTGGCTGAAATACTTTGAAGAAAAGAGATAATCTTTGAATTGAAATGAATATCTGAAAACATGTCTAGCCAATGCAAGGGAAATGGCATGCATCTGCAGGACCAGGGACCTGACCTGGGGAATTCCTGATACATCGCATTCAACTTCATCCAACCCTGAGTATAGAAGGTTGACATTAAACAGTCAGACCTCGAATTTGTTTAATTTTTTTCTTCCACACTTCTTAGCCTCAAACTACATAGTCTAGTCACCAGCAACTTCCAGAACAAAGGACAGGATTCATTTGTGAAATGCCCAAATAGCTATGTCAGATTGTGTTCTTGGCTGCCAGTACTACATGAGCAGACTAAGTATTGAGCCAAACAGCACCATATTAGAAGTCGTCAATAATTTCTCCACCAACCACTCCAGTCTAGGACATGTTTAGTAAGGACGTTTTCTCTCCTAAAGGCTCCTTGACGGTAGCTTTTAAATATCTGAATACCCACACTTGCCTAACACTCATAAGGCCCTGGGTCCAAACATAACTCCACAAATATCTGTATTCCCAAGGCCTGGGACTTTACAGGTACTCAGAAATGACCTAGATACATAGGTATGAGGCATATGCAGCTAGTAAGTACTTTATGGGTGGGAAAATAAAGTCTAGAAATGAAAAGCTGAAGCCAAATAATGAAAGTCACATTTAGCACTGGTTTCAAATCCTAGCACAGAAAAAAAAAAGTCATCTTCAATATTGCCCACCCAGAGTAGGGCTTCATCTTGTCATCCAACCTTACCTGCCCCATTCCCCACAGCCACCTCTCTCCTCGCCATACTCTCCTCTTGGCCTGCAGAGTACCCCAGAGAACATACCCGCCCCTTCCTTTACTATGTCTGACATCTAAATGCCTACAACTTGTCACCAGTCCAGGCAGCTCTGTGTTTCCTCCCAAAGCCCTAAATCCCAGGTCCAGAGATCCTGGCTCTCTCACCTACTGGTGAAACAGCTGTTTCTCTCCTCAGCACCTCAGTTTCCTCATCTCTAAAGTGGGAAGGACAACTAATCACAGAGCAGCTAGACGAAGCAAATGATCCTTGGAAAACTACTTTTAGCTACTATCTTAAATATCTATTTATTTTCATTTTATGTGCATGTGTGTGTGTGTCTGAGTACATGTACATGTACAACAAGCATGTCGAAGCCCATGGAAATCAGAAAATGATGCTGGGTCCCCTGGAATTAGAGTTATAGGCAATTGTGGCCACCATGTGGCCACTGGCATCTGATCCTCGGTCACTTGCAGGAACAATTGGTAGTGTTGAGCTCTGAGCTATCTCTCCAGCCCTGTAGCTGCTATTACATTTTATTTTAGAGATTTATATACTTATTATTTTTATGTGTATGGGTGTTTTGCCTATACATATGTCTGTGTGTCATGTGCATACTTGCTGACAATCCACAGAGCCAGAGGAGTCTCAGAGTTCTTGAGACTGGAGTTAACAAACGGTGTGAGCTGTCATGTGGGTGCTGGAAATCAAACCTGGGTCTTCAGGGAGGGCAGTCAGTGTTTTTAATTGATGAACCATCTCTTCAGTCCCTCAGCTACTGTTTTAAGCATTAGCCTTGTGGTTGTTATTTCTGTATACCCTTTCCCCATCCCCAGAGCATACCATTGTGCTGATGATGGTTTCTTGGAATAGGGCCTCCTATAACCCATGACAGCCTCAAGCTCTCAACGGAGCTGAGGCTGACTCTGAACACAATCCTGCTGGCCCCACCTCCTCCTTGGATTACTAGTATTCCCACCATTCCTAGCATAAGTACAAACTTTTAAAATTTTACAATACCAAAAATCACCTTTACTCTTTGCCACAATCCTACAGAACATCCATTAAAATTTCAATCTGTCAATTTATCATTTTTGTAAACTAAAATGACTAAGGCCTAGCTGCTGACTAGTAGCTGCCTATCAACAGGGTCCCTTCATCATCTTCATGGTCAAACTTCTTTTTCTTAATATTTATTTATTTATTTTGTGTGTGTTTGCCTGTATGTATGCATATGTATCATGCACATACCACAAAGGCCAAAAAAGAGTGTCAGATCCCCTGTAACTCCAGTTAACAGATGTTTGTGAGCTGCCGTGTGGATACTAGGAACTGAACTTGTGACCTCTGCAAGAGGAACAAGTGCTCATAATAAGAACCACCTATGCCCCAGTGTAGAGGAATGCCAGGGCAGGAAGGTGGGAGTGGGTGGGTGGGTGGAGAAGCACCCTCATAGAAACAGGGGGAGGGGGATGGGATAGGGGGTTTCCAGAGGGGAAACTGGGAAAGGGGATAACATTTAAAATGTAAATAAATAAAGTGTCCAATAAAAAAAAAAAAAAAAAAAAAGAACCACTTAGGTCTGGAGTTAAGAGCAATGACTGCTCTTCCAAAGGTCCTGAGTTCAATTCCCAGCAACCACATGGTGGCTCACAACCACCTATAATGTGATCTGATGCCCTCTGCTGGCATGCAGGTGTACATGCAGATAGAGCCCTCATATACATAAAATAAATAAATCTTTTTATTAAAACTATCCAGCCCTTCAAATGTCTTTTATAAGCAATAGTGGATCTAAGGCCGGGAGGATACTTTCCTTCACAGATCATAAACCAGTCAGATCACATAGCCTCTTCTGATAGAAAACCCAACCCTGACTTAACTGTTCTGCTGTGAACAGAAAGATGGCCCAATTCACTGAGTCTCTACAATGTTCCAGATAAGAGACCAAATGCTCGTAGACATGAGTCCTTCAAAGCAAGCACTCTGAACACAGGTCTCTCCCCACCCTTTCCTCATTTTGCTCAGCAGACAGTCACTCTTGGGCTTGGAAGGCCTACACAACCTTCTGAGGTTCCATAGCCAAGGTCATTCGACTCAGGTCACATCTAACACTTTACTTATTTATGTCCATTCAAATGGCCCTACATTCCTTACATCTCCTGTCTACATTCTGCCCTTCATACGCCCCAGCTTCCCTCCCCTACCCCACCCCCACCCCTCAAGTTCCCTGGCTTGAGCTCAACACTGGGTGGAGAAGTGAGTTTAGACTACAGGGAAAGGAAGATTAGGGCAAAACAGACTCGGAAATGAGTAAGAAGAAAGCAGAATGGGAGACATAGTCGGGGCTGCAGCGATGACTCCATGCTGAAGAACACTTGCTGCCCAATCATGAGAACCGGGGTTTGGATCCCAGTACCCATATCAGCCAGATCATAAATGCTTGTAACTCTGCTCCATGGGATCCGATGCCCTCTTCTTCCTCCACAGGCACCCTGTACACATGTGTTTACACACTCCCACAGACACATGCACGCACACACATAAATAAAGTAAAATCTTTTCAAAAAGAGGGGAGGCTGGAGAGATGATTTGGTGGTTAAGAGCACTGGGGCTCTCCCAGAGGACCCAGGTTTGACGCTCAGCACTCATATGGCAGCTCACAGCTGTCTGTAACTCCAGTTCCAGGGTTCTGACACCCTCTTCTGGCCTCTGTGTGCACAAGGAATGCAAGTGATATATAGACATACATGAAGGAAAAAAAAAACACAAAAAATTGAAATATTTACATATATGCACACATATGTTTATATATAAACACATAAAATTGAAATATTTACACACATATGTATGTGTATACAGAGAAAGAGAGAGAGAGAGAGAGAGAGAGAGAGAGACTTGAGTGAACATAAGAGAAAGAAGTGTCATAGAAGTGGGAAAAGACTTTCAGGTTCCAGCATCCATGATCACTTATAAAAGACACTTTATCAAAAAGGAACAGAATGCTCCTAAATGCTAGTTACCAACAGAAGAAGCTTCGGTAAGTTCGCAGGCCTCTCTAACGACAGAAAACTAGACTATAAATTCATATACAAAGTAGAAAACAAGCAAGTCTCTACTGCCTGAACTAGTGAGAACCATAAGGATGGTACAGATCCCAGTTCATAAAAGATGATTTCAGCCAACCTGCAGACCCGGCTTTAATTTTTAAAAATTTTACGGATATGGGTGTTTTGTTTTCCTGTCTGTGCACTATTTACATGCCATGTATATAAGACACCAGAAGAGGGCAACCAATCCCCTGGAACTGAAGTTACAGCCAGTTGTGAGCCACTACGCAGGTGCTGGGACTTGAATCTGGATCAACAGCCAATGCCTTTAACCGGTGAGCTAGTTCTCCAGCCCCAAGATGCAGTTTTAAAAAGAAGCTAGTCAGCACTTTTGACTGATCTGTTGGCATAAGCTCTCACGTTGGGTGAAAGGTCAAATTGCTTTACGATTTATTATTTACAGTGCTGGAGATCAAATCTAGGATTTTGTGTGTGCTAAGCTAATGCTCTACCACCGAACTATTCCCCAGTCTGCAAGTGGCTTTTTCAGTAAGGAAACTTCACAGTGACCACACGATTGTACCTTTGCCTTTGCAGTTCCTTATGCCGAATGCTGTCTATTTCTAGCTCCTCATACTACTGACTGGTGCTCTGATTACTATACTATCATTTAACTTAATATAGTGAAAAACGAGAGTTAATGTAAGGAGACACTTAATATCAACAAGGATGATTTAAAAGTTTAGAACTTCCACATCTTATCTCCAAACACCTCTTGTGGCAGACAAGGGAACTTCAAAACATAAGGAGCACAAGGTCAACAGAAGAGTCCCTGGCAAAGCCACTACTGGAGTCCAAGTTTCCGGGTTACAGTGGAATGCTTATCAAAAGCAGCACTGCCTCCCTTCTTTCCTAGGCCTAGGAGGCTCTGCGGCCATGGCATCTCCCTGCCAAGCCAGTCACTTTCCCGGAGCGCCTCCCCCATCCCAGTCCCTCCTACAGCCTGGCTGAGTTGCAGCTCAAATTAGAAGTCGTGCAGCATGGGGCATTTTCTGGGAAAGTGCCCAGCCTCAGAGCCATTGGTACCAATGCGCAGGGAGGGACAAGGTTGGAAGAAGGAGTTACATTCCACAAAGACTCTGGGAGACAGAGGCCCTGCGAGCAGATGTGGCGAGATGCCTGGAGAAGAGTACTCGCAATGACATCTCCCAAGACGCAAGGGTAAGCAGACCAGCATGGACACTACTTCTGGGGAGAGACTTGAAAGGCTGGGCCCTGATGGGTAGGGATGCAAGGGGCCTCTCTAAGTCCAATTTGCACCTCAGGGGGGGCCTCCTTGTAGAAGGAGGTGGCACCAGCGTCAGGCAGAGGCCTCGTGACAAGGATGCCCAGTACACCTTTGAGATGACACCACTTATTGGCAGAGGCCCAACCTGCACGTGAGGTGAGATCGGTGCGGGGAGGAGGCCCGCGGACCTCACCAGCCCGGTCAGCTGCTCTGTGGCTCACTCGACGCTTGCCCGACGCGCGGCCTTACCAAGACACTGCCCTACAGGGGTGCTGAACGGATTCCCCAGCAGGAACTCCATCTCGGCGGGCCTCGTTCCAGCCCGGACGCCTGTGTACCGCGGGTCTCCGCTGCCCGCGCCGCGTTCGGCCCTGACTGACACTTGTCCCCGCCCCACCCTCGGGAACACCCAGCGCCGGCCTGACCTCGCCCTCTGGGTGCATCTCTATTGGGCAGCGTCTGGCCAGCCCACCTCCGATTGGAAGACACTGCACTCTCAGTAAAGTCCCACCCACTCCGCGGCGTCCGATTGGTCACGAAGCAAGCTAAGTCACTGGGGTCTCCGTCAGCCGTCGCGCACAACCCCCGGACCCGCCTCCAAATGAGTGGCCGTTCTTTTTGATTCATTAGTACGATGGTCAGTCTAGAGAATATTTACTATTATTGGATAAAAGGGATGTCAATCATTTAAATAGGCGGACAGAAAGAAAGCGTAACTAGAAGTTGAAGCTCTTTCACTGTGCTGATTGGAGAAACGTTTGTTTTCTTCAAGTCTGATTGGTGTTAGAAACGTTTCCCCACCCAGAAATATGGCCACGTGACAAATCAACTTTCACCCAGGATATTTATTGCCTGACTTCCCCTTAGCAACCAAGTGGCGGTGCTTGGTTCCCCAGCAACCAAGCGAAACGTCTACTGTGAGGAGAGTCCTTAGGAAGGTAAGAAGCAAGAGTTTAGGCTCCAGAACGACTCCAAGATCATAGGTTGCATGACGGAAGTCTGTCTTGTAACTCTTCTGTGAGGACTCCGACCTGGCCCTCCTCATCTGTAAAATGAACACACAGTCATTTTACATTTGTACTGAAACTTAAACAGGCTTTTGATAAAGAAAATTGCATATAGATTCTTCAGCCTGCAATAGGAAATAGCAAATAGGAAGAGTGTCCATCTGCCAGTTTCCTGGCCTGATGCGTTTCATTGAAAGAGAGGTACCCCATTCACTCCTTCTAGAATTTGGCTATTATATCTATCCTCTTGATCTTCAATAAGTTATTTTGTTTGATGCTGTATGAAGTGTTTGGGAATGAGAATACAGATATTCAGGTTCCATCTCAATCTCTGTCAGTAATTCACTCTGTGACTTTGGACACATCCCCCCGCCCCCACCTCAAGCCTCAGTTTCCCTATCTGGGAAGTAGGGACACTAAAATGTCCTTACTAAATGTCCAGAGCTGACATGTAATTAAATAAGTTGTGTGCACTGAGAGTAAGACAGGACTTACTCTTATCAGCTGCTTTTATTCTCATTATTGTGTGACCCATAGGGTCTATACAGTGTTTCAGGTCCAGCTAACCCAGGCTGTTGTTTCCCAGGAAAACCCGTGAAGAGGCTACCTGGTTGATTTGTTTAAAGCTTTCTGCTTCTTCTCCACATCCTACCTCTGGTCTTCACCAAGGCCACTATCATCAGGCAAGTCAACCAGATCTCCATTTGGATAAATTATTGATATACTCTGCATAGGGGAGGATCCTTTGGGCCTTGTCCTGGGGGCGGGGGAACATGTAACGATGTCTGTTCCTAGTACCCTGGTTACAGAAGAGCTGTGATTTAAAAAGTGGGTTCTGCGTTAGACAAGAGGTCAAGCTTCTTGGTATATCTTCATGTTAGTCAATCTAGAAAAACCTTTCTCTTTCAAAGATCCCTACTATGTGCTTTCATAGTTCCATACACCCACTAACCTGTCAATGTTTGTAAGTAAATATTGGGATAATTTAATTCAAGTCTGGTTCAGAAGTCAGGCCACACCCCTTCAGTATCCTTTCTCAAGGTTGGTTATGGAGAGCCGCTCTGACCTTGTAGCCCTCACAAAGTTCTCTTTCTCTCCTTACAGCTGTGAGCAAACCCTGCTCCCGCTGATGCCTGGGCAAAGCCATACCTGAATTGCAACTTTACTCTTTTATCTAAGCCTTCCACCATGCTAGGAGTCATATAGACTAGTTAGGCCAGTTCACATGGTATAGAATTAAAAGCCACCAGTGCTCCCCCATACCCCCAAAACTGTATGAGTCAGAAACTTTCTTTGTTCTCTGGACCTGAGGGAGCTAATGGAACTAGAAGGCTTGTCTTTCCCTTCGAGGTGCCTCGTGGCTGCTTAGATCATGATGCCATTTGCTCAAGTACTCTCTCACTTCAGGGCTCCTCATAGCTGCCCATTACCTTGAACCTCTGACTCTCCTGGCAAAGTTCTTCTGGAGGGCAATTGATTTCAGTTTCCATTTCTATTAAACTCTCCCACTACCCCTCTTTCAAAAACTATTATCAGGTCAATGAATCATTTTAGCTTGGGCATAACCTTCCACACTAGATTCTGTCTCAGACTGGGGATGATCAGTCCTTCATATAAACTAAGTTCCTAGTGATGTCCCAGACCCCTATATTACAGCCACTCTGGACACTCACTCTCCTTCCTTCCTTTTTTCTTTTCTTCTTTTTCTTTCTTTATTTTTTCTTCCTTTTTCTTTTTCTTTTCTTTTCTTCTTCTTCTTCTTCTTCTTTTTTTTTTTTTGTTACATGGTCTCTCTGTGTAGCTCTAGCTGGCCTCAGAGTCATAGAGATCTGCTTTCATCTACCTCCCAAGTGCCAGGACTACAGGCATGCACCTCCACTCCTGGCTAGCCTCACTCCTTTTGTAATTCTTGCCACAACAACTATAATGAGCTTTTAAAAACTAAATCTGATCCATCTCTGCCTTACAAGCCCTAGGAAAGTTCCATCATGGAATACAAATGCAATGCAGGCCCTATATCACTTCTGCTTTCCAGCTTTGGGTCCTCACTGTGCTATCGCCTCTTCCTGCTTTCTTTTCTTTTGATCCCTCATATTTTATCTGCCCTGCCAAGCCAACTTTCCCTACTAGGTGCTTTCACCATTCCTGGAACACACCTACTAAGTTGTTTGTAAGTAAATATTAGTATGACGATTTAATTCAACTCAGAAACGGAAGACTTGTTCAAGGTTCACAGAATGTGATAGTTATCTGGTATGGATGTGTGGACTAAATACAAGCACTTAGACAGATGTAGAAGTGAGGAGTTGTCTACCTAACAAGAAAAAGACAAAGATTTAAGGTGGTGAAGTTACTTTTCAAAAGATACACAATCAGAGTCCCCTCTGGGTATGAACATTTAGCATAGTTCTTGCACCAATTCTACACTGCATAGAACCTGTTGAGCTTGACTGAACGCTAACTTGTTTGACTGGAAGCTAGCTTGACCTGTCACAGTTAATGGGCTTTGATGAAACAGAGGTCAAAGTTTTGACACCAGAATTGAGTCATTTCCCAAAGCACAATACCTTAAAAAAAAAAAAAAAAAAAGTTCCATGTACTTTTCAGATAGCATCTGACAAATGAAACACATTAAAAAAATTTCCCCAAGGATAAATTTTGAGGTTGGTGGTAAATTATGAGAAACTTTAAGGGAAACTGTTTAGGAAGAATAGGAAGCTGATGTGCACAAGAACTGCCCTAGGAGACTGAGTCCACCAATCAGTCAATCTGAGGAGGAAGAGTCAGTCAGTCAATCAGCCACACTGAGGAGAAAGAGTCAGTCAGTCAGTCACCCTGAGGAGGAAGAGTCAGTCAGTCAGTCAGTCAGTCAGTCTCCCTGAGGAGGAAGAGTCGGTCAATCTACATAGCCTTGGCTATCCTGGAGCTCACTACGTAGACTAGGCTGGCCTGGAACTCACAGAGATCTTCCCGCTTCTGCCTCCCTCCCAGGTGCTCGGATTAAAGGCATGCACCACCATGTGTGGCTTTATATCAGCTCTTCAGGAGCCTCCTAGTGTTGTAACTTTGTGAGCTTCCTGCATCCTATGAGTCACTCTCTCTCCTGGGAGGAACTTTCTAATTCATAGAAAATGACTATACAACATGGGGTGGGGAGTGGAAGGGAAGAGCAGGTGAGAGTTACTGACATCATAAGCTTTGATCAGGATAGTGAAGGAATATAAATGCTTATATATGCTGCATTCAAATGGATGGTACCAGAGAAAAGAGGGAGGCAATCTTAGAAGGAAGACAGATTGTCAGGATTCATAGCAGAGCAGTCTCAGGAATAGAAGGCAGAGGGAAAGGGGCACCTGGAATCAAAATGAGGAGGACCAGAGGTCCAGGAAGACCAGTGGTCAAAGGTCGGAGGTCAGAAGGGAGATGAGAAGCAAGTGGGAGCAGAGGGGAGGATAGACTCCCAGAGTTTTCACAAGGTAGAATTCCGGTGGGCTCACAGAAGCATAAGACCCCACCTTTCTGGGGTTGGAAATGATCACAATGAGGTCTGAGCATCTAGTCCTCTGGGGCTGTGATCTACCCAGCCAAGCATAGCAGTCAAGTACAATTAACCCGACACAGACCCTGCTTTCAGCACTGTGCCTCAGCAGATCCCTTTGGGCCATTCGCAACTGGACCTGATTTAGCTTTAGGTAACAGAGAAATTAATGTAAGAAATCCAAACTTACAGAAGGGACACAAACATGTACAGGTCTGGACTTAGGGAAGCCAACAAGTAGACACTGGCTGTATGTATTTGTCCTTATCTTCCTCCTGCTCTCTACCTAACCATGTGCCTGGTGAGCACTAGCTACATAGTTCCTCCCCAGTCAAGCAGCTAGCTCATATGGTCACTCTGGGACCCCAAGGTTGCCATTTCTCAAGGGAGAACATGAATGGCCATGTTGGGGTAGTGTCTCCTCCTTGCATGCCTGTGTGCCTGGGGATGAGGTACTCTTGGAAGGGCCACTGAGGGCTGGCACTTCCAGGGATCACTGTCAGTGACTTGTACCAAGAGACCTAGGTAAAGACAAAAACAGAAGGTCAGAAACTAGCCTTGAGGGGACCTGAGAACCATAGACTAAGGAAACCACTGTGGGCACCAGCCCTGTGGGGCCATGTAGAGACCAGCTGTGGCTGTGAAGTGAGCCCTGATGAGGGCTCAGATGGCTGCTAGGAAGGCTCGGGGCAGCCTTCCAGCAGTGCTTTGGCTCAAGGTAGAGCAGGCAAGGGATGGGAGTGGATAGCCTGTGGCCTCCTGGCAGGCCCTGACACAGCCAAATTCTGTTCTCAAACTAAAGGAACTGTTCGTGAAGGAGGAACCCAATTTCTCAGCAAAGATGAGCCGGCTATATGACTCAATGGAGCCAAAAGTAATGGACGATGACATGCTCAAGGTAGCTGTTGGGGAGCAAGGGCCCCAGGAAGAGGCTGGGCAGCTAGCCAAGCAGGAGGGCATCCTCTTCAAAGACGTCCTGTCCCTGCAGCTGGACTTCCAGAGTATGTATCCTGGGTGTCAGCAATGTGATCTGGGTGGAGCAGGGCCTCCCTGACTTTCTTTCCCCCTTTTAAATCCCCAAATTCTACACAGCGTCAGGGTCAGTGCCCAGCGGTGTGAGAGCTCAGGCACAGGAACAGGGGCATGTTGTATCAACTGCATCCAGTAGCTCCATCATTTGTCCACAATACTGATTCTGAATGACAGCAGCAACAACAACAAAGGAGAGATTTCCCTAGACCATGCTTTCCCCATCATACGACTCCACACTGACTTGGAGTAGATTCCTTCATTTAGAATGAAGTCCTTGGAACGGAAGGGTCCCTGGTGAACAGTACCAAGGAGACCCCATATCACTGGAGCCAGCGTAGGAGTGCAGGGAGACAGGGGAGGAGCCAGCACTGGAGGGAGTGGCTTTAGAGGTAGTGTGTCCACAGAGGAAGAGCATAGAGATCCCTGAAGTAGGGATGCACCTTGGGTGGGCCGGGGCAGCCTGGTGGAAGATATGGCTCAGCACAGGCAGAGACTTAACTGTCTCAATGTACCCATCTGTGAAACAGGAAGTAGCTCCTCTCACAAGTTCTGGCTGGGAAGAAGAGTGAGACAACTTGTATGCAGTGCTGGATCATTCTGGGAAACCATTGAGTGTGACCCAGTGAGCCAGGACAGATGGCATGAGAGGGAGAGGAGCTTAGCTTAGTACATATCTCAGTACTTGGGAGGTAGAGGCAGTAAGACCTCCAGTTCAAGGCCAGCCTGGGCTACATAGTGAGACCCTATCTTCAAAACACAAGAAGTGAGTAGGGGGTGATTGGAGAGATAACTCACTGGTTAAGAGGAATGGCTGCTCTTCCAGAGGACCCAGGTTCAATTCCTAGCACCCACATGGAAGCTCACAACCATCTATAACTTCAGTCCCAGGAATCTGATGCCCTCTCCTGGCCTCTACAGGCACTGTATACATGTGATACACAGACATATGCACAGGCAAAAACACCCATGCATATCAAGAACAAAGGAAAAAAATAGATGAACTGAGAAAATAGGTCAGTGGTAGAGGGCTTATGATGCTCCTAACTTAATCCCAGAACTGCCCAAAAAAAGGAACGGGAGAAAGAAGGAGAAGGTGGGTGAGGACCCTGAGCCCTCTGCTTTCTGAGTAGGTGAGGTCTCAGAAAGTGACCTGCTGTCTTGGGCTCCAGCTGTCTAGGCATTTGGCCAACAACAAAGATGCAGGGCCCCATACCAAACACTGGAGGCAGCCATAAACAGGCCGACTGGGCCCTGTGTAAGTCCACAGCCCCCCCCCCCCCCACAGGGGGCAGGGCCTCCAGGAATGCCCCAGAGCTGCAGCTTCCCTGAGAGGAGGAATGGATGAGGATCAGCCACTTCCTTCCCACCTCCCCTACCTAATGGGCATTCTGCCAGTACTGAGCAAGTACCTAAGAGATGCCAGATGCTCTTCCAGGCATTCAGATTCAGCACAGTCCAAAAGACTAAGAGCCTTACCTTTACAAAGTTGATGTGAGGGAGACAACTAAGACAGAAAATTAGATTGTTCCAGGCAGTATGTGCTGTCGGGGGAGACAGGGCAAGAGAAGGAGAAAGGGAAGGTTAGAATTGGGTGATGTGTTTTCTACAGTCGCCAGAGCCTTGCCAAGACGGTGAGACTTGAAGAAGCACTTAAGAGAGATGAGGAAGGGAACTGTGTGGAGATGGGTGTGGGGGGATGTGAGATACAGGAGAACAACCAGTGAAAGGCCGTGAGTAGGTCAGAGGCAGCCTGAGAAGGCCTGCTGAAGAAGCCAGTGTGGGGACAGGCCAGGGAGGTCATATTGTCAGCAGTTGCTCGCCTCGGACAATGAAGTATATTTGGCTTTTATAGTGAGTTGGGATCCCCAAGAGTCCTGAGCAGACACAGGATAGGGTGGGACTTCAGTTCTCGAAGAACTCTGCTGGCTACATGCAGGGGCAGGGAGGAGGGTGGGACAGGGATCTGGTGAGATGGCTGCTACCGTGTCCCAGGCAATAATGATGATGCCTTTGCCAAGGTGGTGGTCACGGAAGTAGACTTGGCTGTGTGAAGGATTAAGCTAGCTTTTTGGCAGGAAGTTCATTTGAAGCCAACTCTCAGATACATCCTTGTGTGTCAGTTGGCATATTTTGCCGTTTTCACATCGGCTTTTGTTGCCTGAGGTAAAGCCTGGTACAGGTGTACCAGAGCCACCTACCTAAAGTGGCTCAGCTGGAAGCCACCCTAGCCAAGGGTGGATCAGGGCTGGGTTTCAGCCTGTCAGACAGCAGGGCCACAGTAGGTGCCAGGAAAATCCAGACCAGAAGTAGGAGGTGGCTAGGAGTCTTGGGCAGAACTGAGCACCACCCCAAGAACACATAGAGACAGACAAAATGAGGTTGGGAAATCTGGCAGCAAACAAAGACCTAAACAACAGATTCTTGTGCTGCCTGGCTCTGAGTACAGGGAAGACATAGAGGATCCTGCTTCCCTAGGACCCATGAGGGGGTCAGAGCACCTCCACACACTGAATCTCAGAACCTCACCAACAGGCCCCATCTTGTGAATTAATGTAAACTGTGAGTAGAATCTTGTTTTGTACTGGGGGTTGAAGCTACAGCCTTGGGCATACTGCATGGGTATTCTACCACTGAGCTACATCCCTAGGCTTGTAGCACTTTTGAGCCTGGTACCTGCAGAGGTTAGAAGGTGGTGTTGCTATCCTGCAACAGTTACAGCTGTACAGGAGTTACAGATGGTTGTAAACTACCATGTGCATGCTGGGAAACAAACCCGGGTCCTCTGTAAGAGCAGTGCTCTTCACCAGAGTCACCTCCCTACCGCCACACCTGCCCCACATCCTCTTTTTCCTGTTAGTCTTGAAACAGGCTCCCACTAAGCTGGCTGGTATTGACCTCGTTAGCCTCCTGGCTTAGCCTCTTGAGCAGTTAGGATTATAACTAGTAGCACTAGTCTCAGCTAGATCTCACTACATATCCCAGGCTAAACTTACAGTTTTCATGCTTCAGCCTCCTGACACAGGTGTGCCGCCCATGCCACCTCTTTTTGTTAAGACAGGGTTTCTCTGTGTAGCCCTGGCTGTCCTGGAACTCACTGTAGACCAGGCTGGCCTCGAACTCAGAAATCCACCTGCCTCTGCCTCCCAAGTGCTGGGATTAAAGGCGTGCACCACCACTGCCCAGCTCATGCCAGTCTCTTAATAGAAAAACTCTCATTTCTATATCATTTCATTTCTTTAAGTGAATATAGCCTAAGATTAAAGTTTTGGAATAGGGGGGTGTGATGGCTATTCTTTTCCTTTTTTTAAATTTTTAAATTTTTATTTTATTTTTTTTATTTTTAGACAGCATCTCACTGTGTAGCCCTGGCTGGAACTGGTTGTGTAGATCATGCTGGCTTCAAACTCACAGAGATCCACTAGCCTCTCCGAAATGTGACAGCCACTGTTGTCCTAGCTGGACCATAGGTTGTAAGCCATTCTAATAAATCATGTACACACACACACACACACACACACACACACACACACACACACACACGAGAGCCAGTGTTCTATCTCTAGACCATATACATAAAGTACCCCAAGTGGACATTTGGATATATATATAGACTTTGTGTGTGTATATTGCATGTGTGCAGGTGCACATGTATGCACATGTGTTTAGAGTCAAAACATTTATGTATGTATGTGTATGTATATTCTGATGCTCTGTTTCTCTCCATGACTAATACAGAGGGCTAGAGCAATGGCTCAGCAGTTAAGAGCACTGGCTGTTCTTCCAGAGGACCTGGGTTCAATTCCTAGGTGGCTCACAACTGCCTGTAACTCTAGTTCCAGGGGATCTGATACCCTTTTCTGGCTGCAGAAGCTCACACATGGTATATACACACATATATAGCCAAAACATTTATACCTATAAAATAAAAATAACGGAAGTTTTTTTCCAGTTTTGGAATAAGTATAACTGGAAATATATTTTAAAAGAGCACATAACAGCAGAGCCTATAGGGAAGGCTGGAAGACACTGAACTGGGTCCACTGACCTCGAAGTTTTACATGCTCAGTGTGGGCTTATTTATACTTAAGTACTGGCCAGTAGGTTTCTTGCTGCCAGTGACAGAAACCAAACCCAAGCCATACAACCCACCCAGGGAAAGAATCACTGCACAGCCAGGTCAGGCCCTCCTGACTGCAGGGTCTCTGATACCGAGCTGTCTGGGCCCCATCTTTCTGTTTCGAGAGTGATTGTCCCAGTGGCTGCTCTTTTCTGCTCTCACACACCTGTGGATATTTATAGGATGTGTCTAGAAACCGATTTTAAAAAAAGTTGCAGGTCTGGCTGGTGGGGTGATGCATGACGTTAATCTCAGCAGTTGAAAGGCAGAGGCAGGTGAATCTCAGTGAAGTTTGAAGCCAGCCTGGTCTACATAGTGAGTTCCAGGACAGTCAGGACTACATAGCTCTAACTCAAGGAAAAAAAGAAAGAAAGAAAGAAAGAAAGAAAGAAAGAAAGAAAGAAAGAAAGAAAGAAAGAAAGAAAGAAAGTTTTGCACAGCTTACATGATACTGTATGAATGTATGAAAATAAGAGAAAAATTAAAAGGTCAGGGTTAGGGATCTTACTCAACTGTGAATTTTATTTCTGTTTGGGTCCAATTATCTACAGAAGGAGCATCTATACATATAAATATTATTTTGCTGTCCTCTAGTTTGCTTCCATAGTAGATAAGTTGGTAGCCACTTAGGTGTCTTTTATTTCTACAGTTATTGTAGGAAATTTTAATATATTTCATATTAGTAAGCTATTGATAAAATAGTTTTTTACTTTGAAAATTAAAGTTTATTTAGCTTATTGTAGTATACTTCCAAAAAAATTAAAAAATTAAAATTAAAAAAAAAAAGAAAGAAAGAAAATTGCAGGTCAAAGGCACAGATAGTAAATATTCCAATAAATGTTACTCAATGACCCTCCAAAAGTAAAACCAGTTGAGTGACCCTCCCCCAATGCTGGCCTCTGCTTGTAGTCTGTGTTTCAAGGTAGACCTATTTCCTGAAGAGCTCCAGCCCTGCCCCTGGGGCAGTGTGAGTGAATCTTCTGCCCTGAGAAGGCCCAGCTCACCTCCACAAACACCTGCTTAGCAAGCCCCTGCCACATCAGACCTCTTTGGTCCTTCCGGTGGCCCTGGGTAACAGTGCTGGTGGTCTCACACTCAAGTGCTCCTCCCGTGGGGCACTCTGGGGAAGGCAGAGAGTTGCGGAGCCCTGTATGAGTCCACTTAGGGTTTTCCAGGGCACTGGCCCAAAGCTCCAGCCTCGGCCACATCTGCGCGCTCTGGTTGTTTCAGATATCCTCCGCATAGATAACCTCTGGCAGTTCGAGAACCTGCAGAAGCTACAGCTCAACAACAACATCATTGAGCGGATCGAGGGCCTGGAGAACCTCACACACCTGGTCTGGCTGGGTAAGGCCTGGCTCTGCGTCTGCCTTTGTCTGCAGAATAATCACTGTGACACTCTGGCCGCCAGCCTGCTGTTAGCTCAGGCACAGCAGCTCCGTCAGTTAGGAGCAAGAAAGTGACAGTCTGTTAAAAGCCTGGGGCTTATGCTGGGCAAAGCATGGCAAGGATGTGCTTCCGCATACCAGACAGACTATTCCATGCCACCTGCCAGCCTCTCAGGCTGGTGGGCACAGGGCAGCCCTGGACTGGCATTTTACACGGCACAGGTGGACAGCTGGCCATTACAACAAGCATAGACCACATAGCCATGTGCTGATTGTGGCCTGCTTGTGCTTCACCTGAGTTTTCTGGTTTCACGCACCATCCCCATCGTAACCGTGAACAAGCCAAGTGACAACAAGTTAAGTGAGGGCCATAGGCTCCCTTGTCAATCTCCATCTGATTCTATGACTTTGACCTCACTGCCAAGGTCACTGGGAGCTTGGCCTCTTAGGTGCTTCCCCAGCTAGTGAGGGAACATCTAAAGGACAAAAGGGGACAAGCTGAGAGCTCCTCTGAGACGCCTTATTTAGCCTCCACAGCGATGTTCAATGGCTGTTGTTATCCTAGTCAATGGAAAGGGAGGGAAGGCTCAGGGAAGCACAGCCAAGCAGCAGCAGCACTAGGCTAACCCCACCCCGTCTCATCCCAAAGAACATGCTCCTCCATTTTGCCAAGCTTCCAGGAGCCATCATCAGTGTAGTTCTCAGTCTGCAAATCACTCTCAGATGTGTTTGTGCTGTTATTAGGAGCCTCAGTAACCCCACTGATGGGTTAAGGAGCCACTTCACTAAAGCAGCCCCTGAGGCTCCAAGAGGCTGACCGGCCTACAGACAATTCCATCCCACCTGCCAGCCTCTCAGGCTGGTGGGCATAGGGGCAGCCCTGACTGGCAGAAGCAGATGGAGCTGAGTCTAACTATGGGGACCAGGGCTCCTGCTCAGGCACCCTTTGTTGTACCCTAGTACTCATTAACACTGGTTCCTGGTCCATCTGCATGGTTAGGAATCACCTGTCACTATAGGAGGTGAAATCAGTAGCTCAACATTGGAATGGTTGCCCATGCCAGCCCAGGTTCTGAGCAATACTCAATACCCAGAATCCAGCAGGCCAACTTGTCTCTTGGAGTAAAGCCATGGGTCCCACAAGGGCACCTGTGTGCCTATTCACCCAGAGGGAGATTTGAATACTAGCCACACTACCCTCCTCCTGACCTAAAGCTTCTACTTCCTGACTGATTGAAAAGAAAGATTCCAAACTCCCTGGAGGCATTGTCAGAGAGCACACAGGGAACACTTACTTGGAAGATGGAAATGCTAAACAGATGGGAAGCAGACTTGCTAGGTTGTTCACAAACATAAAGGAAAGACCATCTCACAACTCTGCCCTTGACCCTCCAAGACACCACTTTAGATCCAGTCCTTGTGTTTTCATCCCAGAACCAACAGGGCTGAGACTTCCCAGTCAGGGAGGAGCTGTCAGAACTGGGTAGATGGTAGATAGGGGACTTCAGGAAAGAGACCATCTAATGTTCCTAGAATCCCCAAACAGTGAGCCAGCTGCTAATGTCACTCCCAAGATCTCTGAGCAGCTGATGTGTTTCAGGACCGTCCCTCCTCTAACCAAGCAGTGTATCCTCAGACCCCCAGAGTCCTCCTCTTTTACAGATTTGTCCTTTAACAACATCGAGGCCATTGAGGGCCTGGATACCCTGGTCAACCTGGAGGACCTGAGCTTGTCCAATAACCGAATCTCTAAGATGGACTCTCTAGATGCCCTGGTGAAGCTGCAGGTGCTGTCACTGGGCAACAACCAGATCAGCAACATGATGAACGTGAGTACCAGGCCTGGAGACCTGTGCCACAAATACCACAGGGGCTCGGGCTATGCCAAAACCAAGGTCTGGGGCAGAAGACACACAGTATGCCCTTTTCCTAGAAAGATCACACATCCAAATTATTCCACAAGGGCTTTGAATATATTGAAAGGCCATGCTTAATCCAACAAAACCGTCTCTGGGTACCAGGCTGCATGGCCTCAGCTGTGATCCTATGCTTGTTCTGACTCTCATGCTCATGTGACAAACCTTTGCTGAAGTGAAAAACCTTCTGGATGTAGGGCATTTGTTCTATGCTCAATGAGACAGAGATGGCAACTTATGGTCCTTTTTGGGGTAACCAGCCATACCCTCATCATCTAGATGAATGTGACAGCAAGCTAGGGTCTCAAAAACAGTGGAGGAATCCCTGTGGATGGTAGGAGGGCAGTCTAGGTACCAAAATGTGTCTGTATGACATCAGACATTGTTGGGAGGCAGGCTGCCCCCAGCACACATCACAGTGGGCTCACAGTAGGGAGATAGGGCTGAGACTCTGCTAACAATTACTGAGTGCTATAGCAGAGGTGACCCTGTGGCTTCTCCAGTTTAGCTACCAGCCCAGGGCTGTCTGATACCTTTCAAGACTCCATTTCCACATATATTAATCAGTTGGCCTGGCTTCAGTCCTAACTAGGCACCCAAATGGCTTACGAGAACAGGAATGAGTCAAGGCACCAAGTTATTGCCCACATTCAAGTTTGTTTATCAAAACCAAACCCTAGAGGCAACACAGTCTTCACTTTGCATGTCAGACATGAGTCCAAGTGAGGTGCAAGCTTTCCCTGTCTCTGTTTTCTCACCTGTCACGCATCAGCCCAAGCTCTAGGGGTGATGATAAACAAAAGCGCTCTCTCTCTCTCCCTCCCTCCCTCACCCTATTCCTCTATCTCTTTCTCTTTTCTTCTCTCTTCCACTCCCCCTCCTTCTCCCTTGTCTGGTACCCCGTTGTAAACCTTAAAGTCATGACCACCCAGCCTCTGCCACCCGAATGCTGGATTCCAGGTGTGCGCTCAGCTTAGGAGCATGTTCTTAACCCACAGAGGCCTGCTGTGGCTGATACCTTTCCTGAGAGAAGGTCAGGGATGATCACCATCCTGATTCCAGAGCCTTGAAAGATATGAGAACCAGCTGGGCAACTGGGCGATGGTGGCACGCATGCATGCCTTTAATCATGCATTCGGATGGCAGAGGGGAGAGAGAGAGAGAGAGAGAGAGAGAGAGAGAGAGAGAGAGAGAGAGAGAGAGCCTTCCATCCAGCCAGAGGAGGATGCTTCTTAGTATCAGGTATGTGAGCAGAAGCTAGAGAGGCACCTGGGAAACCTGCATGGAAGGCAAGGGTGTGCAGGCAGCCTGGGAGCTGAGATCAAGTTGTAGACAGCAGCATCTAGAGAAGCGTCAGCATGGAGACTTTGTGCTCTGGCATGACCAGGGCAAAGCTATGTACAGGAAGGAAATGCACCACAGTCAGGGTAGACTTGAGGGGCCAGGTGAATGGTTAATTGAAGGTAGTACCACCTTAAAGGCACTGCCTGAAAGAAACAGGAAGCTGGTCTCCGGCTGGCCGGAAGCAATGCTCAGCCAGGCCTGGGTGGTGACTTCTGAAACTAAAGTGATCCAGTGGGGAGAGAGAAAGCCAGCGTTGGGTACTGCTGATATTGCTGCTATGGGTAGTGGGGACTTGGTTCTACTGGGCCTCAAGAATATCCAGAACTCCTTCCAGACGTCACTCCCTAATTGCTGGAGCCCCTGCCCCCCAGGCACTGACCTTCAATTCGGCAAGCAGCTAGGGTCACTCCATGCAGATTAGCTCCTTTCCAGCCTGTGGGTGGGCCTCTGGGGACTTGGAGACCTTGCTGACACAGAAGATGACAAGGTGGAGAGTGCTGCCAGGAAAAGTCTGTCCTGGCTGAAGCATCTGCAAACAAGGGCACTTGCGGTATGATTTGTGGCATGGCAGAGAAGAGAGCTTATCAATAGGACTTCAGGGATATAAATTCCTTACACCTCTGGGTTCTGCCATCCTTAGCATTTCCTCAGGGCTGTGTATCCTTATAGTATCCTTGTTTATATGACAGGGAAGAGAGGAGAAGTCTCCTCTCCACTATCAGTGCTCCTTTAGTCTGCTAGGCCATTGAAGGCTATTTCTACCCTACGATTATGTCGTGCATGAGCATGGCCAGCTGGGCAGCTTAAGTGGACAGCAAAGTAAATCAATCATTGACTTGTTATTAGTATGAAATCCACCTGGCAGGGCCAAACCCCAGAGGTCATATCGTCTCAGAGGTTTGCTATCTACAACAGTTCAGAGCATTTAAACCCTTTCCAAATTCAAGCCCCAATTATCTAGTCCGCCCTCTGCTCTGTGAGATAAGGAATCCTCGTGCTGGCCAGCAGGGGGGGCCAAGTAAGGCCTGGATGGAGTGACTAGCATAGTCAGCCAGAGTTAGCTGCCACCTCCCAGCGGCCTGACATTGAACCAGTGACTTAGAATTTTGTGTGTCTGTCTCACATCTATAAAATGTGATTAATAGTAGACTGCAGGGTGGTTGTGAAGACTGAATCAGTTACACTGCTATATGTCTAATGCAGGACCTGACACATAGTAGGTACACAGAAAATGATAGTCACTCGTTAATTTCCAGGTTCTGAGTTAACCCCAAATAGCCCTTTTGTTTTTGTTTGTTTGTTTTCTTTTTTGTTCTTTCTTTCTTTTCTTTACAAACAACCTTTCTCTGTGTAGCCCTGGCTGTCCTGGAACTCACACTATAGACCAGGCTGGCCTCGAACTCAGCGTTCCACCTGCCTCTTCCTCATGAATGATGGGATTAAAGGCGTGCACCACTACCACCTGGCTCCCTTTTGTTTTTGTTATCTTTATTTTTTTTTTAATCCTTTTGTATTGGCTAGTTTTGTGTGTCAACTTGACACAAGCTGGAGTTATCACAGAGAAAGGAGTTTCGGTTGAGAAATGCCTCCATGAGATCCAGCGGTAAGGCATTTTCTCAATTAGTGATCAAGGAGGGAGGGCCCCTTGTGAGTGGTACCATCTGTGGGCTGGTAGTCTTGGGTTCTATAAGAAAGCAGGCTGAGCAAGCCAGGAGAAGCAAGCAAGCCAGTAAGAAACATCCCTCCATGGCCTCTGCATCGGCTCCTGCTTCCTGACCTGCTTGAGTTCCCATCCTGACTTCCTTTCGTGATAAACAGCAGCATGGAAGTGTAAGCTGAATAAACCATTTCCTCCCCAGCTTGCATCTTGGCCATGATGTTTGTGCAGGAATAGAAACCCTGACTAAGACAAATTGGTACCAGCATAGTGGGGTATTCCTGTGACAACCTGACCATGTTTTGGTGAGGACTGTGGAAGGACTTTGGAACTTTGGACTAGAAGATCCATTTGGTGTTAAGAGCTTTGTGGGATGTTTTGTAGGAGCTTGTAAGATAATGTTGAGAACAGTGCAGAAGATGGAGGCCTGGCTTGTGAAATTTCAGAGGGAAGATTAAAGACTCTTATCAGGGCCATTGCTAGTTTGATTTAAGATTCTGTAGTTTTGGTTATCTGAGGCTGAAGAAATCAGCTGTGATTAACAAGATACCAGAACTACCAAAGCAAAACCATTGAAAGGAAGGCTACATTGGATCCCGGCAAAAGGCAATCTCGGCCAGTGAATGAATTTCCAGACTTGAGCCAGTTTGCAGACCCAGAACCCCTTGAATGAAGGGGTGGCCAGGTTCCCCTGAGGAAGGATCTTGATAAGACACCTAAAAGTTTTGCCATTAGACTTTCTCCAGTCCTTCCCCAGAGGGACCTACGGCCTTTTACAAGGGTAACTGTACACTGGAGGAAAGGAAATAATCAGACTTTCAGGGATCTATTAGATACTGGCTCTGAATTGACATTGATCCCAGGAGATCCCAAGAAACATTGTGGCCCTCCAGTTAAAGTAGGGGCTTATGGAGGACAGGTGATTAATGGAGTTTTGACTGATATCCGACTCTCAGTAGGTCCCCGAACACATCCTGTGGTCATTTCCCCAGGTCCAGAATGTATAATTGGGATAGATATACTTAGAAATTGACAGAATTCTCACATTGGTTCCCTGACATGTGGAGTGAGAACTATTATGGTTGGAAAGGCTAAATGGAAGCAGTTAGAGTCGCCTCTGCCAAAGAAAATAGTGAATCAAAAACAGTAGCGTAACCGGGCAGTGGTGGCACATGCCTTTAATCCCAGCACTTGGGAGGCAGAGGCAGTTGGGTTTCTGAGTTCCAGGCCAGCCTGATCTACAGAGTGAATTCTAGGACAGCCAGGGCTATACAGAGAAACCTTGTCTCGAAAAACCAAAAAAAAAAAAAAAAAAAAAAAAAACCAAAAAACAAAAAACAAAGCAAAACAAAACAAAAAACAAACAAACAAAAAAAAAAAACAGTAGTGTATTCCTGGAGGAACTGCAGAAATTACTGCCACTATCAAGGACTTGAGAGATGCAGGGGTGGTGGTTCCCACCACATCTCCCTTTAACTCTCCTATCTGGCCAGTGCAGAAGACAGATGGATCATAGAGAATGACAGTTGACTATCAGGTAAATCAGGTAGTAACTCTGGCTGCAGCTGCTGTACCAGATGTAGTTTCATTACTTGAGCAAATTAACACATCTCCTGGTACCTGGTATGCAGCTATTGATCTAGCAAATGCCTTCTCAGTACCTGTCCATAAGGACCACCAGAAGCAATTTGTTTTTAGCTGGCAAGGCTAGCAGTATACCTTTACAGTTTTGCCTCAAGGATATATTAACTCTCCTGCCCTGTGTCATAACTTAGTTAGAAGGGATCTTGATCATTTGTCTCTTCCACAAAATATCACATTGGTGCACTATATTGATGACGTTATGCTAATTGGACCAAGTGAGCAGGAAGTAGCAACCACTTTGGACTCATTGGTAACGCATATGCGTATCAGAGGATGGGAAATAAATCCAACCAAAATTCATGGACCATCTACCTCAGTGAAATTCTTAGGAGTCCAGTGGTGTGGGGCATGTAGAGATATTCCTTCTAAGGTGAAAGATAAATTATTGCACCTGGCCTCTCCCACCACTAAGAAAGCAGCACAGCGTTTAGTGGTTCTATTTGGATTCTGGAGACAGCATATTCCTCACTTGGGTGTGTTACTCAGGCCCATTTACCAAGTGACTCGGAAAGCTGCTAGCTTTGTGTGGGGTCTGGAACAGGAGAAGGCTCTTCAACAGGTCCAGGCTGCTGCTATGCAGGCTGTTCTACCACTTGGACCATATGATCCAGCAGACCTGATGGTACTTGAGGTGTCAGTGGTAGATAGAGATGCTATTTGGAGCCTCTGGCAGGCTCCTGTAGGTGAATCACAGAAGAAACCTTTGGGATTTTGGAGCAAATCTCTACCATCATCTGCAGACAAGTGTTCTCCCTTTGAAAACCAGCTCTTGGCCTACTATTGGGCCTTAGTGGAAACTGAATTGACAATAGGACACCAAGTTACAATGAGACCTGAACTGCCCATCATGAGCTGGGTGTTATCAGACCATCCAAGTCATAAAGTAGGACGTGCATAGCAGCAGTCTATTATCAAATGGAAGTGGTACATCCATGATCGAGCCCAAGCAGGTCCTGAAGGCACAAGCAAATTACATGAAGAAGTTGCTCAAATGCCTATGGCTTCTACTCCTGTAACAATGCCATCTGCTGCCAAGTATGTGCCTATAGCCTCATGGGGTGTTCCCTATGATCAGCTGACTGAAGAAGAGAAGACTAGGACCTGGTTTACTGATGGCTCTGCACGTTATGCAGGCACCACCCAGAAGTGGACAACTGCAGCATTACAACCCCTTTCTGGGACAACCCTGAAAGATAAAGGTAAAGGAAAATCTTCACAGTGGGCAGAACTTCGGGCAGTACACATGGTATGACAGTTTGTTTGGAAGAAGAAATGGCCAGATGTACGATTGTTCACTGACTCATGGGCTGTAGCCAATGGATTGGCTGGATGGTCAGGGACTTGGAAAGATCATGATTGGAAAATTGGTGAGAAAGACATCTGGGGAAGTATATGGATAGATCTCTCCAAATGGGCAAAGGATGTGAAGATATTTGTGTCCCATGTAAATGCTCACTAAAAGGTGACTTCAGTCAAGGAGGAGTTCAATAATCAAGTGGATAAGATGACCCATTCTGTGGACAGTCAGCCTCTTTCCTCAGCCATCCATGTCATTGCTCAGTGGGCACACGAACAAAGTGGCCATGGTGGCCGAGATGGAGGTTATGCTTGGGCTCAACAATATGGGCTTCCACTCACCAAGGCTGACCTGGCTACAGCTGCTGCTGAATGCCAGATCTGCCAACAGCAGAGACCAACACTGAGCCCCAGATATGGCACCATTCCTCGAGGTGACCAGCCAGCAACCTGGTGGCAGGTTGACTACATTGGACCACTTCCTCCGTGGAAAGGACAACGTTTTGTTCTTACTGGAGTAGATACTTATTCTGGTTATGGATTTGCCTTTCCTGCATGTAATGCTTCTGCCAAAACCACCATCCGTGGACTTACAGAATGCCTTATTCATCATCATGGTATTCCACACAATATTGCTTCTGACCAAGGAACTCATTTCACAGCCAAAGAAGTGCGACAGTGGGCCCATGATCATGGAATTCACTGGTCTTACCACATTCCCCATCGTCCTGAAGCAGCTGGTCTGATAGAAAGATGGCATGGCCTTTTGAAGACACAGTTACAGCGCAAATTAGGTGGCAGCAGCATGGAGGGTTGGGGCAGAGTTCTTCAGGAGGTAGTATATGCTTTGAATCAGCGTCCAATATATGGTACAGTTTCTCCCATAGACAGGATCCATGGGTCCAGGAATCAAGGGGTGGAAAAGGGAATAGTTCCACTCACTATCACTCCTTGTGACCCTCTAGGAAAATTTTTACTTCCTGTCCCCACAACTCTAGGTTCTGCTGGCCTAGAAGTTTTGGTTCCAGAGGGGGGAGTGCTCCTACCAGGAGCTACAACAAACATTTCATTGAACTGGAAGGTCAGACTTCCCCCTGGTCATTTTGGATTTCTAATGTCCTTAAACCAACAGGCTAAGAAAGGAATAACAGTGTTAGGAGGGGTGATAGATCCAGATTACCATGGGGAAATTGGATTGCCTCTCCACAATGGAGGTAAGAAGGATTATGTCTGGAGTGCAGGAGATCCCTTAGGGCGTCTCTTAGTACTACCATGTCCTGTGATTAAAGTCAACAGGAAACTACAACGGCCTAATTCAAGCAGGATGATAAAGGATGCAGACCCATCAGGAATGAAGGTATGGGTCACTCCTCCAGGAAAAGAGCCAAGACCTGCTGAGGTGCTTGCAGAGGGTGGAGGAAATACAGAATGGGTAGTAGAGAAAGGTAGTT